>CM023481.1:165825702-166175877 GCA_013339685.2 Hyalomma asiaticum
TCTTATGACCGGTCATTTAGGTTCGTCAAGCAATCATGTTGTGCCATAGCAATTTTGGTATACATCCCATTAACAAAACGCGTGGCATGTAAACCATGCCGCTTATGACATGCATGCCACGATTTTCATGTTCTTATAACGTGTAACCCATGGTCGTCAGTCATTGTTGTCTCGCCATACCAGTTTTGATATATATCAAGTTAACGAAACGGCCGCTAGAGCACCCAGACCGTGGCACGTGAATCATGCCGCTCATTACATGCATGTCATGATTTTCATGTTATGACCTGTCATTTATGTTCGTCATGCAGTCATGTTGGGGCATGCCCATTTTCGTATACATCCCATTGACGAAACGCGTGGCATGTACATCATGTCGCTCATGACATCGATGTCGCGATTTTCATGTTATGACCTGTCATTTATGTTCGTCATGCAGTCATGTTCTGGCATACCAATTTTCGTATACATCCCATTAATGAAACGGCCAGGAGAGCCCCAACACCGTGGCATGTAAATCATGTCGCTCATGACATGCATGTCAAGATTTTCATGTTATGACCTGTCATTTATGTTCCTCACGCAGTCATGTTGTTCCATACCAATTTTTGTATACATCCCATTAAAGAAACGGCCAGGAGAGCACCAAGACCATGACATGTAAGTCATGCCGCTCATGACACGCATGTCATGATTTTCATGCTATGACTTGTCATTTATGTTCGTCATGAAGTAATGTTGTGGCATACCAATTTTGTACTCATCCCATTAACGAAACGGTCATGATTGATTGATTGATTTGTGGTGTTTAACGTCCCAAAACCAGCTCTGATTATGAGAGACGCCGTAGTGGAGGTCTCCGGAAATTTCGACCACCTGGGGTTCTTTAACGTGCACTGACATCGCACAGCACACGGGCCTCAACATTTCGCCTCCATCGAAATGAAGCCGCCGCGGCCGGGATTCGATCCCGCGACCTTCGGATCTGCAGCCGAGTGCCATAACCACTAGACCACCGTGGCGGGGCAAAAACGAAACGGTCAGGAGAGCACCAAGTCGTAGATAGATAGATAGATAGATAGATAGATAGATAGATAGATAGATAGATAGATAGATAGATAGATAGATAGATAGATAGATAGATAGATACGCTCAAAGTCGCAGAAGTTCGCTAAGAAATGTTTCGCCTTTAAAAGTTCAAACCACACCGTCCGATCATTCTTCAGCTGTCAGCGCCATATTGTGTGTGTGTGTGTGTGTGTGTGTGTGTGTGTGTGTGTGTGTGTGTGTGTGTGTGTGTGTGTGTGTGTGTGTGTGTGTGTGTGTGTGGCGTTACTCGCGGTTCCATTGTTCAAAGAGTTCAAATCACACCCTCCGTTCATTCTTGATCTGTCAGCGACATGTGTGTGTGTGTGTGTGTGTGTGTGTGTGTGTGTGTGTGTGTGTGTGTGTGTGTGTGTGTGTGTGTGTGTGTGTGTGTAAATAATCGGCAAGCACTTAATGAAATCAACTTTAGACATATAATAATACTTCATTTACTATGTTATTTGGGTTGCTTATGAAGTCGTGCAGTTCTGCAAACTGGCGGCGCCCTGAGACGCGTGCGCGTGCTTTTTAAGTCTTCGCACGAGTTAGCTAAAGCACATTGCATATAGGAAAGTGTTCGATACAGGTATAGCCTCCAATGTCCCTACATCTGACCCGTGAATATCATTACACAGAATTGTTGCGTACAGAAAGTGATCACGAGTGTCTAACTCTACTGCCTGCATAGAGTCCGCGAAAATGAGGGTTTCTAAATTTGGCCATTACAAATGCGCTTCTTTTTCTTTCTTTCTTTTGCTTCAAAAACTACCAGAACGTCCAAAAAATAATAATAATTTGACTTTTGTTTGTGATAACAAGTAGGAAGCACCAAGCCTTTCTTCTTTTATGTTGGTTCGTTGACCGTGGCTGTGTAGTGACCGTGGCTCAGTATACAGTAAATAATCGTTCTTGCACGCCGAGTGTGTACTTAAAAGTTGCTATGTAATCTTACATAAGTAGATCTCATTACTCTTCTCTTTTATTTTATTCTTGCCACGTCTGTCTACGCTGCAATCTTTGTAAAGTTTGGTAAGGCAACTCAAGGGTGACATACTCAGGCCCAATCTGAAGTGGCAGTCGTTATGATTCAGCCATCCGCTTCGGATTAAGAATGGGCAATTTTTACTAAATGCGAAGCATTTCTTGGCAATCTTTAGTCACTGTGTCCTCATCTGTCTGTCTGTCTGTCTGTCTGTCTGTCTGTCTGTCTGTCTGTCTGTCTGTCTGTCTGTCTGTCTGTCTGTCTGTTGAACATTACAATATCATATACGATAAACTGAAAAGCCCTTAACTGAACTGCACATAATTACACTACTGACAGCATCTTCCTGCCTCCCTGCCAGGCCCTACCTAGTAAAGTATTTGTTTAGCAAATAAGCATGAAAATGACTCTTAACAGATTCAATTATTCTATTTAATATCACTAACGTACTGGGTCGTTGGGTCGGTTTTCGGTGCTCCACAGAGTAAGGTATATTTATTGCGCATGTGCGAAGAGGAAACACAGAGTGACGTACACGAACACTACAGCCCCAATGGTTCCTTTCTGACAGAAAGAGGACGCCACGAAGCTCAGAGTGATGTATGTTTCGTACATGCAAATTGCCTGCCCTCCTGCGCTGCATCTTCAACTGGGAAATCGCTTAGGCTCGCTGCCGTTGTAACCGCAAATGCAGTGCTTGGCTATATTCCAAGTTACTTGGGGAACGAGAGGAGGAGGACAAATGCTTAAATTTTTTATGCACACATTCCTGCGGAGCTGCTAGGGAACACCAACTGCACGGGTGATATATATCCCTGCGTTCTTTCGACTAAGAGCACTCAGGAGAATTTGCACGCTGCCCTTGCGGGAGAAGATACTTTGTGTATACTGCTTCCGATCAGACGTAGTGTTAAAACGTTTGTATATCGTGTTACTCGAAGGAATCATTAAGTATTTAGCGCAGCTCTCTAGCCAATGATGGCGTGCTGTGCCATCATCGTACAACGCAGTATGTTCGCAGTGCCTTAACCACATACCACAAATTTTCGTCGAGGTAGCATTTGCTAAGCACTGCGACATTCGTATGCATTATGTGGTTCTGGCGAGTAAAACACTAGAATTTCTCTTTCTTTAGTCAATAATACACTCAGACTCTATATATAGTAAAAAGAATGAACAAAATGCCTCCATACAACCTATTATGCCTCGTGTATGGCATATCACGGCAGTAGTCTGCTCATTGCTATCAGTAGATGTCACAATGGTTGTCTTATTGCTTCTAGAAAGAAGGCGATGATAGGTATAATGTGGCCGGCTAGCGTCTGCATAAACTCTTCTCACTCCTTCAGCGAAGGTTGCTAGGTGAAAGGTAATTGGCTCCTGTGCTTCGCGTAGGAGAGTTGAGTTCTCCGCGTCACAGAGTACGAGAAGCTGGGTAGGTACAGTGTTTTAATGCGCATAGTGTTTCTTACCTGGCGATTTTATGGGCAGCATAGTAATGATTAACATAGCGCGGCTGAGGTGAGCAGAAGACGGCTGGAGGATTTGTCGGAAAAAAAAAAAAAGGTCGAAAAAAGGTCGCAAGAAAGGTCAAAAACAAAATAGCATAAAATCCAACTTTACTGTACCGTAAAACAAATGATGTTAAGCGATAGATTTCTCTTTATTTTGTATGGAAAAAGCTAATTCAGATAGGCAGCGCATTAGATCGACCATGCTCCTCCCCACCTAGGAGCATGGTCAGCAGAGAACTTGCGCTCAGATCGTCTCCAACCTCACTTTCCCGGACAATGCCATACACAGCGCGAAGTTCATGAGAGTCACGCTTAATGCACTTAGCACTGTCAGAATAATTAAATCACCGAAGGGAATGCACGACGTGTAACGAAACGGTGGAGCGCCTCTAAAAAGCTGTGCGCCATTGAGCGCATGACAAGTTCTATGTAAATAGCACGAACTATGGCGCTCGTGAACCGCACAATGTAGGATTTCTGTATAGGCTCGCTTTTAAGGTATACAGGTCCAATGAAATCTGCACGAGAAATGTCAAACGGTGTCGACATATTCACTCTGTCAGCAGGTAGCGCTGCCATCGGAGCCGTCGCAGGCTTAGCTCTCAATCGCGCACATGATGTACACTGCCCGATCATTTTTTTCACACACTGTTTGTTTCCCTTTCGTCATCTAGAAGCACTCTCGGAGTTCTGCGATGGTCGTTGAGATTCCCGTGTGGAAAAGCCTCCGGTGCAGGCGCGTTCCGATGAGTTCAGCGGCGACATGATCACCAGGGAAGTAGAAACGGAAGCAGTCTCGTTTCAACCCACAGAAAACCATCCGCCTCCGCAAGAAAAGGATGCAAATCCCGGATTTCAGGGAGCTTCTGAATACCTCGTCCTGCTGGAGGGCTTGTAATTCTGGACCAAATCGTTGCTTTTGGGTAATGAAAATTCAATACGTTTCAGAATGCCCTTCAGGGGTTGGCAGGCCGCGGCACGGTGCGAGGAACCTCAAAATCCGTGCCGTGACCTGGAGCACACGCAACCAGGAACTATGCTTTGATAGTTAGAAGACAGCTTGCACCGATGTCTATGACGCATAGGGCGCATGTGTGTCTACTTCCGGTTCTTCACCTGTTACAGCACTCAGCTTGTATTCGAATGCTTGGGCCATTGTTCGCGTGTCGCCAACCAAGCCGGTCCTCGCCACTGAATTTCTCCTTCAATCGACGACCGTACCGAAGTGCCTCGAGAAACTATAGTCTGCTGGTTTATTTTTTCCAGAACAATGGTTCAACTGACGAGAGTTAGTGATACTTTGATTTCTGTAGTCCGGTTTCTGACGTATTGCTGCCACCTTGAAGCGACTATTCGAATCCAACCAAGCGCTACCGTTAAATCGATCCAAAACTAGCATTTAGACCTCATTCTCTCAAGAGCGCCTGAAACAATTTACTACATAGACTACTTGAATGGATTTAGGGACCACAAATTGCTGCAAGAAGCTCTTGCTATCCGCCTCCTTTTGCAGGAATTGAATCTAAAAAAATCAGGGTTTCAAATAACGCCAACCACCAGGCCATTAACACGGAGCTTACTTCCGTTTTTTACCGTGTGTTACTACATTCTTACAATCGCTCAGTAGAAGAAAAAGTTTTAAAAAATAAGATCTCGGCAATAATAGTAAAACACGTGCCTTTAATAACGATTCCTAACGACAAAACTAATCCGTGGTTCATCAGTTCTCTGCGCAAACTTAGAAATAAAGATAAGCGGCTCTATTGGTCAGCAAAAAATTAACGGTCGCCGTCTTCTTTGTATGCGTATGAGCGATGCATAAAGACATATTGCCATAAAATTGCAAATGCAAAACATACTATTCCCAGGATTTACCATCACCTCTTAAGTCTAATCCGAAGAAGTTCTGGAAAGTAGTAAGTCCAGATTGCGGGGATAACTTCATCTCCTTGCATGATAAAAATAACCACCCTTTTGCCGGCACTGAGCCCATATGCTTTTAACTTCCTTTCATCTGGCTTTATTAGTGAAGACCACCATCTTCCCGAAATTCTCGAACGTGATTACTCATACATAGCATCCATCGATACCACAATTGAAGGTATTTCTTAAATCTTGCAGAACCTGACGACGTGCTCGTCTTCTCGTATTGACGATATTAATTCTAAAATTTTAAAGAACACTATATATGTCTGTAGTACAATTCTATTCCAAGTTTTTCGGCAGTCACTAAATACAGGAATGCTTCCTACTGGCTGGAAGATAGCGAAGGCTGTGTCTGTCAATAAAAGTGGGAGTAAAAATTCACCTGGAAATTATCGTCCACTTCCTCAACACGCATCTCTTGCAAAATGTAACAATTTCTTTTTTTTTTTCTAACAAGCATGGGTTCCGAAAGGGTCTTTCTTGCGAGGCTCATCTCTCCGAATTTAATACCGACTTACATGCTAACATGAACAGTAATCTACAGACTGCATGTTCCTTGACTTTGCAAAGGCCATCGATCCCTTTGCTCACTGTCGCTTCATCTTAAAACTGCCATTGTTAAAAGGAGATTCGTTTACCCTATAATGGCTCCGTAACTTTCTAACGAACCGGCAGCAATTTTCTATTGCAAACAATTGCTCTTAATCATTTTATTACGTTCCATCTCGTGTTATGCAAGGCAGTGTCCTCGTCATATTAATATTTCATCTACTTTTCCTCATCCACATTAATGACCTGCCCGACAACATATCATCACGTATGCGTATATTTACTGATTACGGCATTATTTACAGTCCTATCCGCGGCAGTAGTCATCATCTTGTCGTCCAACAAGACCTTTAGCGCACTGGTCAGTGCTGAAAAACCTGGCAGATGGTGTTAAACGTTTTGAAGTGCAAACTAAACACTTTTAGTCGAAAAGACCGTAACTTTAGTGGCTATAGAAAATTGGTAGCAGCGTTGTGGAACGCACACAGCATTACAAGTACCTAGGCATAACCCTTACCCCTCAATATGCCTGGTCCATACATATCGCTTCCGCCTGTGCCAACGCATGCAATCATTAAGTTTTCTACGCCGTAACTTATATAGCTCTCGCTCCGATGTACATTCAACGGCATAGTTTAGGGGGCGCAAAAATTGGGATAAAGGTGCGTTAACTCTGACCTTGGAACATATCCTCCAAATAAATGTATGAGCATGTACGTCGCGAAAACTTTTACAGACTGCTGCATTTAATTGGAGGCTACGTTCCAAGAACATCTGGTCATATATCCTTATTTAGAATTTCGCATCCCGTAAACGTTTGCTGTTTGGCGTACGTAAACTGGTTTATCTTGCTATAATCCATCCTCAACTCGACTTCGCCTCCTCCATTTGTTCACCGCATCAACAATACCTAACATGTTAAAGTTTATCCAGAACAGAGCAAGTCGATTCATAACACGTAATTACAGCTACCCATCTAGCAAAAGTTCGTCGTGACATTTCCCTTTTACCACTTTTCCGCAAGCTCGTCCCCACCAGCAGGGTGCCATCTCTTCACTTTAATCAAGCCCGTCGTACTGCACGCCGACTACATAACTTTAGCTTATTGTGCATGTGCGACGAAACTGAGGCTTTCAACCTATAGGCTGTTTCAAGAGCGATTCTTTTGCGGAATCATCTACCAGATGATCTCACACCAAAGCGAGACCATGCAAAGTTCTTGAGAAACTTTTAAAAATATTTGTGGAACAAAATCTGAAGTATAGGATTTTCACATTCACCCGTGCCCATAGTACTGTTACCGATATGCTTTTTATACGTTTATTTGTGTACATCTCTGTTGCGTACATTTCTGCTGCAGTGTTACTCTTCGAATGGTTACTTTTTCTTAACCTTTTGTATACACCTTCACACAGTGTACCTTGCTCTCTTAGTATATTTTGCGTTTCTATGTTCGTGAATTAAGTTGCATCTTCTGTTCTAATCGATATTCTACCTGAGTATATTTATCTCTTACGTACAACCGTCGTCAAAATAAGTCGGGACGCGCGAGCGACGCCCGCAATCAGATAAAACTGCATCGCCGCGCCATCTGACGTGGAGCGTCTGGTGTCGAGACATCACAGTGCGCGTGCGCATCCTTTCATTCTCGCAGCCATGTCTTTTTACTCGCTTGTAGCGGACCAAGTGATTACATGTAGCATTTTGCGCTAGGTGTCACTCTCTTCAATCCGTGCCGAAGGTGAGGGGGGGGGGGGCACCGGTGATAAGTTTGGCCAATGCTATTTTTCTCTCGCCCTCAGCCTAAGTCGCTTTCCTTTTAGGGGCGAAGCTCCTTAGGGTGTGGGTCGTTCCCTCCTCCGTACATAGTATGTAGCCACCTGTAGTTTTATGAAGTGCTCACTAGATGGCATGATGGCGCCGCGGTGCTCGCTTCATTCAGATGTATGGGAACGCGTAGCATGGGAGTCTGTCTGTCTGTCCGTCTGTCCGTCCGTCCGTCCGTCCGCCCGAGCGCTGCGGTGCTGCTTAGCTAGTACGTGAATTGATCAATAGATGGCGCGAAGGCGCTCGCTGCGTGCTCCAGTGTGATAGGAGAGCGCTAGATGGCGACACACAGTTTGTCACGTCTTTGATGATGTACTGGGTAAGATTCACGGCAGGTTCACGGTTTTTACCGATGAACCTTCGGAGCTTCGCCCACTCATCATCATTCACACCGTGGATATACGGGGATTTTTTTTTTGTTCTTTCAAGGCCAAACCACGACAATACAGCAAGTGTTTCTTTTTTCTCGTCCATTCGCCTAGTATGTTGCATGTGCAAGGTGATCTGCCTGCCTTTTGTTATATCATGTTAATAAACTGAAGCATCCTTTCGGCTCAACCCCTTTTCGGTGCCCTCGTTCGTATTTCAGTATCACATAGTACGCTTCATCCAAAACGAACGGGCAAAGAAGAGAACTATAATGATGTGTTTGGCGCCGGTTTGCTACTGAGACGAGATATGCTATCTCTTTAATCAGCCATAGCGAGCCGCGTACACTTCACCGCCACTGTGCCACCGTCGAAATGAGCGCGTCGCGGATTGAAGAAAGAAAGTGACACCTAGCGAAAAACGCTATACATGTAATCACTTGGTCCGTTGCAAGCGAGTAAAAAGACACGGCTGCGAGAATGAAAGGATGTGCACGCGCACTGTGACGTCTCGACACCAGATGCTCCACGTCAGAGGGCGCGGCGATGCAGTTTTATCTGACTGCGGTCGTCGCTCGCGCGTCCCGACTTATTTTGGCTGTACATGCTGTATTGCACCCCCCTCCCCCACATACCCCCTGAACACTATGCTCCACGAGAGCCCTGTAAGGTACTTATAATAAATAAATAAATAAATAAATAAATAAATAAATAAATAAATAAATAAATGAATAAATAAATAAATAAATAAATAAAGACGGGGCGCAGTAATTTTTGTGACAACTCTTTTTCGTTCATCACTCTTCTTTTTCTCATCTACTATTAGCCATTTAATATATGGTTGGCTAATCGTAGCAATAATATGGGTGTGTGGTGCGCAGCTGAGAACACCGACGAATGATTTCGGCAAGGGAATAGCAGTTTATTTGAACATTTAAATTACAAACCACCGAACTTATTTCTTGGTAACACGCATGAACTAGGTGTTCTGGCGTCATTAAGCCCACATCTCGTTGATGAAACCAATCTCGTTTAAAACTATCGTGCGAAAGTGGCTCTACCCCTGGATAAGCAGTCTTGTTTTGATCAAAACCCAGACATCCGCAAGTTACCCAATGTATGCGGGCTTTCTAGTAGGAGCTTCAACTATATTATTTATGTCAAGTAAAATCAGTGTTTTTCTTAGCCTCATCGTCCCTACGGAAGTGCCTGTTCTCACGAGAAATAGCGCACCTGTGGGGGGATATTGTCTAGGAGAGCTCGCGTTTGCCCAGCAGCCATTTGTGCATGCGCGAGCTGTGAGGCGTGTCTCGGCTTCTCGTACGAAGATTACGCGGCCGCCTGTGATGGCGTAGTCATTTTTGCGCGGAGCGAGTACCTTTCAGGCAAGAGGGAGCTTTTTGATTATTGGCGAGCGCAGCGCTGCTTTCTCATCAGCGATGTGCAGTCAGGCGAGGCAATTATGTCGATTTCCACGGAATTGTAAAAGCGTTTTACGAACGGGCCGAGGTTCTTATCACAATGCGTAGGCGCGAACAAGGGCCGTACGAGTTCTGCACAGTGCAATCAATTCGCAGTGCTGTCCTTGTTTGATATTAACGCGTAACGTTCTCAATGGAGTAAGCGTACTATTGTGTTATTTCGAAGATCTGTGCGAGGAGTCTCATAACTTCGACTGTGCGCATCGAATGAGACACAAGCGAGACCGTAATCGCGAACGGCCTTGTTATACTCGCCTATGGTTGAAGTTTTGTGTAAAGTCGCACAGCATTGGCTGATCTATGGGTGCTGCATTTACACAAATATCATTTATTCCGCTGATGCTTTGATGGTTGCTTTTTACCGATACATGAGCACATTGTTTGTGAGTGATGCTTGTTAAAATTTATTGTCGCCACCACTAATACTATGAAAAAGAAAAAGATATATTGCCCAGAGGATACGATTAACTGCCAGAGAACCTTAAAGCAATAGAAGAGTTCAGTGAATTTTCCCGTGTTGCTAAAACAGGGCAGGCACGGAAACAGCTCGATTCTGGCCATCTTCTTTATATTTTTTGCGCCAAAACCTACATTTCATAATGAGGTACGCCGCATCGGGAAACTTAAGATTAGTTTTCGCCACTTCGGTTCCTTTCACGTGCACTTAAATCAAAGAAACTGGCATTTTTGGATTTCGCTCCCGTTGGGATCTAGTCGCCGTGGCGAGGAATCGAAGCTGCGAACTTAGCAGGCCTGTAGGGTACCAAAGCTGGATAGGTGGCGTGACCAAAACGCTTTCTCGAGCGCCGCCTATAGGGAGGAGGCGAAGCATATCTCAATAGCTGAACCAGACGATCGACAATTTTGTAGGTCGTGCGCTTTGAAGTAACAAGATATTGCAAGGAGCATTCAGTCGGTGCGATGAAGTGGGGAAATTACGGAGGAATCTCGAATTTTTGTATGCTTTACTGCGCCTGGCGATAGCACACGCCTGCCAGCAGCTCGATAGTTGTTTGGCACGTCCTCAACTGCAGTAGTTATGGCGCTTGTCGTTCTTCGCGTTGGTTCTGTGAGGATAACTTGGCCGGGGGCTCCTTTCACGGACGCTGCACTGTATTATAGGGGCATGCTCGCCATAGCCGTCTACGCTGTTTAAGATATAGCGGGGATGCGTGGCGGCGCAGTTCAGGCGAAATGTTGCTCTGAAGTACATTAAGGAAGCTGCACTCTTACACTTTTGGTAAGCGAGAGACGTGTAAATAAGCGAAATAAAGGTATGACAATGCGTTCCAAAAACAAGGTTTATTTTAGACACTTTTCTTAGACACTACAATCAGGGTGTCGGAACGAAATGTTTTTCGTTCCGGTTTTCGTTTCGTTCCACAGCAAAAAGTTCCGTTCCGTTTTCGTTCCGGAACAAAAAAAAAGCGTTCCGTAACGGTTCATAACGTTTCTTTTTGTTTTTTTTTTCAATAAGAAAAACGAACAGAATGCTTAATATTAAAAGTATCTTTTAAAACTAGCAAAATATACGGGACTAATACATAAAAATGCAATAATAATTGTTGGGGTTTTACGTCCCAAAGCCACGATGTGACTATGAGGGAATTCGCCAAAAGTTTCGAACCAAGGACACAACAAAGACTTGGTACTTATTTCTCCTCTAGCTTGAATCCCGAATTTTCGTCAAGGGGGGGGGGGGGGCACACGATTTCCGAAGCAGCAGGTCATCAAGTGTACTCGCCGATAAGCGAGACCGCTGCTCTGACAAAATGAACTTGAGTGCCGGAAATGCGCTATGAACGCTGACTTGTGTGGCTGGCACACCAAGGACCACTTGTTCTAACATGTACAGCTCCGGTTGCCGCTCTTTGCGCCCGTCCCAAAATTTCAACACATTCAACACGTAAGCGACGACAAAGCCCTCTGCACAACGGCCTGTGTGAGCGGCACGCGAAAGTCCGTTTGAATTTAATACAAACAGCTGTGGTTGCCACTTCTTTCGTTTCCTGCATTATTTCAACGCATCTTTACTTTGAAATATCTGCCTGAGATGCGAGCTGATGTTGAACCCTGATTTATGCATTATTGCTCACGTTGCATGACCCTCTGTTGTTCCGGAACGCAATGTTTTCCCGTAAACCGAAAAACGATAAAAAATATTTCGTTTTTGCTCCAGAACGAAATAATAAATAACGTTCCGGTTACGTTTTCGTTCCGGTCAAAAATATCGTTTTTTTCGTTTTTCGTTTTCGTTTTTCGTTCCGTTCCGACACTCTGACTACAATAATCGTCATCTATCGCTCGCGTGTTTTCCTCGTGTTATCGCCGTGCGTCCGATGCCTCTCAATTACTGCCTGTGTGCGCGCTGTCAGCATGACATGATGTTATTGATCGAAAAGTAGCAGGTCTCCTGTTTTATAGAAAGAAAGAAGTTAGCGCGAGCAAAGGGGATGGCAGTAAATGCTCAGTGGCAGAAGAATGCTTCGCGCTATAAATTGGGGGTGTCGTTTCTATCGTATAGATGCTGTGGTCAGAGTCTCGTGCGAACGCCGAGTTCATGCTGCCAGTTGCGCACGTTGGCTTAGTGCGATTTTTGTACGCTCCCCTATCGGCCTCGATATCGACATGTAGATGGTCGCACCATCACCGCGTGAGTGTGGATAGGCGCTCGCAGGCGCGCATTGAAATGTACACAGCGGCGCTCTCTTGTGAGTGGTTTGAGGCAGTTGTATAGCTAAATTAATGCATGAATTGCAGTCAAACGGTAATACATGCGTCCTTTAATCTCGCGTCAGTGCAGGAATCACGCAAAACCTTTTTATTGCACATGAAGGAAGCGTGATATGCCATTCAACGGGAAACTGACATCACCCACCGTCACAGTTTGACTTCCTCGGCGGTTCTCTCCGTCTATTTTTCTTTCACCATACTTAAGTTATCTTCTCTCTATAATGTTAGCGTTGCTGTTACGCGACTGAAAGAGTTTAGTATTGTGTTCTAGTTCATTTTTTCCCTATCGGCTTCAAAAACAAAGAAGGAGTGTTACTACTTCTCTGCACATAATAATAATTGTGCTCATAACAGTGCCGCCGGTTTTGCTTGGTGTTCTCTCAAGTATCAGCGCACGCATCGCCTCTGCCAGTAGGTATATTTTCGATAGTGGGAGCAGCCGGACTGTTAGCGCTCTGAGCACCAGGTCAGCGCTGCACGCGCCACGATAATTAAAGCGTTGGTTCCGTGCACCCTCTCTCAGGCTACCACGGCGGATAGAACACCACTGAAAGGAATCTTCGCACGCGTTCATTGTGATGTATAATCTGTGTGTGTATGTGTGTGAGACTGAGTCTACGTGGTGCTTTTTCTTGGGCTCTTTTTCACGCTTAATGTGGCTCACAGCACACTTTAAACAAAAAGGGGGCCATACGAAATTCCGGTAACCTCAAGGATGACGCAGAAAAATCCTCAAAAATATTCGAGAGCTTGATTAACAGGGAGAGAACAATTATGTGCTTCAAATAGTTCAAGGAACATGGACATAAATTTCTGCAAAGGCACAAAAGAACACACTAGTAATCTAATTATTTTATATGTAATGCGCATTTCGAAAATTGAGTTACGCGAGTGTTGTTTCTGCTTGTCTTCGTTAAGTCCATTAGTTCTCTTCCCTCTGCTTAGAGTAATACATCGAATAAACGTCCTTCCTGCCCTTCCGTAAATATCTTCCCGCTGGTTGTGAAAACAACTACAAAAAATTGGGGGGCAGCTTCACTCACAGGTGCGAAGATTGTGCAGAACAGCGAAACTGACGGTCCCACCTAGCTTTATCTCGGTTGGGTGAACTTTTCGCGAGGTTTTTGCGCGGCATCACCAGCAACCGCAAAGGAACACTCAGTCATAAAGGCGTCCGCCTCTATGTACTAGTGGGCTGAAGGCATGAGCGCGAGAGAAGAAAAAAGCCTGAAGAAACACCACCGCCTTATGTACACTACGTTTCCGACACCAGGTGCAGCGCTGTGGAGGCTATGCAATAAGTTCGGCCAGCAAAATGTGTAACTCTGCGCGTCTCATAGCCGCCTTTCATCCTTGGGAGTGCTCGTTCGAGGCCTCTTGGTGAAGCGTCACGAGCGGACGTAAATGAAAGAACTCCTGCATATCCACGAAGTGAGTGCTGATCATAGGGCGGAGCACAGTGCGTCGGTCCGCGAATTATCAGTGAAACGACTATTAAACAATTATGATGTTTATTGTTGTTGATAAAGTCTTGGATTCCTGTTTCTCTTTAGTATAACGACTCGGTCGTTGGTGAAGACGAGATCAAACGGTTCTCCGTCAAGGAGTAGCGGAAGAAGATTGGCAAAGACTATAGGTCGATGCACGACCCCTTGTTGGTTGTGGCTTGTTTACTCTGGGAAACGCGTTTCAGATTATATACGTATTGCCGTATTTCAGATTTAGTCGCCTGATTCGCTCGTTGTCGGCGTTGCCGTCGATCCTCGGCATCCCGCGCTCTCAGCTCCGGGTCTGCTTGTCGGCGTTGCCATATAAGATCGAGGTCTGAGTCACGGCGTTACCGCTTTGTTGCTGCGAGCAGCGCCTTGCGTGCGCTCTCGTCCATGGCTGTGCTGAGACTGCGCGGAGAGCGGGCCGTTATCAGCACTATCAGTTTTCCAGCTGTTTTGCACCTGCGCTTCGACTGTAGAGTGTACGGCGGACGGAGGTACATTGTTAGGTCTTAAGGTGCTTCGCTCCTAAAACAAAGAAACGAAGACATTGAGAAGGTAAGAGAACACATTCACAGTCTTATGACGGAGTTGTTTATTTCTAAGGAAAAAGGGTATGCGATTATTACTCGGCATAAAAGAGAAGAAAAAAAATCACATTGCTGGTGGAAAATAAAAATGATCTGCTTCCTGGTGCGAATACATCTACTGCCAGGAGCCTCGGTAGATGGTCCACACCGTGGAACCTCATGGACGAAACGGAGTATAGTAGTTTGCTGAAAGCTCGCAAGAGAAAAAATAATTGTGCTCGTGCAAATGTCGCACATTGGGCATTTCATTGAAGAAGTGCACGCGCATTTGTTTCGTGATGACTACAGTTTTGTGTGTATGCCTAACCGCCAGCATCCGGCTTAAAACAGATCCGCTGTTAAAATGAAATTCCGGTGCGTTCAGCACCAGAATGACCAACTAAATAAGGGGTATGCCGCCGTGGTGGACTTATGATTACTTTCGACCCAATGGAGTTAATGCAGAAAAATCTAAGCACGCCGACGTTTTCTCCTCACAATGGAAATGCGTTGCCGTGGTCGCGTATAGAAATCGGGCTTAGCAGCTCTATCTACTCCGTTCGCTCATGGTGCAGGACCCACACGCAGGATTTTGCTCTTTAGCGTCGTTGGCTTTTTTAAGTGCACTATTCATGCAAGGGCTGTCACTCGATAGTACACGCTGGAATTCGTACAGAATAGTAAGTTTGCACTATTTTCTGAGTATTTAGCAAGGCTACGTAAATTATAATTTAATTATTTTATCGCCCGCAACTGATGAAAATGTGTACTTTGGAGTCCGCGTTCGAAATATTCCACCTGGATGAATAAATTTGCAATAATAAAGCTATTGCAGAACCCTGTGACGCCGGCCAGCATCATACCTGTTTTTTTTTTTTTTGTTAAAGCATTGTAGCACTTCACGCTGGGACACCGGCACACTGGAGACTGGCACGCGGCGCACTGCGGCTTATGCGCCGAAAACAGCCTTTATCGAGGTGTTTGGCAACGCCAATCATGCACACGTCGTTATTATAGCAAGGCCGCGCACGATTGACACAATAAATAAAAGAAAAAAAAACGTTCAACAAAGAAGGAAAATGCAGGATACGAACACAACACACTCCGTCACCTCTCACTGGAAAACCGATGTGCTGTTACAACAACCCGGTGGATATAACTGCATAGTACTTTTAACGCGAAAGCATTTCTTGGCTATAGGTTAGCGAGAGCGCGCGCCCAGCTGCCGTCCGCAAAAAGCGTCCGCAAAAGCCGTGCCAAAAAAGCACGTGACCTCTCCCACCGGAAGTGACGCCGGCGCCAACACTCTCCGTAGTGGCAGTCGGCTCGCGCTCCGCTCTGATGCAGCTACCTGCTGCGGAGTGCGACCGGGTCGCCGCGTTTCTTCGCTAGGTTGGCGAAAGCGCGCTCCCAGCTGCGTGGCGTCCCCGTAGCAGCACTAGGCGCACGAACGCGCCACCTAGCCCATCGTTTCTCGCCACCATGCGTGCCGAGTTCAATCTCGAATTGAAGACACCCACTGAGACCATAACGACGTCGAGATGTACGTCCATCGATCCAGATGTACATCCACTACCGACCCATGCATTGTTCGAGATGTTATGTATGTATCCACCTACTACTCGGATCACAAGGCCATGGTAGCGTCTTGTACACCGGCCCAAGTATGCCGTCACCGGAACGATAAGAGGGTGACAACACCGGTGACTGTCTAATGTAACCACCCACGACGCCGCGGCGGTGGTACTACTTCGACATGAACGAGACATGGCTCGGGGATATCTGCGTTCGCTGCCTGGACAACAAAATACAAGAGGGCATGTGAAGTGTCGACAACACTTAGATGGCATCAAATCATCTAAATAAACACAATCCGCCCTCCCACAATGCCTCATTCTTTATAACGCAACTCGGCAACACCATTTTGCAGCACCCATCCGCAACAACAATCTAGCCAAAAGATACGCTTTCGCGTTCTCATCTCATAAGAATATGCTTAGGGATTGTCGAACTATTTTTTGTCTCTTTATAACGACTACACGTCTTGACAGGTTCGCTTCTGTAAACACAGCTTCGCATATTCAGTGCATGGGGCAAACAAGCCGAAGGCAGTTTATATCTGTGGTGTGTGCCTTCCAGGATGATATCGTCTACCAGGAGGGGCACATAAGCAGTAAAAGTACATTTGCAGTAAGAAGAGCGTGTGTGTGTGCGTGTGTGTGTGTGTGTGTGTGTGTGTGTGTGTGTGTGTGTGTGTGTGTGTGTGTGTGTGTGTGTGTGTGTGTGTGTGTGAGAATAACATTGCTTCATTTCTGGAGATACCTACTGTCAGTGCCGTGCAGCATACCCTAGTGAAACAGCGCCCTCCCAATTTGAACCTGTCCCAGTGTACCTGTCCCAACACGTGACACGAATTCCAATGTAACGCGCTCCCGGTGGGGTCGCTGCCAATATCCTCCCAGCACTCCCAGTGCGCGGTAAGACGCTGGGACACACTGAACAGTGTCTCCCGCTGCCTCCCAAAGCGCTGTAAGACACTGGGCACTCTTTACAGGGTCCCCAGTGCATGCCAGCACTCTGAAATGCACATGGACATACTGGAAGACTGTTTTTTGTGATATCGTGCACACAAACGAGTTGAAGCTACCTTTTAAATGCGAAGCATTTCTTAGCGAACTTCGGTGACTTTGATCTATCTATCTATCTATCTATCTATCTATCTATCTATCTATCTATCTATCTATCTATCTATCTATCTATCTATCTATCTATCTATCTATCTATCTATCTATCTAGCCGCCTATGATTTTGTGCTCTCCTGGCCGTTTCACTAATGGGATGTTTACGAAAATTGGTATGCCACAACATGACTGCATGAAGAACATAAATGACAACTCATAACATGAAAATCATGACATGCATGTCATGAGCGACATGATTTACATGCCACGGTGTTGGTGCTCTCCTGGCCGTTTCATTAATGGGATGTATACGAAAATTGGTATGCCACAACATGACTGCATGACGAACATAAATGACTGGTCACAACATGAAAATCATGAAATGCACGTCATGAGAGACATGATTTACATGCCACGCGTTTCGTTAACGGGATGTACACGAAAGTTAGCATGCCACAACATGACTGCATGACGAACGTAAATGACAGGCCATAACATCAGAATCATGATATGCGTGTATGAGCGGCATGGTTTACATGCCACAGTCTTGATGCTCTTGCGGCCGTTTCGTTAACTTCATATGTACCAAACTCTGTATAGCGAGAAAACAATGCAAATCCATTTTACGTTCCTGATGCGTGCTTCGCATTTCCTTGATTCCCACTGCACGTGGGATCTGCCAATTTCTTTTTTACACATGCTTACAATACGGAGACTCAAATTATGCAACAGTAATGTCAGTATGCTTTACGTATGTCTAATTTTTAAAAATTGACACACACGCACAAAAAAAAAAGAATGATGCATGGTAGAAGAATTTCATTGAGGGCACGCAAAATAATACAAGCAATAAAACATATTATTTCTGGTGAAGTACACAAAAGAGCAGAACCCATTGGAATGGAGCGTGAGAGTCGCTTGTCCTCGGTACGCAATCACCTTGTTCTCAGTGCGCGATAAACATTTTCAGAAACGAGAGAATTTCTTCCCAGTGTGCATCGCCGTGCGTGAACAGTCAAACTAAAGGCCGCCAACATTTGTTGCGTGCTTCTGACAGCTCATTATATCCGCTCACCTCGGAAACATTGACGTTAGTTTTGTAACCATGCAATGTAAGCAATAAAAAGAAGCATAGTCGGAGTTAAGACGGCTGTGAAAACGAGAAACCGATCGTAAATACATCTCGATCTATGTAGTGTTTGAACGTTTATGTTCTTTCTTTTGTTTATAATGATATTCCAGACGGGAAGCATTGCCTCCGAGCAGAAGGTAAACGCTCTGTGTTTTAATTTGCGTCCACATAATTTTTTTTCATACCTCCCGCTCTGGGTTTATTCCATAAGGAAATGCATTTCGCTTCCATTTCTATGTCACGTACGAAAGGACGCTCGCACAGGTTGTTTTCTAATTGTCTCAGTAGACACCGCAATTCCTCTCGTTTGTTTGCCACTACTCGGGCGCCTAAGCTGTGGCAGATGAGCTTCCCCTGCTTTTTGCGATCTCTGTTGAGCTGGAAAAGCGTCAAAAGGGAGGAGCGGGTGCGTGGTCAATTTAGCGTACTGGAAAAAGCTGTGTCACTCTCGATCATACTGGTTGATTCCCGGTTAGTAAAAGCCCGTCTCTACAATCGGGAAATCTCGTCATCGGTATATAATTGGCTAAGTATCGGCCAGAGGATACCTCAGTATGGAGAAGCTGCAATCATGCCAGATTGTGTCCGACGAAATCTCGTATGTTGGAAGATAATTCTAGATGGTGCGGCGACGTTCATTGCTGTTGTATGAGAGTATGTTAACCCTCTACGAAGTTGGAGCACCTCACCCCCCCCCCCCCCCCCATCCTGAATGGAGAGAGGGTGTGATTTGCCGGCTAATTACGAGGTGCCCCCTGATCGCTTATTTTATGGTACCGCAACGTTGACGGCTGGGAGCTTAGCAACGCCGGTTGTCTCAGATAAGCGGCTGTGTTCTTCGCTGGCTTCACAACATGTTGTCAAGCGACCGTTATTAGATGGAAGTGCTAGAAAAAACGTGGAACATGAACTTTATAACTGTTTATTGCGTGACGTTGTGTACAGGAGCCCAAAAAATACTCGAACGCCAACGACGGCACTGAAAAAGACCAGCAATAGCTAAACAAAATTGCGCTGTTTGACATCAAAGAATCTATATATGACTGTGATCGTAATTTCGCCCAAGTACGCCAGAATGTCGTAGAACTATTGATGGCCGGAACAGCGCGAGGGGGAACAACGTACCAAGACGACAAACCTGCCGTCTCATTTCTGCGCTGTTCCCTACCACCAATACCGACTAAATTGCCTCAGTCGCAGCTTCTCTGCTAGACATACATACACCGCTTGAGAAACGCACTTGAAAGAGAGAGAGAGAGAGAGCAAAAAACAAAAGAAGAAAAGGCAAGGAGGTTAAGCAGGCGCTCGTTCGGTTAGCTAATCTTCACCGAGGGAAGGGATACAAGAAAGGGGAAAAGCGAGATGGAAAAGAGAGACAGCGCCAATCAAGCAAGCGCTTGGACAAGCACTTGAAGTCCACAGGCAATCAGGGACATCTGTTTAATAATTACACCAACAACGCCTTTGCCGTTTTTTGTGCCGTCGAAAAAGTAAGCATTCGTGAATGTATTTTCCTTTTACATCTGTCTGTTGCCGCTACGGTGAAGTCGAATAGTGTAGATACAGTCAGTCTCGGCAAGCATGGTTGTAAAGCCCTGAAGAAAAAAAAAAGGACAAAAACTGTATGGACTAGTTGTGCAGATGCTCTGGGTTGGTTTGAAGCGTGGTGCCGTAGGTTCGAATCACACCACCTCCAAAGAAATTTGATTCGTTTTATATTCATAGCTCCTTATGTGTTGGACAGATACTGGGTTCAATCGGCATAAATATGCTTGAATATGCTTGCGCATATTAATATTGTTGTTACAGGAGTAGCACCCTGAAAAGCCTGCCATGGAGGTTCGGCACCTGTTGAAGTGTTCAATTTACCGTTAGGCACGGCAGAAACACTGTTCACGTCACGTTTACAAGGAAGTTGACCAGGCAAATTTCCGTGGCTATAGTATTCGTATCAGGCGAGTTGCATTCCGCTGTAGGGAAACAATACCGCTATTAAATTAGTCGTTAAAGCACGTTATAATTTGTCTTCCGGCCTCTTGTCCTGCAGTCCTAGATGTGCCAATAATATATGGATGGTGCTGTCAGAGACTAGAAAGAACGAAAACTTAGAGACAGCAGAAGAAACGCTTAGTGTGTTGAGGAAACCTCGAGTTTTGTGTCTGAAGGCCACATCCACTTGAAATACTAGGGCCTCAAGAATAAAAATTACATAACTCTTCCTGCTGCAGGTTTTTCAACGATTCTCAAGCAAAATTAAACAGACCTTGCCTTTGCTGTGCAAATGACCGAAGTCTTCGCACTCTTATTCAGGTACGTGGCGGTTGCCTCGGAAGATCCAGTGACTCGCAAAATGATTCGCATTATTCAATCATGAGTTCTGCAGTGCAGAGTAGATAGAATCTGTTCCTGAGCGCCTCGTACATCTCTGCAGTTCAGTTTGATAATGTTATTGTGTTGCATGATAAGAACGGTTTACTTGTGGCTACTTTCATTACATCTGCGATGTTATTGTTTTTTTTTTTTTTTTTTGGTCACAATTTTTTGTTTTTTGATCACAATTTCACTCGATCTATCAGCATTTATATCACACATACACACTTCATCAGCGTTTAATATCGCATATACAGGCTCCCATGAATTCAAAGCAACATCACACACGTGGACACGCAAACATACACACAAGCATATCACAGTAATGCACCACATAGACCAGTCACCTTATGCAGCCGTACACCGACGATCGGCTATATATACCCGCACACATTGACCTCACATGTAGTGCAGGTGGTAAGTTGCTGTTTAGCGCAATTGCACAATAAATATTCACAAAACAGCTGTGCGGTTAGCGTCGGCTGTTAGATAACCCTGCACCACACAGATCTGGGAAACTATATCCGCCATATAGTTAGTGGCTTTTTAATTAACGAATTCTAATTAGTAGCTAGTAGCACCTCGTTGAATGAAGCGAACGCGCGTTCGCAATGTCATTCCCGAGCTCATAAAACGCCCCTGAGCACATACAAATCAGTAACGGCAAACATTCAACCACGGCGGCGAAGAAACGCAATGCATATAGTTGTCCCGCCGTTATACCTTCTTGCCCAAGTCGTCCCTAGGCCTTTTCCGTAGCGCGAGGCTGTATACAACAAACGATGAACGGCGCTCACAAAATACGCAATCCTGTGTTATTTTTACGGTCGTTATTCCACACACAAATGAAGAACAGTTCTTATCGTCAGTGTCGCGGTTATAAGATGTGGTGTACTTACCCCACTCACTACGAACGAGACGGCTGGCCGTCACGGTACAACGTAATCGCAGCAGTGCGCCGGCGGCCGCACGTTGGTTCTGTCTGCCACGTATCGGCGCTCGCCTTCGCGCTAGCTGCTTGACAGTGGTCGTCGCACGAGGCAAATAACACAAGTTGAACTGCATTTTATTCCACGATGCAGACAGTATTTCCTGCACAGCAAGGCGACGTTCCTTTTTCTTGCGCCGGCGAGAGCTAACACCAGCCACCGACGGGCTCTATGCCGACGGCACAGAGCGAAGTCTTTTCGCGTACAGCATACAGCCAGTGACTCTTCGGGCATTCGGCAACCAAGCACTGCCGATCAAAACAACTTGCTTTTGTTATGGCTGCAAATGTTCCTTGTAATTCGGTGCGTTCACGCAGTGTATCCACAGCGTGTAGGCTCGGAGGTTTTCACTCGGACGCCCACACTACCGGCAAACCCGTCCTGACGGTACACCGGCCACCGGAGGCCTGAGACGGCAGCCGAGCGATCAGTGTCCAAATACACGGTCAGTCCTGCCAGTGCTGCGAGCCACGTAACGCTATGCAGCCTCGCACAAGCGATGTATGATCGTGTGACGGCGATGGCTCGCGCGCTTTGCGTTTTATACGCGTGAAAGAAGCGTCTAAATTCTTCCTGAACCACTCGAGCAACATCTGTTGTCTGCGTCCTCTGTTTCCGCGCGGCCAGGCAGCGCGGAAGCAGACGATCTAACGCAGACCAATGGGCGCTTTTTAGTCCCTCCATTGGTATTTTTCGTAGTACAGGACACTCACTGGCGCAAAATTTGGTCCTTTGGGGTTAACCGTTCTACCGGTGGTCTAAATGTATACAGTTAGTGCACTTTTGTGCAATTCTGGTTTAGAGTGTGAAGGGAGGAAGGAGGAAGGAAACAGAAAGGTAGGGAGGTTAACCAGAAACCGTCCGGTGGCTACCCTGCACTGGGAGATTGGGAAAGGGGAATATAAAAGTTGAAAGAGAGACGAGCGAAAGAAAAAAGTGGCCGGGGATGGTAGATAATGCGTTGACGCGTAAGATATTGTACCAGCACTCTGTCAAAGGCGTTTACACAAGCCCGTCGTCTTCAAGAAACAAAACAGTGCTTTCACTGCCTTGTGCGCCGACGAGCGATGGGTACGGTGTTGCAGTAACATCCGCACCGAAAGCGGCCGATTTTCGAGTCGTTGGAATGCCTGAGTTAGGGTTTGACGTTCTACGGCAAATAAAGGGCAGTGACATAGTAGGTGGTCAACGGTTTCGTCGGTCCCGCAGACGTCTCATGCTGCATTGCCGGTCACTCCAATTAATGCAGAGTAAGCCTTCGTGAAAGCAACTCCTAATCAGAGGCGACAAAGAAGCGAACCTTCACGTCGAGGTAGTCCGGATGGAAGGGGGAGTTCCAGGTATGGGTTTAGTGGATGCAGTCTTGTATGTCAGATGCTTGGTGAGCTCCACTCCATCAGAGAGAGACTGCATGCTAGGTGTCGAAGTTGCCTTGCGGCATCAGCCCTGCAGTGTGGGTTTCTTTGTGTGTTGTGCGAGCAGCGATATCTGCAGAATCATTCCCGCTGATCAGTGCACGTTAAACAACCCCAGGAGGTCGAAATTTCCGGAGACCCCCACTACGGCGTCTCTCATAGTCAGAGCTGGTTTTGGGACGTTAAAATCCACAAATCAATCAATCAATCAATCAATCAATCAATCAATCAATCAATCAATCAATTCCACTGATTATGCAGTGACTAGCAAGCCACTGAAAGTCAACCTCGTAGCCTTTTTGACTGAGGTCGTGGTGAAGCTTCATGATGTCATAAGTGAGTTGTTCGTGACGTCCGCGTCTCAGAACTGACTGCATGCACTGACTGTAATGCAGGCTTTGAGTCAGAAAACACAGCCCATTTCTTCGGTCTCTAACAATCTATGAATTCTAATGAGTGATGTATAGCAGTGAGTTCGGCCGCCGTGATGTCGTGACATGTGATGTATTGAATGGCTCTGTTATTCGTCGCGTTGGTGTGACCACCGCACCGCCAGAACTGCATGACGTAGTCGAGCCATCAGTATAGATGTGCACGTGGTTGCTATACTTTTCGTGCAGCAGAAGTAGGCTGAGTTTTAGTGCAGTTGTCGGTAGATATGACTTCTTCTGCAGCCCTGGAACTGTCATTTGCACACGTGGACGGCGTAAGCACCATAGAGGCAACACTGGTTGGCTGCGGGAGCGTGCCCTGAAGTGAACGACGAACAGTGTGCGTTGAGAGTAGCGCTGAATGTCGTGCGGGGTCTTTCAGCAGTGAGGCTTGCCAAGTGGTGGAACGGCGTCCTTGTACAGTGTCTGACGTATGTGCGCACCGTCTGAACGATGCGCATATGCCTCAGGCATCTTATTGCATGACCACATATATACGTGGGGGTAACGGGAAGTAATAGAATGTTAAGCAGGTCGGTAGCGAAAGAAAAGGCTACCTTAGAAAGCAAGAAAAAAAAAACACAGCGCATAAAAGACAAGACTCACTGACACGTGCGATGCCCGCTAGTGCCCAGAAATTGTTACTCTTTCTCCGAGGGCCCAATAGACTGTTTGCTAACGCAGACATTTAGTTCTCGTGCCATTTCTTTCAGCCTATACGCAATCAGACGGTTGCGTTCATCTTTATGCCTATAGATTACATCTGCGTTTTAAATGCGCAGAATTTCTCGGCGAACGTGAGCAACTTTGACGGTATCCATCTATCTGCCTACGTCTCTATGCTCTCCTGGCCGTCTCGTTCACCTAATATGTACCAAGATTTGAATGGCAGGGTACGAATGTATGACGAACATAAGTGATTGTCTGTTTACACTATCAACATGATATGCTCGTCATGTACGCCACGGTTAACGGCACTGGAATCACGTGTGGCTCATACCCGTAATGTTTAAGCCGTGGTATTCTGGTATTCGCCACAGGTGTTTGAATCCTACTCGTAACGCTATGCTGAATGCCATACGATTCGTCATGGGCAATTTTTTCGCGGACTGCTTCGCATCCCTTACGGCAAAGCGTCTACGAGGGGTTGGATATAGGCCCGAATGCGTTTGCACGAGCTCTATCACTGTTAACTCAGCAATTAGTTTCCAAAAGACGTAATCAGCGTATTTGGTCTGTACAGTTACTATACAGGCTGTGAAGCGCTAAGCAGGAAGAAGGGACACGCGAAAGAGAAGAAGCGTATACTGCCAACTGAAGTCTATTTTTCGATAATTCGATAAAGACTCTTACGTGGACAACAGCAGAACATTAGTGCGAATCGGACCTAAGAGAATTAGCGCCACTGTTTACGCTGACATCTAGAAAAGACAACTCCCTTTGCGATAAGGCGCCGGGTAATGGCTGCGCACCTGCGTTCGAGCAAACAAAGGTGATTTTTTCTCGTACATATACGACCACACTGATGTCATTGTTGCGAGCTCGCAAAAAAAATGAGGAATGACCTTGCATTAGTAAGCAAAGAGGGTTTGCTTCTGTGGACGTCGGAGCGCAGAGTCAGCGACCACTGTATGTTTGTTACAAGTGACATATTTCACATTTCTCTTTTTTTCTGTTTCCCACATAAAGGTATGTATGGAACAATAAAGCGACAGTTCGCAATGAGTGGTTTTCCTTGTCTTTGTCGCGTTCTTTTGTCTTATGTCATGGTATGGCACCTTAACAGTTCAGAAATATAATGAGTGAAGATCGATTCATTTCCGTCAGCGACCCACGAGGCAGTGTGTGTTATATACGTTACTTTTCAGCTTCTATGCCCAGCTTTTCTGGTGTACTAGAAGGTCGCCGGATAGCTGTTATGTCCATCTATGTAAATAACATCTGTGTTTAGATTCGAAGATACTAACGCGAACGATTGACCCGGACAGCACAGGGCGCCGTCTTTATCATCGAGCGCCGCTTATTGACTCAAGGCCTGTCTTTGTCTGCGGAAAATTCTGCCTTCGTGCTTTTCCTCGGAGTGCGGCGGAAGTCAGCACGCTTGCCAACGCATATTAGAGGCTATACAATTCCCCGTGGAAATGGTGTTCGATTCCTTTGTATTACCATTGACTACAACCCACTGTGGCGACGTGTGTTTGAAAGCGTTCTGGCTGCATCTGCGCAAATAACCACTGCACTTTGTCGTAAGGCAGATGTGC
This sequence comes from Hyalomma asiaticum, assembly GCA_013339685.2. Taxonomy (NCBI): domain Eukaryota; kingdom Metazoa; phylum Arthropoda; class Arachnida; order Ixodida; family Ixodidae; genus Hyalomma; species Hyalomma asiaticum. Next base: position 165,851,507 of record CM023481.1, read on the forward strand.
GTGGGGGAAATAAACATTATGTCCATACTTAGTTAAAGTGAACATTGCGCTGATAACAACCCGAATTCTCTATCAGTTGCTGCTGATATCGCCATCATCTGTCAGTACGAGCTCTTCGAGGTGGTACACAAAAAGGGACCTTGTATAATGATGGGAGTCCCTCAGGCGGCTTCAACCAAGATTCATCATCAGCCTGTCTGCACCCATCGCAGGGCAAAGGCCTCTCCCATAGATCTCCAATTATCTCGGTCCCGTGCTAACTGTGCCCAATATATCCCCGCATACTTCTTGATGTCATCTGCCCACCTAACTTTCTGCAGCAACTTGCCACGCTTGCCTTCTCCAGTGATCCACTTTGTTCCCCTGAATGACCAACGGTTGTCTTGTCTTCGCATTACATGGCCCGCCCATGTCCATTTTCCCTTCTTAATTTCTATTAATATGTCCTTAACACGCGTTTGTTCCCTAACCCACTCCGCTCTCTTCTTGTCCCTTAATCTTACACCTACCATTTTTCTTTCCATTGCTTGCCGCGTCGTCCTCAGTTTAAGCTGAATCCTATTAGTTAGCCTCCAAGTTTGTTCCCCGTAGGTGAGTACCGATAGGATGCAGCTTTTATACACTTTCCTCTTCAAATACAATGGCAAGCTACCACTCATTATCTGACATTGTTTGCCGAATGCACCTCCACTCCATTCTTATCCTCCTAATTATCTCAGCCTCACGGTTCGGATCAGGGGTCACTACCTGGCTTAAGTAGACATATTCACTTACTACTTCTAATGCCTCGCCAGCTATCTCAAATCGCTGTGCTCGCCCAAGGCTATTGAACATTAATTTAGTTTTCTGCATATTAATTTTAACGCCCACTGTTCTACTTTGCCTGTGTAGGTCAGTGATCATGCTTTGTAAGTCATCTCCCGAGTTACTTAGTAAGGCGATGTCATCAGCAAACCTGCGGTTACTGAGGTATTCCCCATTGACTCTTACCCCCACCTGTTCCAAATCCAGTGCTCTAAATACTTCTGGTAAGCATTCTGTGAATAACATTTGAGAGATTGAATCCCTTTGTCTTACGCCCTTCCTTATAGGTATTTTACTGCTCTCCTTATGGAGGACTATGGTGGCTGTGGAGCCGTTGTAGTTGTCTTCCAGTACTCTTACGTAGTGCTCGTCTACGCTCTGATTCCGCAATGCCTGCATGACTGCTCAGGTATCGACCGAGTCAAAGGCTTTCTGGTAATCTATGAAGGCTACATATAAGACATGGTTATACCCCGCGCATTTCTCTATCACCTGATTGATAGTGTGAATGTGGTCTACTGTTGAATAGCCTTGTGAAACCCTGCTTGTTCGTTTGGTTGACTGAAATCTAAGGTGTCACGAATTCTGTTAGCGATTACCTTGATAAATATCTTGTAGACGATTGAGACTAAGCTAATCGGCCCCTAATTTTTCAAATCCTTTGTGTCGCCTTTCTTTTGGATTAGGATGACGTTCGCGTTCTTCCAAGATTCCGGTATGCTCGCAGTCATTAGTCACTGCGTATGCAGGCTTGCCAGTTTTTCTAGTATAATCCGCCCACCACCCTTTAAGGGATCTGCTCTTATCTGATCCTCACCAGGTGCCTTTTCCGCTTGCACATCTTTCAAAGCTTTCATTACTTCTACCGTTACTGCTGGAATGTCTACCTCTTCTGAACTACTTCCCCGTTCAATATTAACCTGGTTATCGCGGCTACTGTATAGATCTCCGTAGATCTCCTCGGCTATCGTAACTATCTCATCTCAATTCGTGATAACATTGCCTTGCTTGTCTCCTAATGCGTACGTATAATTTTGCTTATCCCTAGACATGTCTTCATCCGTTTAGGCTCCCTCCGCTCTCTAGAGCATGCTCAATCCTCTCCGTAATATGGAGAGGATTCAGCATGCAGTAAAGAGCAAGATTATAACTACTTTAACCAGGATCTTTTTCCATTCCGGCTTTAGGGGCCTGAGGCCTTGCTGGCGCATATTTGAATGCCGGGCGATTCCTCCACTTCTTCCACGGCGAAGGACAAAAACTTACTCTTGTAGCGACCTGTGCCTATTGGTGCATCTTCGTCAAGGTGAAAGGATGAAGCAGCGGTGCAGAAACCGAAAAAAAAATCACAGCATATCCACGGGGTGAATGATGATGAGTGGGCGAAGCTCCGGAGGGAATCATCGGTAAACCGTGAATCTTTCGCGTAAATCACCCAGTCGATCATCATGTAAAGGCGTGAGAAACACTGTATTCGTACGCTGGGATCTCGCGTTTAAGGGGGATATGCTGTGCTAGAGCCAGGCCTGCGCGGAACTGCAGGACAGTGACAGCGTAAGCAGGAGGAGCTACTTTCTTAGAGGCCACTTTAAACGCTTGAGGAAACTAGTGCAAGTAGAAGTGGTAGGTATCTCCTGCGCCATAACTTATCATTTTGCCAAGTAGGGAAGTACCCACTACGCCATAATTACCAGTGCCTCCGTAATGGGTTCAAAGCTACAAAGCACGCAGCTCTGTGTTCTTTCAAATGATGCCTCGACCTCGTTATACAATCCATTTTCGCGTCGTGTAGCGGTGTATTACTATTTTTCAACGTAACATTACGTTTGTTAATGCGATGCAATCTTTGCTCGCTGGGAATTGTTCAAGGAGAAAGTTAAAAGCGAAGCTATTGGTATTTCATGTGAGATAGCTCAGAGGAAAAGTGCCGAAAAACGTTACCTTCATGACTTGCTTCATAAGTTGCACGTCTTTGAAAGCCAGCAACCCGGGCAGTACGTTGACGAGATAAATGTAGTCCGAGCACAGATGCAGAAGCACGATACAGATGCGTACAGAGGGGCAATGGTGCGTTCGCGTGCTTCTCGTTTCATTGATGAGGAACCCACAAAGAAAGCTCTTGGCGATGAAAAGCGATATGCACTTTCCAAAGAAATCTTGGAAATTGAATCAGATGGTTCTGTGTGCACAGAGGCATCGCAAATATCGGCCGTATTTGAAGACCACTACAGAAATCTGTTTAGAGCGGCTAGACGTCTTAGTGATTATGAAGAAAAAGCCGATCAATTTATTGCCCTTATGCCACACTTGCAAGATGATGATCGACTCATTGTGGATGGGCCCATCACGAAGGAAGAAATTAAATGTGCTATCGGAGCTCTACAGAGAAACAAAACACCTGGGCCAGACGGTCTCAGTGCGGAATTTTATGTAGTATTCGAAGAAATGCTTCTACCTTTTATTGAACTGCTTTTTAAAGAGGCCTATGAACGTGGTGAACTGCCTAATTCTTTCTATCAGGGCTATACAACCCTGATTCCGAAAAGTACCGACAATGAAGCCCTAAAAAGAGTAACTGGATATAGGCCGATATCCCTATGTAATGTCGATTATAAAATATTTGCTAAGGTACTCACAAATAGGTTGCAGATTATCATCACTAAACTAGTAGGGGATCACCAAACATGTGGAATACGAAGTCGTTCTATACAGACGAATATACATATAGCACGGTCAGTTCTTGAGTGCATTGAAGGAAGTGTCGATCAAGTAGCTCTTCTTCAGATTGACCTCGCCAAGGCCTTTGACAAGGTACAGCATGATTTTTTGTTCCGGCTACTGCGTCACCTACGGCTAGGCGATGCATTGTACAAAGGCATAGCACTTTGTTATAAAAGGTGCACAACAATGTTAATTGTAAATCGCACTCTGTCAGACGTAATCCAGGTGAATTCATCCGTACGTCAGGGGTGCCCGCTGTCCCCTTTACTTTTTGCCATATATATGGAACCGCTTTGTCTGAGTGTACTTGTTAATTCTAGCATTCGAGGATACAGGTATGAAGCTGAGGAAATTAAAGTTTTAGCTTATGCGGATGACATTGCCTTTTTTTGCACCGATAAACCTAGTGTTCAGGAAGCAATAGATACCACATTGCGGTTTTGCGACATTGCGGGAGCTAGCATTAACTTTGAAAAAAGTAGAGGATTTTGGATAGGCATGTGGGCTTCAACTCCTTCAGTGTTTGCGAATGTTCATTGGAATGAAGCTCCAATTAGTTACCTTGGGGTACCTCTCGATAATTACCTAATAGTGGTCCTCATTGGACGTCTGCCATAAGTACTATACGTCGAAAAGTAGCTAATTGGCAGGGTAGAGACCTTTCTATTTTTGCTAGAGCTAAAGCATGCAATGTATTTCTAGCGTCAAAACTCATTTATGTCCTGCAGGTGTTGCACTGCTCCCGTGTCCATTTACAGGCATTTCACAGAATATTCGCTTGTTTTATTTGGCGTTCATCTTGGGAAGCTATGAGAAGAGACAATCTTTTCCTACCACTCGATAAGGGGGGCCTCAATCTTGTGCATTTGTGCGACAGTTGGTACTTCGCTTCTTTTACCTCAAAGATGTTTGTCATCCATTTCTACTAGCCGTTCTTAGGACCCGAATTGCTTATCACCTCCCTTTTCTTTTTGTAACGACAAACACTCCTCAAGAATCGCGTCTGTGGGGCTTTTTGAAGGAAATTGTTGACACTCTGTGTTTTTTAAAAGCTAGATTCACATTAGAGTACTTATATACTGTCGATAGAACAACGCTGTCTGCTGCACTCGTGAATGACCTTTTCTCTGAGCCTGTTTACCGATTGCCATATTTGTCGTTATCTGGACAAGATGTGTTTTTCCGTGTACGTAAAATGTGTGTATCACCTGCTGAGAAAACATTTTTCTTCAAGCTACACACGGGAACGTTACCTGTGAAGACCTGGCTTAATGAAAAAGGAATACACGTACCTTGGTCAGTAAACTGTAGACTTTGCAGTCAACCTGAGACCATTGAACATTGTTTTATTGTTTGCCAAGATGCATTTTATTTCTGGGACATTCTCAAGCGGACGATAAGAAAAGAACTTCCCCTCACACCTCACGGTATTAGGTTCCTCCCGTTCAGAAAGAGCAGCAGTAACACGCCGTATGATATGGTCATACTTTTAGGACTTTATGCCCTCTGGAGGAGCCGCATGATTGACAGGCATGCTGAACCACCTCGCTCGACGAAGTCTGTGTTCCGAGAAGAGGTTGCCCAAGCACGCAGTGTGGTTGAGACTTTTGATCCTGTTCCGGACTGGCTTTCGCTTCTGGACGCTTGTGTCTGTTTGCCTGACTTTTGAGGAGTCTATGAGTTTAAAAGTGCAAAGTTGTGTTTTTTATGCTAGACTGTTAATATGTGTGCAACTGTATAGTACAGTTTAAACCTTCTTTTGCTTAATATTAATAAGTGTGCAACTGTATAGTACCGTTCAAACGCATTTACGGAAATATTTCCATGCAATAAAGAAAAAAAAAACAGGCGTACCTCAGTGGTAGAACGCTCGACTGCCACGCCGAGAGCCTGGGTTCGAATTCAGGCAGAGGACACAACTTTCGGAATTTTTTTTTTCATAAAAGTAGACGTGGCTACGTACATCACCAACAACGAACACCATGGGATGTACAGACCCACGCCCTAAGGAGCTTCGCCCCTAAAAGGAAATGGGCAAAGTTCTTACCGAAAGTTGCCCGGAGAGGTGTTGATGGTACAGACGAGCTTGCCAGTACTATTGTGCTTTTAGAATTTTGCAAATACGGGAACCCATGCCTGAAAGAACAGGTAACTCGCTCCCATTTCCATGGGGCGCTGAGCACCTTGCGTTCTTTTGGTCTCGAATTGACTAAACGGAATTGTTCCGACTCGCCATGATTCTTTTTAGACCTCACCTGCATCGTCAAACTGCCTAAGCTACTGGCGAAACGGAGCCTTCCAACAGCCGATGCAATTATTTTCGTTGAGGACTCAAAGCTGCTGTACTCTGCAAAGTGCCTTAAACTGCACATACAGCCGAGCTGCGGCGTTCTGCGTACCCTCTCTTGAAGTGGTATGGTTCGCCTGCTACAATAGAAAGCGTCGCGATTGCCACGGTTTTGCGAGAGCTGTGGGAATTTCCTGCACGAAGTACCGTGGTGCTACCGGACTCACCATCAGCGCTACGATTACATCGTGACCTACCTCGTGAATCCTTTACAAACAATATCTTTAACTAATTAAACATCTGATCAGGAATGGGTCTTATATTATGTCTTATTAGATCCCATCCTTCGTACGAATTCAAGGAATCGAAAAAAAGCCGATCCAGTTCAACGCGGAGTGCTCTCATGTGTCCCTAAAGTAAGACTCCCAAATCAGAATGGTAAGCACGCGATCAGCAATCACTTTAGGGCAACTACCAAGAATCTATGCCAATTTCGTGTAATCCAGAGGCTTACTAGTGCGGAAGCAAGAATATTGCGCCGCATCATAATCGACTCCGCGTGCGCCCCGGCTTTACTTTTCAATACTGGACAATGTGTATACTTGTAATTTGTCTTCTGCGGTGATGTCGGTGACACTGAACATTTCATTTGGCTATGCACGCTGTTCGACACAGAAAGAAAAGCGACGGTCCACAGCCTACAAAATAGCGGCTTCACGCACTGGACCTTCAAAAAGATCGCTTTCCCAGGAGGTCTCGCGGCATTTCTGCTTCACGCACTAGACCTTCAAAAACTTCGCTTTCCCCAGAGGACGCGCGGCATTTGTTGTTGCTTGGTTTTTCCGTGGTGTTTGTTGGTGTTGCTCGGTTTTTTTCTCGCGATTAGAAAATTTTTTTCTAAGATAATCTAATACGTGGCATGAGAAAGAACGTTTCTTCTTTGCATGATGGAATTATGTACGAAGTATTATCTGTGCATGGTACTGCATGAAGAACTTTATTGACAAGAGCCCTGAGGGTAACATGCCTCCCTAGGGTGGCCTGTCAGGGCTGTCGCGCTTTCGGCCGGGAAAACCTAGCCTGTAAGTGCCCCATAATGAGCCCTGTGGACGGCCGGACTTGACGTTGTAGTTCCGATGTCGACAGATCTCACTTCCATTGGTCTCCTGTAATTTCATTGGGGTTTTGTCACGAACGGCACCGCCAGGACATGTGTTGTAAATTAGTGACGTCGCCGCAGCCAGGGAATCGGGGTTTCAATTCGTAGTGGAACATGAACCTGAATAGCATTAGTTTAGGGTACGACATGATTTAAAGCATGCAGAGCATGAAATCCCGCGCACTGTTTAACTCCTTGTGCTGTAGTGTAGGCTCTTGTGCACCAGTAGCAGTGTTTCGTGATTTCGTCAAAGTGAGTGTCCCTGAACTCCTGGCACCCTGAGTGATTTACCATAACCGCTCATATGATTCGTCGCGCGTATAGTTGTCGGCGGACTCGTTCAAGTTCTTGCAGGACTCCAACTTAGCACTGAGATGGTCCGGCAACCAAGTGATGGTGCGTGGAGTGCTCTTGCCTCGAAGTATTTTGTGAGCTTCGACTGATATGGGCCCTGCCGCAAAGGCTCTGCAGACGGATCTCGAGGGCCAGAACATGCGCGTTCTGTCGTCATCTATACTAAGGCTAGCGCGATCCCAGCCTGCTATGCTTTGTAAGGGCAAGCAGATTTGGTAGAAGCTTCGTTGATGATTTCAAGCAGCAGGTGAAGGCGGCATAACAGCCGACTTGATCAAAGACGGAGGAGACATTATGTTTGAAGAACTTGCACCGCTCTCCACGAAATGTATCGAGACACCTAGTGTACCGCTCAGCTGGAATTACGCTAGTATAATCCTAATACACAAGAAAGGTGACATGAAAGAGTCAAATAATTACAGACCAATTGGCCTATTCCCAGCAATATACAAGCTATTTGCGAAAGTAATTTCTGCTAGGATATGATAAAGACTTCAACCAACCAAGAGAAAAAGATGGTTTTAGGAAAGGTTACTCAACAATGGACCACAGCCATGCCATCGACCTAATAATTCAGAAATTAGCCGAATATAAGAAACCTCTTTATATGGCCCTTATAGACTACAAAAAAGCATTTCATTCCATACAAGCAGTTCTAGAAGCTTCACGTCGACAAGGTGCAGCCGACGAATACGTGTAGATCATAGATAACATCTACAAAGATTGCACAGCCACACTAAACATACATGAAAAGAGCAGAAAAATTCCGATCAAGAGAGGTGTCAGACAAGGAGATGCGACTGAAAATGAATAGGAAAAAGACAAATATTATGCTCAACACTCTAGCTAAGGAACAGGAATTTAAGAATAACAATGAATCCTTAGAATGTGCGAACGAACACGTATATCTCGGGTAGTTATATTAGGGACTCCTCCCATGAAAAGTAAATCCCCCGTAGAATAATAATGGGGTGGAGCGCATACGGGAGGCATTCCCAATTCATGACTGCAAAGCTGCCACTGTCAATAAAGCGAAAAGTATTTAATCACTGCATTTTCCCAGCACTGACGTTCGGTGCAGAAGCCTAGAGGTTAACTAAAAATCTAGAGATTAAATTAAGGAGCACGCAGCGTGCGATGGACCAGGCATTAGAAGTCGTAGAAGAATACCTATATCTAGGACAGCTACTGACAGGGGAACCCGCCCATACAAAAGAAATCCAACGTAGAATAAACATGGAATGGCGCGCGTACGGGAGGCACTCCCAACTCATGAAAGGAAATCTACCACTATCACTCAAGCGGAAACTATATAACTACTGCATTTTGCCAGTACTGACATACGGGGCAGAAACTTGGAGAATTACGAAGAATCTCGAGAGGAAGTTAAGAACGGCGCAGCGGGCGATGGAACGAAAAATGATAGGCGTTACATTAAGAGATAGAAAGAAAGCCGAGTGGATCAGAGAACAGACCGGAGTCGCCGACATAATAACCGACGTTAAGAAGAAAAAATGGACATGGGCAGGCCACGTGATGAGAAGGATAGATAACCGATGGACAGTTAGAACGACGGAATGGATACCAAGAGAGGGCAAACGTAGCCGCGGGCGACAGAGAGTAAGATGGGCGGACGAAATCAAGAAATTCGCAGGCGTCAAATGGAATCAGCTCGCGCAGGACAGGCAAGAATGGAGAGGATTGGGAGAGGCCTTCGTCCTGCAGTGGACATAAGATAGGCTGATGATGATGATGATGATGATGATGATGATGATGATGAACGCTAAGAGCTAAGACACGAGCGGGGTGGATCAGAGAACAGAGAGGAGTAGCTGATATTCTAATATCAATTAGAAGAAAAAAGTGGACCTCGGCAGGGCATATCATGCAGAGGACAAATAACATATGGACCGTAAGAGGGACGGAATGGATTTTATTTATTTATTTATTTATTTATTTATTTATTACAATACCCACAACGCCTTTCGGCATTACGGTGGGGGGAGGTCAATTCTAACAAAGTCAACCAAAAGCAGGTAACAGATGTGCAGCGGCAAGAAGCCAAATGCACAACAACCACAAACAAAAAAGAAACATTTATACTACGAAAAGCACACAAGCAAATACATTACAGGCGGTCGCGAGGGTTATTTACAACATGAATTTATGCAAACCGGAAGCAAATACATCAGGGTAAATAATGGTGGCAATGTCATGAGGCAGTTTGTTCCATTCGCGAATTGTTCTGGGGAAAAACGCCATCTTGAAGTAGTTCGTCCTGCATCTTATTTCCTTGACCTTTTAGGCATGGTCCAGACGGGAGGAGATGTAATCAGGACTGTTCAAGTAATGATCCCGGTTAATACCAGTGTTATTATGGTGTATACTATGGAGAAATTTTAACCGTAAGTATTGTCTACGGTGCTGCAGTGGCTCCCATCCAAGGTCTTCCTTTGCGCTGGACACGCTAAAGTGGCGGGTATAATTGGCATGAATAAATCGCACAGCCAGATTTTGAATTCTTTCAATCCTTTGAATGTCCACCTGCTGCCAAGGATCCCAAGAGAAGAAAAGAATACCAAGAGAAGAAAAATGCAACAGAGGCAGGCAAAAGGTTAGATGAAGTAATGATATTAACAAGTTCGTGGGCATAAAATGGAACCAACTCGCTGAGGATAGGGTAAATTGGAAATCGTTGGGAGAGGGCCTTCGTTCTGCAGTGGACCTGAAATAGGATGATGATGATGATGATGATGCGCTGATAATTTGTGCATGGTGATCTATCGCGACTTCCGCGAAGTCATGTGTTCTGCTCTATTGAGTTCTATTTTTCTCCCTGAAACTACTGTTGTGTGTTTAGGGGGGCCGGACCACTTTCACACCACTGAATCAGCTTTTCTTACTCTTTTTCTACAATTTTTGCATTTCTGGAATGAAGCTCAGTTCACTTGATAATTTTAAATGATTTTGTTCAGGTTAGTATGGGTAGCGGTGGCATGGGGGCGGAGCTACGCCTCAGTTAGGAGGAGGTTGTGGCGCACACATCATTGGGAGTCCGTTTATTTGACGCGTTAGTGTTTTCTTACAAGCAAGGACATGAAACAATGCATGATGCATTGTTGCATCATGCATTGTTGCATCATGCATTGTATGACGCAGTAAAGTATACCGGTATAAACGAGAAAAAAAAACCAGCAGAAAATTTTGAGCTAGCGTGGTGGCACTGCGAATTGAACTGACCGACCGCTCCATGACGAAAGGTGCCGAGCGCTGTACCGACTGCGCTATACACGCAAACATGGAAAGATATACAAGCGCGTCTCCTATCCTTTCTGATTAGCCTCAATGCCGTCTCCCTCAATGTCTACGTTCGCCTCCGCGAGTGCGCACCTGGGGCGGTGCCGCCATATCGAAGTTGAGCGGAGTCTGAAGCATGTGAGCGCTTCCGCGATCTCAACGGAGTGGGGGCCGCCGCGGCTGCACCGCTGTCACTGCAACGTCCTGCTCACCAAGGCTGATTGAATTCGGTGACAACGCAGCTACGCGCGTTGTCTTTCGCGTCGTATTACCATGTGACGCCTCATTCCCAGCATAATGTAGCAGTAGTTAGTCCAGCGGTGTTTCTACGCCGGCTACACCTTCGCGTGTAGTGGCACCGACTAACAACACTGCTCTAATAGGCGTCGCAGAAAGGCAACAACGTGGACGGGTCAAAGTCATGCAAGTGAATATGCACTGATGCCGCTGTGACGGGGCATCTCGAGATGCGAGAAAATTCCACCTACTTCTGTGAGGGCACATTACACTTTCGCGTGATATCGATGACAAAGGGAACAGCCCCATTTTTTGTTTCACTCGGGTAACTAGCAACACCAGTCAATTACAATATCATCCGAGCAATGCATCTGCCGGTCCAATAACTCGTTCTACGCTAAAAAAACAAATCAGCGAGAGCAATTTGGTAGCAAAGTATTCTACACGAAGTAAGATTCCCAGTTCTGCCGTCGTACTAACTGCAGTAAACAATCGTTTACTAGATTTATAAGCATTGTGGTCACCCCGTGTCCGTAAACATGCTCAGACCTCGCTCAATGACTGGGTACATTCTTTGGCGTGGTGAGCGCCAGGAACGTGGACTGACGCATCATACTGGCACCCGCTTCACCCCATCTTGGAAATTTGATACTTTCTGCATGAACTCCGACCCTAAGGGCACGAACAGAGCACGTGCCAAGGCACCAGGTATCTCGACCCCTAGCTCCGGTCCACGTAAGTTCACCTCCAAAATACAACGCAAGCGGTCTTCATTGCGCAGCCAGTGCTTCGGTAGGGGAGGTTATGTGCGCCTTTCTAGATGTCAATGTCCTCTAACCCTGTGGACGTGAGAACTTTGCTTGCTGCAAGCCACCGTCCGTCATTGCCCCACCACCGTGTTCTAGTCGCTCTGGTACTCAGCTGCTAATCGAATCCCGGCTGAGGCGGCTGTATTTAGATGGAGGTGAAATGTTGAGGCCCATGTACTGTACGATGTCAGTGCACGTTACAGCTCTCGACCGTGGCGTTTGTCATAACCATATCACGGTGTTGCGGCGTAAAACCCCTGCAAATCAAACAATCAACCGTCTTTCTCTGCTCATCTTCCTGTAAATTTCCTGGCACAAGGAATACCAAATATAATGTTGTCTTATTAACACATTTAAAGGGCCCCATGGTTACGACGACGGCGATCATTCTCCTGGACTGCCCATATACGAATTATTTCTACGAATACATCGCATAATATTTAAAAATACCCATATGTAAATAAAAGGTCGGTTCCGCTGAAGAACGCCTTCAGTGAAAGGGAAAATTGGCATCCACCCATTTGTAGGAAAAAGCTTGAAGTAAATCAATACGGATTAATGAGAAATTGAAGCTTGTCAAAAAAAAATCCACAGCTTATCCACGGAGTGAATGATGATGAGTGGGCGAAGCTCCGGAGGTTCATCGTAGATCGTGTCGAGTTCCGGATTAATTTAGTTAACGCGCACGCTACGAATCCTTATGGTTCAACTACGCACAAGTGAAATCTCCCACCGGCACTTCATTGCAATTCAAGATCCAGTGCATATATATATATATATATATATATATATATATATATTATATATATATATATATATGTGTGTGTGTGTGTGTGTGTGTGTGTGTGTGTGTGTGGCCGGTGAACGGTTCTCCAGCGCGAGCAGTCGGTATTTTTCAATCAAGAAACTCACTAGAACTGCCTGCGTCAACGTTGTCTCTCGCGGGTGAGGGCGCGTTCTCCTTCTTTGCGAGCTGGTAGCGCGTTCATCGAAGAAAGAGCGTTTCCATAGTCAACGCGCGCCTTTCGCTCTCTCTCTGTCTCTCTCTCACAAGACAGCAGATGGAAGAGTGAGAGAGTTCGCGCGCCGGGAGACACGCGCCGAGGGCGTGCCTCCCATACGCGCCCTCCTAGTAGCGCGTTCCCACACGCGCCCTCCTAGTAGCGCGTTCCTAGTAGGTAACGCGCTACTACAACGGACGGACAGACCCAAACCTTAAGGAGCTTCGCCCCTAAAAATTCGCCCTGGTTCGGGGATCGAACCCGGTACCCACGGCTTCCCGGGGTGGTCACTCGGCCTACTAGGCTAACCAGGCGCCTAAGAAGGGACAGCGCAAAGGGCGGATTGATCGACAGCTCGAAGCACGTAAGCATAAGTACGGCGAATGAGTTCTGCGGAGTCCCGCAAGGTGGAGTAATGCGTATGGGAAATCTGTATGGATGTTCTTATAGCCATAGAGTTTCCTACTAAAATACTAGAGGGAAAACTGGCGTTGCGATCGTGAAGCTGCCATGGGAATGATGGGTATGACATGGATTTGTCTAGTCTTTGTACCAGCGGCTTGAAACGTTTAGGTGGATTTGTTTATTCCTGTTTTTTAACTTCAGTGACGCGAATGACGTTACTGCACTTCATTACGCGACGAAGGCAGCGGCTGTAGTGTACGCTTTACCGCTAGAGATCATCAGACTGTAGCATGTACTAAAGTAGTTTGCAATGATGAGGTGCCATGCAGTGTTTCGTTGTTGTGTTTGTTAATGGATGGCTACACTTATTATTTGCAGCGGTATTTTACCCAACTTTAGAAATATTCTCGCTGCGTCTCGCGGACCTTATCGATGCGGTTTTGCTGGTCTTTTTTTTTTTGTATCAGATACCATAGAATCTGTAACCGTAGGGACGCTTTCACGACTGACATACATCCCTTGTCAGAAGGCTGTTCGTATATCTTGTACTACGGCATTTAAATTCGCCGTATGATTTATTCATCGACGACCGAACGCGCCAAGCAGGCGCACAGTTATCGCGCGTAGTAGACGCCCAGTGGACGATAGGCGGACGGGCCTGCGGGTGACGCTCAAAATGTCAGCTTATATCAAAGCTCAGGCGCAGTTTCCGATGGAGTTGAACAGCACGGTTGTTTGTTTAACACCACGTTTTTTCACAAAACGAGCCACCAAGCAATGGGCGATACTGCGCGCCTGCTACGTCCTCGCGCAGGGGCTTGACCCATGCATATAGTTTGTAAAAAAATACAGTGGAGAACTTGCCCTGCACTAAAAGAAGCGAGCGAAAGTCCGTTTATTATATTTAGAAGACGCACCTACCTTTTACGTACTTTAAAACGTTATCACGTCGCTTATTACAAGAGAAAAAACCTTTATTCTAAGTTCGAACACAACTATATCTGTATCTTAAACATTCATGGGCTCTGCTAAATCTGGGCACAAGTAGAGGAAGCAATATTGCAGTATCGCATAAGATTGCTAAATTTCTGAGCATTCAGCATTTTTCTAACCGGCGAAAAAGCAACTAGTTCCTGCGCACGCACATAGTTATTCCAAAATCTTCCGTTTTAGTGGAATATTTTGTCGTAAACGACATATTTTTTTGACGTCGCAATGCGATATGAAGCCAGAATAACGAAGACTAGGCAAATCCATGTCACACCCATCATTCCCATGCTGGCTCAACCGCCTTGTTTGAAACTCCCACAGACACTAGCGCCAGTTTTCCCTCTAGTATTTTAGTAGGAAACTCTACGCTTGTAGCCTTCTACTACAGACGGTTTGACGCTAATTTTGACCTTTCATTTTTCACACGCACATTTTAAAATAGATCTGATCAGTGAAAGAAAGAATCGAGTCTTTTATTTTCGCATTAGTGAAATACGACTCTTTCCGTAAAAAAGAGACAGAGAGAAAAAAAGATGGCGTTCACAACGCTGCAGGAAAGCGCGCTTGCAAAGTTGTTGTGCGATACGCCCCCCTGCACGTTACGCGCTTTTGTTCTTCCGTGTGTTATGGGAACTTCGGTGCTCCGAATATTACGCTTGCTGAGCACCTTGCTTCGGCAGTGTGCTACGTCCTGAGGGACAGATTCGATGAAAAGGAAAGCGAGTTGAAACTCCGGACGAGCGTCGGCTTCAGTGATCTTCATGCGATAGAGGTGGGCAAAAAAATGAAGAGTGAACACTTTTTTCTCTCCCGAATAGGCTGTGTTCTGCGCTGGAATTGCGGGAATGACAAGGAGGACTTCTATAGGTACGTAAAGGTGCTCCAAAAGTAAAACGAAGCTCGCGAGCGGTGGTCGAAATCGGCAAAACTGCACGCCGGCGCGCTTTACCAGCAAATGCGCGACAAATCGCGAGAGTACGGCAGCGCATCCGGCTGACCTATCCTGAAATGATACTCGCCTTATCGCCGGCTCGAGCGAAGCCTCGCTACTACCATCATTGCTCGTCACGGGTGCTTTCAATAATTTACGTTTTTGTTTCCGCACATTGCTTGACGCCGTGGTTATCTATCTATCTATCTATCTATCTATCTATCTATCTATCTATCTATCTATCTATCTATCTATCTATCTATCTATCTATCTATCTATCTATCTATCTATCTATCTACGACCTCGTGCTCTCCTGGCCGTTTCGTTAATGGGATGTATACGACAATTGGTATGCCACAACATGACTGCATGACGAACATAAATGACAGGTCATAACATGAAAATCGTGGCATGCATGTCATGAGCGCCGTGGTTTACATGCCACGGTCTTGGTGCTCTTGCGGTCTTTGAGTTATAACTTGATATGTACGAAAATTAGTATAGCCAGATCCAGTTTTTACGTTCCTGATGCCTGCTTCGCATTTCCTTGATTCCCACTGCACGTGGGATCTGCCAATTTTTTCCCCCATTTTTAATCTGCGCGATACTCGGCTGTAACGCAGATGCGAAGTGGTCGCATTCCCGACGAAGCAGAAAGAGCACGCCGCCGAATTTATTAACTTTCGCACCTGATGCAGGCGAACAAAAGCATAAAGCTTTGAAGCGCCCCTGCCGAGCAGTTATGGTAGCAGCGCGGCTTCGTTCGAGTAGGTGATAATGCGAGCACTAGGACATCAATATGGGTCAGCCGGGTGTGCCGGCGTACTCTCGTGATTTGTAGCGCATCTGTTGGTAGAGCGCGCTGGCATGCACTTTTGCCGATTTTGGCGACCGCTCGCGTGCTTCGTTTTACTTTTGGAGCACCTCTACGTATTAATATTTCAAGTCATTTTATTGAGCATAACAAGGATGCTACACATGGGGATTATACGAAGATACAGCTGACTGATCAATGATTGATTGATTTGTGGGGTTTAACCTCCCAAAACCAGCTCTGATTATGAGAGACGCCGTAGTGGAGGTATCCGGAAATTTTGACCACCTGGGGTTCTTTAACGTGCACTGACATCGCACAGCACACGGGCCTGAACATTTCGCCTCCATCGAAATGCAGCCGCCTGAGTGATCAATGGGAATGTATTTTTGCACTACGTAATTATAGAACGCTAAACCACTTGCGTGTATAGTGAAGCTCAAATGTGTGCGACATAACGTCAATTGTACTCGTGGCAAGGTTTACGAGCATGATTGTTTGCTGTGATCATTGATAATGGTAGAAAGTTCTTATGGTGTTTGCGATACACATGTCTGTTCCCTTAAATATTTCAAACTTGCTGTCCGAGACGTAATACATATTGTCCTTACACATAGGTCTAGACCATCCCTACGCGACTGCCAATACAGTATAAGAAAAGGTACACGTACGTGCGTAAGGGGCGTCGACTGTCCAAATTCGCGCAGGAGCTGTAGTTATATTTCGGTTGATACGGTCACTGATGGTATGCTCTCTCGTTCCACTAATATTTAGTCCCGGCGCACCATTATATTGATCGGATATTGTGGTGATGTGCGCGTAGAACTTGTGATGCCTACATGTGCTGTTGCTTTCTGCTACAGCTGGCGGTGACTGCAGAAGAAAGATGAATAGTCTCTGCATTATTCAGTTTTTATGGTGGAATGTTAGTAAATGTTAAGAGGAGATAAATTTTTGCTTTAGTGTAAATTTCTTTCCCGTGGCCCTGTTTGCTAAAGCTTTAAATCCACAAAGCCAGCATTCCATGTAGCGCCTATCGTGGGGTGTTCAGAAATTTATAGTGTAGCCTACAACAAACTCTGGTAGAAACGCAAGCTATGTAAAAATCCCACCATAGCCGCCAGCCTACGCCTCAAAAACAAAAACGAAACTTGGCGCCAGTATGATGACAGTCATGACGTCGCTTTTTCTTTCTTTTTCTTTTTGCCGCGTATGCTGTCCCGTGCGCATTAATTTGTTTCCGCCGGATGTTGAAATATCTCATTCGTGGGTGACGGTGTACTGAGCCTCAATCGATACTTGTGACAGCGAATAGAGAAGCCCCAACAGCTGTAGATTATCGCTAGTTCGAGATTGCTGAATAACATGACATACCTTTGGTAATTTTAGCGTGCTGATTCTGCGAGTCAGCTGCAGCAAACTACAAGCCACGACCACCCTGACTACATTAACACGGCTTCATTTAGCAAAAGACTCTGAGCATAGCTTTCCGGGATGTGTGGGTCGATTAAAACTGAGTAATAGTTTTAAGACAAGCAAGCGTTTCAGGAGCTGGCGACGTTCGCAGCGTTGCAACACGGCGGCGCTCTTGCGGACGGAAATTTTAGTGCTTGGTTGTTCCTGTGGCGAGGCTTTCCTCTAGACTTGGTTATATTAGCGCTATGCCGTCTGCCTCACGCAGATTGTCAAGCGACGCAGAGCTGGATTTACCTGTTCCTTGTCGCGGGCCGAGGGCCACTTGCTGAAAGCCTTGACTATATGACAAAAACATCTATTTCGTTACTTATTTCTGGTAAAAATTGCGGTATGTGTAATGAGTAACTTTTTAAATGCAACTTTACTAATAGGCTGGAGTTTTATCTTATTAGAACTACACTATATTTCATCAACACTACGCCCCAACCAAAATTTCTGGAGGACAGCCCCCCCCCTCCCCCCCCCGCCCCTCCCCTCGCTACGGTCCTGCCTCGTGGACGTGAACGTCAATGTCGCCTCGAGGCACGAGGCTATATGAGCTCCCCAGGGCTATTTTATTTTCGTGCGCACTGAAAAGGGAACACCCTGCAGATTTCACGCATTGTGGGAATCGGCGTCATGCTCATCAGCCAGCGAAGGAATTGAGTACTACGACGAATTGTTTGGCGTTCAGCCAAGTGTCACGAGTTTTATCAAGGTCTTTCCGAAGAGTGCATGGTTTGGTGCATTACTAACGCAGGGTAGCTAGTAGTGTCGACAACACCGTGGCCACTGAATAGTAACGACGTGACGTTGGCACTCACGTTAGGGCACAGCACAAACGTCGTTTTCGCCGAAGAAGTGTGCACGCTACGGTGCTCTGATGTGCGTGTCATGAGCGTTGTTCCCAATGGTATTCTCACGGATCGAGCTAAGTTGTATAAAAGCAAGGCGAGTGGTATCAGAACTCATGCATTGATTATTACTTTGCTGTGATTCAGCTTAACACACATTAGCAACGCATTTGACCTTACGCAAGCCCCATCATCACAACTACGGGTGCAGTGAGTTTGCTTAATATATGTGGCAGTAGCAGCCGTAGCCTAGCGGTAGCATGCTTGCTTGGCACCTCAGAGGCCCGGGTTCGATACCACCTACCGCTTGGCCCCACCTACCGCCTACAGCGGTACCAGCCTACTGCTCTCGGAGAATATGGCACGTTTGTGTGTGTCTGTGTGTTTGTTATGACTACATTTCAGTCGTAAGCTACCACAAACGGTATTCCTTTCTCGTTATTGTGTCCTAACGCAATGTGAACTGTCTACTTTAGTTGGCCCCTAATTAATATTGGTTGTATAATATTCAAACACCTGTGGCGCACACCACAGGCCGAGTACTGCGATTATGAGGCACACGTGATTGCAGAATCATGGCGCATATGACGAGAATATCATGTCAGTGATGTAAAAACCAGCCATTCATATTCGTCATACATTGATACTCTACCTCTCAAATTTTGGGGTACACCAGGTGAACGAGACGATCAGGAAAGCTCCGAAATGTCGGTGCCTAGATAGATAGATAGATAGATAGATAGATAGATAGATAGATAGATAGATAGATAGATAGATAGATAGATAGATAGATAGATAGATGCCAGAGTTGCTCAATTTGCCATGACATGCTTTGCATTTAAAAATTGGTCGCGCCACACTTCCGCAGAGGACCTCGTTTTCTGCATCAAAATGCTGATACAGGTTATAAAGAAGGCTTACTACAATTTTCTTATTACAATGAGCACAGTAAACTTAACAACCTAGAAGATCATTCAAATATTTTTTAAGGACGCTAAATATCCCGGCCTTTCGCTGCATTTCGATGGAGGCGAAATGTTGAGGCCCGTGTATTGTGCGATGTCAGTGCACGTTAAAGAACCCCAGGTGGTCGAAATTTCCGGAGACCTCCACTACGGCGTCTCTCATAATCAGAGCTGGTTTTGGGACGTTAAACCCCGCAAATCAATCAATCATCAATTAAGGGACACTAAAGAAATATGTTAGGTTTGGCTAGATCGAAACTTCTTTTACCTGTGTTCGAGCCTAGCACTTCTCTTCTGGGCGCCAAAAAACGGAATTCTTGCGCCGAAAACTGCTGCCGAAAGTCCTTAATCTCGCCGCTCAATATAAATCACCCTCGATGAAAACAGTACTTGTCGTCACGATTTCGGCTCCGAAAACTACGTGCAGTTTGCACCGAGGCCGTAATGCATAGCGACAGCTGTGGCTTACTGAACATTGGTTTGTTGTGAAATATTACACAACTTATTTTTCACTTATGACCTGGAGTCGTAATCGAGTACTGAAAGAAGACGAGCTGATATCATTTTACAAGGGTACCCACAGTGAGCGGCAAAAGGCGCCACTGCAAATTTTCAATTTCGCCATCTTTTCTCTAACAACTGATCTGTTCTCGCCAGGAAGGGCGTACGGGTTAATGTGCTTTAGTGTCCCTTGATTAACTGGAAACGAACTGCCAAGTATTATCCATCCCCGCCAGCGTGCACTATCCGTTGTTCACTCATCATCATTTTCAGCCTGTTCTAAGCAAGTCAGCTGCAATACGAAGGTCTCCACGAATAATGTCCTATTTGACTATGATGCTAATAATGTCCTGTTTGTCAGATGAGCCTCCGGCGTGGCACTCG
This sequence comes from Hyalomma asiaticum, assembly GCA_013339685.2. Lineage (NCBI taxonomy): Eukaryota > Metazoa > Arthropoda > Arachnida > Ixodida > Ixodidae > Hyalomma > Hyalomma asiaticum. The sequence continues at coordinate 165,871,475 of CM023481.1, forward strand.
CAATGAGGATACATTTGATGCATATGGTAATGCACTGACGAGGTATCGTCAATGTGCACGTCCGGGTCACCATACTGCTGGGAACGACGGGGTTGTACCAGAGCGTGCAGTTAGAGCACGACCAGCGATACCTACATGTTTAACGAAATTTGAACACAGTTGTCCGAGCCGAGCTCTCGCCTCGAGCACGAATGCCTTTTGTATTTCTCTCGTCTTCGTCTCTGCCTTGCGGCAACAGTAGGCGCTACAGTACTATGTCATCTGCAAAACGTAGGTTGCTTAGGTTTTCGCCGTCGATATTTATTCATATTTCGTTCCAATTAAATCGGTTGAAAATGTTTGAATACTTTTTCTGAGCATGTGGGGACCTACATCCGAGAGATCTATCCCCTTCAGCCTCCTTTTCTTACAATTTCTCTGCTTTTTATGTAGAAGCAGGGTAGCAGTGAAATCTCTGTAGTTCACGTATATATCAAGTGCTTTTCGGCAACGTAGGGCTTCTAAAGCTGCTGGTATCTCCGCAGAGTCGAATGCTTCTTCGTAGTCTATGAAAGCCATGCAATGGGGCTTAGCATATTTCTCAGTTACTTGGGTTATCGCATGGCTGTGCTGTGATCCTATGTGACGCACCCCTTCCTGAAAACGGCTTGTCCTCTTGATTGGATAAAATCTGATATTTCCCTTACCCTGTTTCAAATTATCGTCGTATAACTATTTTATTGTGATAGCATTCGTAGGGACAGTCTCGGGGGGGGTTTTTGCGTCGCCGCCATTTTCCATATAAAGTACAAATTGATAAGAGACCCCCCTCCTCTCCCATCGTACGTTCTACCCGAGGGTAGAAGCACGCGAGTGGGGGCGACGAACGCTGCTGCAGCAGAGATCAAACAAGCCCGATACATCTCTGACTCTCGGAGGGCGCGTGCAATAACATCACCCCTATCGGAACGCCTGCCATCGAAGGGGAGAGGATATATCCCGCCCGTGTTTAATGAACATAAAAAAACTCAAGGGGGGAGGGGGGTTGTCGCTCGAGGAGCAACTGTGGACTTCGTGCGGTGGCCATCGCGCGCGCGCGCTATCTCGGCAGCCATCAGCTGGCGATTCGTAAACCCATCTACGTGCTGCACTCTCAACTTGAAGAGACTGGTAAAAGTGTCCTCTTACACCAGCGTTTTGTAGAGTTATGTGTGATCGTATGCAAATGAGTTAGCTGCCAGCCTCACTTCGCTTAACATTACAATTTCTTTCTGTCGCATTCACTGCTTCGCCGTTTCGGTGAAACTGTGATTTTTTCTTTAGTATTGAAGGTAAGGTAGTGGGTCTGTAGATCTTTAGTTTTACATCTCCCTTCTTGTGTATTAGTATACCGCTCTTGTGATTCCAATATGACTGTGCATTAAATTGAACTATTATTTTTCTTTTCTGGCAAAGGAGAACACCACAGCTAAGGACTGAAAGGCCTGACCAACGCTTCGCAGAAACACCTGGTAAGTGATAACTAAATAAAATACTCGAATGTGCACCGCGTCACACAATCGTAGTTGCCACACTTTGTAGGGTTTTGTATCAACGTAAAAAATCATACATCGCCGTCCGGTTTAATGTAAGCGTTGACCTACATGATTTGTAAGTCTCTGTTCTGGCTATTTTACCCCTCCACGACAAAAGTAAAAAATACCGACCAAGAGAGGGGCAAGTAGACACAATCTCTGCGGTGCTTATTACTGCATGCTTAGATGTGTTTAAGTAGCTGAATAGTGAACCGAAGCGAATTGAAATTCACGGAGAATATTTCAGCAGTTCGAGGTCTACGGATGACATCATGCTGTGCAATAATGATGGCGGTGAATTACGAAAATGGATTGATTACTTAAACAAAGAAAGTATCAAAGTAGAACTCAAAGGAATAGGCCGAAAACTGAAATAATGCTCAAACGTTTAGTGAAATCACAAGAGCTTTGAATGGGCCAGTATTGTTTAGAATATGTGCAAGAATGCGCATGTACAGGAAAATAGCTAACCAGGAAGGAAGCCTACTCACGTAAAGGGGATGGTAATATTAATAAACCAGACAAGTACTTCTGTCAGTTTCTACTATCAAGTTCTGGTATAAAGTGCCGCACCATTGCAGTTACGACATCAGTTGTTTAACTGTTGACTTCATGGTGGCGTCATGATGTGGTTTTGTGTTTTGATGTTCATGTGATGACGTTACCATTTGGCCACGTGACTTTTGGTGCTATTCGTTCTCACATGCCCCGCCACGGTGGTCTAGTGGCTATGGCACTCGGCTGCTGACCCGAAGGTCGCGGGATTGAATCTCGACAGCGGCGGCTGCGTTTTAATGGAGGCCAAATCTTGTGGCCCGGGTACTGCGCGTCGTCATTGCACGGTAAAGAGCCCTCCACTAAGGCGTCTCTCATAATCATATGGTGGTTTTGGGACGTAAAACCCTAGAAATCAATCATAATCCACAGAACTTGTTCAACTTGCAATATCAAAATAAAACGAGACGACAAATATTGACATCCATTTTTGCATTTCGCTCACCGGGAGATATGTTCGCTACTTCCAATCAAAAGGCGGCTTACATCTTGCGGTACCGTAACCGTGCTGTCTATTGCGGCATTCCTACCACGACGGTTGCCGCGATTTTTGACGGCGTCGTTGTCTTGCGCTACAGCAATCACGTGTAGAGCACTCTAACCACGTGGGCCGCAGAGTGCCCCTGGAAGTTGCGCACAAAATGAAATTATACTGTTCAAGTTCATGTACTATAGTGGCTTTAGCAAGCATGAAGCGTTTTCGTCTTAAAATTCCATATATTCAGGGCATTGCAAGCATGTGCGACAAGTATTTTTGTTCGCGACTGTTCCCAGCGAATTAGGACCATCAGGACAATCGGCGTGACAATGTCACCTCCGCTCGTGGAAACTGTGGACGTACGATGCTGCAGTCGGTGAGGAAATTGATTTCAAGCACAAATTAAACTATAATGCTCTCTGATTTCGCCCCTCTCGTTAGTGCTGCGGTCATCGCGGAGCCCCACATCAAGAAAACGTACAGTAAAGCAGCGTGGGTTATCTGTGTTTCAGGGGCCTTTTATCAGTGACTTTTTAGATTCTATAAGATGAGCGAGGCGGCAGTGGATCCTGTCCACCTCCTGTTCAGTCCTGACTTTCTTTGTAGCTACCCTGACATCTTCTTTTAACTGTTCAGCCCGCTGCTTTAGGCTAAGATCTCAGTCCTGCGTTTCTGTTTGTTCCTTCCTAATATTGCGTAAGGAGCCCCACTCTGTAACGTACGTTCCGTTTCATACATTCTGTTTCACACATTCCCTATGAAAAAGAGGTCAGGCGTGCTATCCGCAGATCACGGGTTGCTGACTCTGGTCGGAAGAGCCGGGTCACTTTATGTGTGAGGTTGTGATTGACTCTGGCTTGCCGTAGGTCGGTGCCCTTGCGGTTAGCTTGTGGGTACCTCCATGATTGCAGCGGAGCATTGAAGTCTTCCGCCACGAGGAGTGGGAAGGTGTTGGCCTTGCTAAATAAACAGAGTTATTTTATTCCATGAATGTGCCGAGCACATATGTCTTACACTTAGGCAGTAGATTAGTAGGAACCAGGAGAGGTGCGAATCACGTCAATTACTTTAAATATGTGGTACCATCTCGCAACAACCTTTCGTGACGAAACAACCGGCTTGTCTCATGCAGAAGAAGGTTTACATGTTACACAAGGTAACAGACACACAAAAAGTTTCAATATATAACCGCAAGATGAATACGAAACAAAGCACAGATTTTGCGGGTTTTTTCAGCGCATGTCGGTTTTAATTCAAAATGACGAGGAACCGATACTCGATATGTGTGGTAAACGAAGTTAAAGGGACAATGAAGGGAAAAGGTGAAGTGGTTTATAAGAATAACTGGTGTTTCGAGAACTCAATTACTGTTAATTTCGTCATTTTATGTTCAGTAATAAAAAGGAAAAATGAATGTCAGTGTATTGGTTTTGAATTTGGCGTAGGAACTACGGCCTCATGACGCTACAAGGCCAATTCCTTTTTGTCGTATTTCCGCCAAATTCGCTCCGCCGAATGTTCTGAAATTCCCTGTGTTGAGTGTCTCGCTCCCTTAGAACACAGCGTATGTGTTTCTAAATGATAGTTACATAGGCCTAAGCAGACGCCGTCAAAGATCTGTGACATCACTTCAAAGCGGCGTGACCACTCATGTTTGTTTTTGTTTTTTTTTGCGTTTTCTATAACGAGGGTCTTCTCATCCCAAGATTCGTGTTTTTGATGTCGTGCAAAGCTAACCTACAAATACGAGAAAAATCGTTTTTCACTTTAGTGTTTATTTAACGTTCTTTTCACCCTCCACTTTGCTTACAACTCCGCACAATTAATTCATAAAACGACTTAATATGTGAAAGCGGAACGACAAGCAGATGATATTAGCATCTGATGCCAGGCCATGGCACAACGACCCACACAAAGGCGAAGAAATGCTTGGCGCACCACTAAAAACTCATGAAGCACAGTTGGAATAGTTTCCTGATTGCGTATGTCGCCATGCTTGATTTTGCTGTTACTCGTCCAGACTACGAATTCGGTGTGTCAGTTTTGCGCTGTAATTAGTTTCGACTAACGCTGACGGAAAAGTTAACTAGAGGGTGTATTTCGCTTTTGAGCTCAAAGGGCTATTTCTTGCCGACGCCATCACCGAAACGCGTCTTTAGTTCTTCGTTCCACCAATGGCGCCCGGGACGCGTCTACAGTGCGTACACTTTCCCCTTAAATGCGTTCGGGGCTCGGAGCCTCGTTTCCTCGCGCATTGGTTGCAGCGTGTCTTGGCTCGAGCGGCCGGTTATTTTGCTTTTTCATCTGATCCGCCCTCCGAGGAGCGGGCGGGAACAATAGCGATGGATTTCATTTTCTTTTTTTGCTAAAACAAAGCGGTGCTTTGCGCCCGAGGTTTGATAGCCGTGTCTGGTTTTCGTCTGCCTTCGTTAGATTTCTCCCTAATGGCTCGATGGACATGACGCGTGCGCGTCGTTCGAGGAGAAGTCAGCGGGCCTCGTAAAGAAGGCTGTTGATGAGAGATAAGGTGGCGTCTTCTCACGAATTGGGTCCCTGCCGTTTGGGCGCGGCAAAAGCGATCGCCGGTCTGAATGGGACGGGGCGTTTTTTTAAAAGCCCGGCGCCATAAATTGCCTCATTGAAGTCCTGCAGCGCCCCCCCGATTCACGCTTCCCTTGCAGGATCGACATCTGAACCAGCCGTCTGAAGAAAGACTTTTCGGCTCCATTTACCGCTCGCCGCCGCTCTCCAAGCGCGGCCGTGCCCTTTTGTGCAGCCTGACAGCGCGCCGCGTCCTTTTCTCGCTGTCGTTCCTTGGGCCGCTGCATTTCTCCCTCGACATTCTTAAACATTGCTTCTGTTTAGAACAAATCTGGTTTCGAGCACTCCAACCCCTCCCCTCCCCTCCTACGCTGTTCCCCCGAAGAAGGCTGAGGAGAGGAAGGAGGGGGTTCAAATGGAATACTCTTAAGATAGAAGAGACGTCTGTGCCATCTCCAGGAGGCCCCTCCGCCCACTTCACCTTTCTATTCGCTATCAGCGAGAGATAGAAAAAAGCGCATCCATATGAATAGCGGTATCCTTCCCCCTGTAATATATTATGTTTCGTTTAGATGGCTGTCCTTTTCTAAGTGTGCGTTAGTGCTGACACCCATGCGAAACACTTTTTGTTGGATTTTTCATGTGCCACGTATTTGCTTCTTTGAAACTTTCTGAGACAGAAAGAGAGAACGAAAAGAAGTTTCGGTCCTGAAGTTTTACTAACCCCGCAAGAAATTACGATCATCTTGTTCAATGTGTTTCTTTGAAACAACGCTGTGTTAGTTTTAATAGACGCTACGCGACATGAAACGAAATGTGAACACGAAAGCGGTTTCTGTTGATTTCTACCGTTTGGTCTTCTTGTCGTACCGACTTTTAAAGCTATAAAGTATCATTTCACAGTAACGTTATTCCATCTATTCCCATTCTGCGTGTCCTGGCACTTCTGTACCGGTCTATCGCTAGGTATACTGGACTCAGTTAAAATATTGCCCTGACCGAGTGCAAGCCCAATATTCCGGCTTATTAAGCCATGATCACTTCAAAGAGCTCAGCGTTCGGTGCCCGAGAGGGTGTATATATATTTATTTATTTGCCTATTTAGTAACATTAACGTTATATGAAGGCTACAATGCTTTTATTTTTTTCTCATGCGAGTTTCTTTACCGAGCTCTTAGCATTTGTGTAGTAGCGCTTGCGTTTGTGTAAACGTCTTGGCATTTGTGTAAGATCATAGCAACAGTGAGGAATAATTGCTAAAACAATCTTCATGTTCATCTAAATTTGTTCGTACATTATTTTAGGTGCGAACCAGCTTATGGTCGGGGCTGTCACTCCCTCCCTTCATCCATCCATCCGCCGTGTGGCGTCCACACCCGCACTGCGCATGCGCATCCTCCTCCCCCTCCTCTCTTTGTCATCCTCTCCCCTCCGCATTCCTCCTGTCCTCTCCGAACGGCGCGCATTGACTATGGAAACGCTCTTTCTTCGATGAACGCTTTACCAGCTCGCAAAGAACGAGAACGCGCCCTCATCCGCGAGAGACAACGCTGACACAGGCAGCGTCTGCTAGCGTCAAACCGATGCAAACGCGGTGTGCACCCCCCGTGCCGCTTCGCATCGCCTCATGATCCCCTTTAGCTGGAGATGGTGCAATTTTTTTTACCATTCTTTCGTGTTGCGTTACATTGTATAAGGTTAGAATGCTAAGCTGTAAGTAGTTATGTTCCTTTTTTCATAGAAAGCAATGTTCAGTAGATACTAAATTTATTTTCATCTTTGCATTAATTTTTACACTGTTTATATAACTTTATCATGTTGTATTAGACTCTATTAGATTACGGACTGCTGTGTGTTAAATACGTGCGCCGTAATGCAGTTCACTGTTTTTTGTTAGTGATACGACATAGAAAACAATAAGAAATAGCTAAAATAATTCTCATTTTATGTAGTACTGTTCTTACTTTCTAACTCTACCTTTTTTTTTTATTGCTTCAGAGTTCACTTTACGGCTTCGATGCACGAAATGGTGTTTCTTCTGCTTTCTTTATTTAGATGCTTTACTGCGTAGATACGTGTAGCGATTGCACTTTTTATATTTACCACATATATTTTCTGTGAAATGTGGTGTATGCAAGCTTACGTTGTAACAATACGCCCACATGCTATGGTCTCGACATAGAGACTGGCAGTATTGGAAATAATATTTCTACCACTAAGAGAACGTCGCTTTGGTTACTCTAAATCGAACCAGAGAGTTCGTACTCAACACAAGAACGCAATGGCCACTATGTCACTGCGATGAATGGCATTGTGATGTTGTGATTTTTAAACGTATACATCTTTACGTTGGCGCTTTCGATAAACTACTAAAAGAAGTTCTTAGAAATAGTTTCTACAGGGTTTCCTTTTGCAGTAACAAACAATGAAACAATGTATTGCATCAATTGCTACCACGGCAGGGACGTGACGAGCATGACCAATAATATACCAGATAAAAAGCATTTGAAACTAGACTAAATAAATAAGATACCTCGAAAGAGGTGTACCGACAGAAATGACATCTTCAATTGGTTTCTGGTTCCATTTAGCTCCTCTATGTGTTTCTTCGTATTCTACGCGTAATTGCGGTATAGTTGTGGGAACGAAGCTTCTGGATTGTGACAATTAAGAACGATAACCAAAGCCATTGCTCAGACCGAAGAGACCGAGGAATAGCGTAAAGACCTTCGAGTTTAAAAGTAGCCCAGGCACCTATCGGACGACTTAAATGGAATTAAGAATCTTGCCAAGAACGCCGTGGCCTAGTCACAAGGTGTGCTGGCTGTCTAGTCTTAAACCATTCAAACAAACGCTCAAAGCAGAGTTTTTCCCTCACCGATCACCGCTTGTGTGTCACTTCCGTCATGCTAAGGAAAGGAACGGTCGTTCGTACGACATATCGTCGCTGTTAAGGAACAGATAGCTATGTAGACACTGCGTTACTCTCAGTTATAGGGTCACCGATGGAGTGAACAAAAAGAAAAACTTTGCCCATCATTTACACTGCCTTTACAGCGCTTAAATGACAGAGACAAAGAAATCAAAGCTTGGGCCTCGTTGCGGCAGACTTGGTGCCTTAGGTAGCATGCAGGGCGTATGGGCAGCAGCCATCTCATCTAAGTTCACGTTCTACGTGACGCCTCCTGCAAGAAAAGTGCGTGCCACGCACGCCGCCTTGGCCTCGAGTGGCGCTGCCTAACACTCCCAGGATAATACCTACATAAATACACAATAAAGTGTACGGGGGGACGACCGCCCTTGTAGCTCAGTTGGTAGAGCAATCGGACGCGACATCCGAAGGGTCGTGGGTTCGGGTCCCACGAGGGCAGGTTTGCTTTCGTCCCCAGGATAATACCTACATAAATACACAATAAAGTGTACGGGGGGACGACCGCCCTTGTAGCTCAGTTGGTAGAGCATCGGACGCGACATCCGAAGGTCGTGGGTTCGGGTCCACCGAGGGCAGGTTTGTCTTTTCGTCCACTTTAATTCCTTTCTACTTTCTCCACAATTACATTACCACAAGTAACTTCCCCTGTGTTTTCCTAGGCTTCACTGTCTGTTTGCTCATTAAGTTGTTTCTAACAAATAAAGAACGAGCCCTTGACCCATTCCCTTTCGTTATTTAATAGCTTGGGCCTCGTTGCGGCAGAATTGGTGCCTTAGGTAGCATGCGAGGGCTTATTGGGCAGCAGCCATCTCATCTAAGTTCACGTTCTACGTGACGCCTCCTGGCAAGAAAGTGTGTTCTACACACGCCGCCTTGGCCTCGAGTGGCGCTGCCTAACACTCCCAGGATAATACCTACATAAATACACAATAAAGTGTACGGGGGGACGACCGCCCTTGTAGCTCAGTTGGTAGAGCATCGGACGCGACATCCGAAGGTCGTGGGTTCGGGTCCCACCGAGGGCAGGTTTGTCTTTTCGTCCACTTTAATTCCTTTCTACTTTCTCCACAATTACATTACCACAAGTAACTTCCCCTGTGTTTTCCTAGGCTTCACTGTCTGTTTGCTCATTAAGTTGTTTCTAACAAATAAAGAACGAGCCCTTGACCCCTTCCCTTTCGTTATTTCATAGCTTGGGCCTCGTTGCGGCAGACTTGGTGCCTTAGGTAGCATGCGAGGGCTTATTGGGCAGCAGCCATCTCATCTAAGTTCACGTTCTACGTGACGCCTCCTGGCAAGAAAGTGTGTTCTACACACGCCGCCTTGGCCTCGAGTGGCGCTGCCTAACACTCCCAGGATAATACCTACATAAATACACAATAAAGTGTACGGGGGGACGACCGCCCTTGTAGCTCAGTTGGTAGAGCATCGGACGCGACATCCGAAGGTCGTGGGTTCGGGTCCCACCGAGGGCAGGTTTGTCTTTTCGTCCACTTTAATTCCTTTCTACTTTCTCCACAATTACATTACCACAAGTAACTTCCCCTGTGTTTTCCTAGGCTTCACTGTCTGTTTGCTCATTAAGTTGTTTCTAACAAATAAAGAACGAGCCCTTGACCCCTTCCCTTTCGTTATGTAGACACTGCGTTACTCTCAGTTATAGGGTCACCGATGGAGTGAACAAAAAGAAAAACTTTGCCCATCATTTACACTGCCTTTACAGCGCTTAAATGACAGAGACAAAGAAATCAAAGAAAGAGAGAAGGCAGTGAAGCTTAAACTAGAACGAAAAATCCGTGACTGCTTTGCAATGTGGAATAAGGGAGTGGGAGTAATAGAGTAGAGAAGACAATTCGTTGTTGAACTAACTGGTATATGTGCAGAAAGGCACTTTTGCTGACAAGAAAATAGCAGTGAGCACGTCGGTGTTCTCCTTAATAAAAGAAAATTGTGATGTAATATTTACATATGTCGCAGCCTAGTGGTCGTCTCAAACAAGCATATATTAAATGTTACTCGCCTTAGAACGAGTGGCACTTGGAGCCGGAAGCATTCTACGTAAACTACACCGACGCTGTCTGAAAACACGTCGTTAAAAAAATGTGGCGGATCCCTCTGTCAAAGGAATCGGCATAACCCGGAAGTAAAATGTGCCTTCGCATAAGCACTTGAATATTTATTGTTACATTAAGGTGAACATTACCCATTGCTATCGGTGTTTCGCTGGTACGGCAGCGTTAGACGTGCATGAACCCACGTTGACACATCGCCTGCCCCGCCACATGGTCTAGTGGCTATGGTACTCGGCTGCTGATCCGAGGGTCGCGGGATCGAATCCCGGCTGCGGCGGCTGCATTTCGATGGAGGCGAAATGTTGAGACCTGTGTGCTGTGCGATGTCAGTGCACGTTAAAGAACCCCAGGTGGTCGAAATTTCCGGAGGCGTTTCTCATAATCAAAGATGGCTGGGGGGCTGTGAGTTCGATTCCCAGCGCATCAACAAAAGGTTTTCTCAGTGTTTTTCTTTATTGTTCTTAAGTGTTTACTGCATAATATCCATTACGGCAGTGATGTATGGCGTCGTGGTGGACCCCGGCAAAAAACACTTTGTGATAAAAAAAGGGAAAAAAACACACTTATAGAATAGAACATGCAATAGAATTTTCGGCGGACATGTTACTGTGCGATCGAGGCGGCCAGGCCATGGCACGTAGTTTCATGATCGCGGTTAGGTCAACGACTGTCGATTGCTATCGTGCAACAAACAGGCCTCATTAGCACTTGGTAACACGCACCTGATATCAAGCCATAGGAGGCTCAGGCGGAACAACTGCCGGCAAATTATACCCCGCCCCGGTGGTCTAGGGGCTATTGTAGTCGGATACTGATCCGAAGGGAGGCAAAATGTTGAGGCCCGTGTGCTGGGCGATGTCAGTGCAGGTTAAAGAACCCCAGGTGGTCGAAACTTCCGGAGCCCTCCACTACGGCGTCTCTCATAATCACATCGTGTTTTTGGGACGTTAAACCCTAGAAATCAATGAATTATACGAAGCTGACCCCACCTGATGTAACGTCTCGCCACAAATGTGTTAATCCAGGCTTTGCCTGATGCGTGAGATGGCACTTGTTCTCGACAATTAAGCCCCCCCCCCCCCCCCCTTACAAGGACCGAGTGAAAATTTTGGTACTACATTGAAAGCTCCAAGGAACCCATTAGGGAGGTCTTTCTAAAGTGTTCTTAAGGCGGTGTCGGTATAGTAGTGATTCAGTATATGTACTGAATTCGCGGTCCTTGCTTCATGCCGCCAAAAGACAAGCGTCACCATGAAAACGAGAGTCTCGCTTCTCTTTCCAAAACGGTGTCCCTTCTCTGCCTTCTCGCATGCACTGGGGCCGAGAGGCCGCGTGATTCATGCGGCGAGCACCGCCTCCTACTTTGCTTCGCGTTCTGTTTTCGCCTCACGGCGCCTTTCCAGCATCAGCATTGCACATACCGAGTGGTTTGATGAAGTCATATGTCATGGTCAGGAACACCGCAAGTAGTGCACCTTGCTCAGGGTATTTGTGTTTGTGAAACTGACTCTCGCTCAGCTTTTTCGAGAGGAAGGACGCGGCCCTCCTGTTTCAAATTTTCACTGCTTTCACTACATGCACCAATATCATGTTTTGCATAGCTATTTGCCCACGCGGGATCTACGCACTGCACTTTTTAATTTTGTAGTTAAGAAATGGGTGACCAGCGTATGTGAGTTCTGAACCCTGTATTGGGACTAAAGGGCTGTAAGGCAGCCTACTGGCCGATTTAGCTGCTGTTTTGCGCAGCGATGATGTGGCGAGTCATGGGCGCCTTTAAGTTTGAACCCAATAGTCATAGGCGCCTTTAAGTTTGAACCCCAGCTGCTGAAGGTGACGGAAGGCTGTACGCAACCGACCTTAGCAAGGTGCCACCGCCAAGACTAGTGAAATCCGCCTCGGCGGTTGCTTGACTACTCACCCAAAGGGCACGGGTTCGGTCCAGGCTGCAGCGATGGCATTTTTGATGGGGGTGGAAATGCTAGAGGCGCATGTACTGTGCGCTATCAGTGCACGTTAAAGAACTAGCGGTGGCCAAACATTTCCGAACCCTTCACTGCGGCTTGCCTCATAATACCATCGTGGTTTGGCACATAAACGCCTGTCAATTATTAGTAGTAAAAGAATGCTCACGGAGCAGCCATGAAGTGTTACCTATGATAACGTAAAAGCGGCTTTTAAACGGCGTTGCTGTTGTGTTTTTGTTTTCGCGGTATAACCTAGCTACCGTTGTGTCATTATATAGCATTGCATGATATTCTTTGTTTGAACTCTCAGTTCCGCATGTGTGTTGGCGGTCCTTTAATTGTATAGCGTACAGTGATATCGGCACTGTTCCCACACAAACGTTCTTTCTGCGCCCGTGTTTGTGTTTTCATAGACAGGACTTGCTGATATTATCTTTGTTTTGCCATTTGTATTACTGCAACAAATACTTGTATTGGCATAGCTGGCTGTTGCGTAGCCAGCATGTCCTTGTTTTGTATTAGTATGAATACAAAATTCTTGCACATGATCGAGTTTCCTTCTTTAATAAATCTTCAACGTAAGGTGTCCCATCCTACTGCCATTATGACAAATGTCACATAGGGAAAGTTTGATTTTTTTTTCATTTAGCGAAAAGGAGAGTGCGCAACCAGTAGCGTTTAGCGGAAGACGTCGCTTTGCGAAGACTAATACATACGGTTTATTTGTCAGCTGAGGTTATTTGACTTTATGCGAATGCACACAACACACAGCCACCATAGTTTTCCACAAGGAGACCAGTGAAATATCAATAACGAATGGCGTCAAACAAGGAGACACAATCTCTCCAATGTTGTTCACAGCATATTTTGAAGAGGTATTCGGAACATTGGATTGGGAACAAGTGGCCGTGAGGGTTAATGGAGAATACCCAGTAACCTCAGATTTGCTGGTAACGTTGCCTTGATAAGTAACTCGGGGGACGAATTCCAAAGGATGATTACCAAACTGGACAGGCAGAGTAGAATGGTGGGTATGAAAATTAATGTACAGAAAACTAAGGCAATGCTCAGTATCCTTGAGAAAGCACAGCGGTTGGAGATAGGTAGCGAGGCACTGGAAGTCGTAAGCGAATGTATGTGCTTAGGCCAGGCAGTGACCCCTGATCCGAACCACGAGGCTGAGATAATTAGAAGGATAAGAGTGGGGTGGAGTGCCTTTGCCAGACATTCTCAGATAATGAACGACAACTTACGATTATCCCTAAAGAGGAGAGTGTATAACAGCTGCATCTTACCGGTACTTACGTACGGAGCAGAAACCCGGAGGCTCCCTAAAAAGGTTCAGCTTAAATTGAGGACGGCTCAGCAAACAATGGAACGGAAAATGATAGCGGTACCGTTAAGGGACAAGAAGAGAGCGGATTGGTTCAGGGAACGAACACGTGTTAAATACATATTGGTAGAAATTAAAAAGAAATAAGCATATGGGCAGGGCATGTAATGCGAATGCAAGATAACCGTTGGTCATTAAGGGTAACAGAGTGGATCCCTAGAGAAGGCAAGCGTGGCAGGGCGCGGCAGAAGGTTAGGTTGACAGATGAGACCAAGACGTTTGCAGGCATAGATTGGTCACAGCACAGGACCGGGATCATTGCAGATCAACGGGAGAGGCCTTTGCCCTGCAGTGGGCGTAGGCAGGTTGACGGTGATGATCATGACGACGACGATGATGATGTGCATACAATTACCCGATTAAATGCAATATATTTTTTATTCAACTCTATATTTCCGCACATACATGGTACCGTGCTGCTGTGGTCTTAAATAGTGAAATCGCAGCATTTTTCAATGAATAAAGAAAAGCCGTCTGTATAGCATTGCGATGTGGAAACTTCAGTAAAGAAGTCGTCTGGATATAACTGAGATTTAGTTGATGTGAGAATGAATTATCCGAGGCAAATGAGATACTTGTTCAGTATAGGGCGCAATACACCGCTGTTTAAGCTTAACGATCCACTGAGCGTGAAGTTCTTTCACCTTTATCAACATGCACGCTGACCGAACATTAAAGATGTCAGAAACTAGATGATACGTGCTTTATGGGGTTTCCTAATAGCGCCCCTACCTATCTGTGCCCTCTTTACTTAATAAACGCTACACCTAACCCGGAGTCGGACAGAACGCTTCAACCGCTCACAATGGCATCTCTTGTCTCTCGTCATTTTCTGATTTAATTTTGATGTAATCCAATGCCATCCTGGCGTAACATCATGAAGCACCGACTCCCATAGGATTGAGCGCATACGTGGTAGCCTCATGAGTGACGTTTTCGTGTGGTACGCTAATGTCTCGGAACAAGCGTTGTCTTGGAACAGTGGCGTGCGGGTTTTGCACAGAATGCTGGCTGCATTCTCGGTGAAGCTTCTACCTTTTCTAAAACCAGATATTGGTGGAGATGAGCGTCTTGCATTCGTCAGGACCAGCCAAGGTGCACCAGCCTCATCGCCTCTGAGAAGGGCTTTTGCACCACGTGAGCTTATAACCTTTGGATATTTGCTAATTTAGAGGATAAAAAGCTCGTTTTTCCTGAGGCTCTACGCGCATTCTCCCAGCAGGCAGTAAAGGCGTGCGATATTCGCAGTATTGCATGAATGACACACTTAGGAACCGGAGTGGACGCCCTGCTCACAACACCAGCGTTCTATGGAGCCGCACACCTTAAAAAACATTCACCCGTTATAATAGAGATTAGCAACACAATAATCCTCTCTACATGTCGTAGCCAAAACCTGTTTCCGCTGGGTGAAGCCATGGAAACACGCGCTGAAAGACAGCACATGGGCGTGAATTTTCCCTTTCATAAAACGTTACTCCACCTTGCGGGTTTTCGCAGAACTCATTTGCTATATAAACTTGGCTGACTTGTTGAAATTTTTGCCAGTATTATGCCCCAACTTTATCAGAGAGCTTTTCTAACGATGGCGTTTGGAGTAAACAGGGCGCCACTGACTCCTTTACGTATTATCAAGGTGACGTTGCCAATGCTCTTTATATGCCAAGGGTACAGAATATGTCTGCACCCAACGTTCCCCGAGTACCTTTATCAGGGCCTCTCATATACCTGATGCTAGCCGGGAAATGCAGTC
Organism: Hyalomma asiaticum; assembly: GCA_013339685.2. Taxonomy (NCBI): domain Eukaryota; kingdom Metazoa; phylum Arthropoda; class Arachnida; order Ixodida; family Ixodidae; genus Hyalomma; species Hyalomma asiaticum. The sequence goes on from CM023481.1 coordinate 165,886,719, forward strand.
ACGGTGACTTGTGGTTTTTAGCACTGATTTGCTTTGCTCGATTTAACGTGCCAGGAGGCTCCTGATAAGGAAATGCTGAAGGTCATAATCTATTATTGCGGTAAACTCAGCTTGTGCAACGAAACTATCAGCGCCGTGTAGGACAACCCAAGTAGACGTTCGTTGACACGTAGTCCCCAGACTTTTAATGTCTGCATACCAAGTTGCCGTAAACATGAGGCGCGAGGAACAGTTGCACATCACCAAGAAACGCTTGCTAATGTTTACGTGTGAGGTGAAAAAGGCGTTGCGCTGTAAGAGACGACATTGTACAACCGTATGATGGTAAACGCCCGATGAAAGTGTCCATTTCTGTTCATAATGCCTTGTGATGTATCCAAGTAAAAAGTATGCGTATTCACACCGAATGCAGCCAAATACAACAAAATGCGAGTAATCTCGCACCCAAGCAGCGGCACACTGAATGAATTGATTGGTTTCTGGGGTTTTACGTCCCAAAACCAGCTGTGATTATGAGAGACGGATTATTGAAGGGCTGCGGAAATTTGGACCTGCGGGGGTTCTTTAACGTCCACTGACATCGCAGAGTACACGGGCCTCAACCTTTCGCCTCCATCGAAACGCAGCCGCCGCGGCCGGGAGTCGATCCGCGACCCTCGGATCAGCAGCCTATCATAGCCAATAGACTACTGTTGCGGGGCCAGGCTGGAGGGCATCGATCTTGTAGGTGAGATAGGATTCCCTGTATTAAATGCGAAGCATTTCTTAGCGAACTTCGGCGACTTTGAGCGTATCTATCTATCTATCTAGCCGCCTACGATTTTGTGCTCTCCTGGCCGTTTCGCTGATGGGATGTTTACGAAAAATGGTATGCCATAACATGACTACATGACGAACATAAATGACAGGTCACAACATGAAAATCATGATATGCATGTCATGAGCGGCATGATTTACATGCCACGGTCTTGGTGCTCTCCTGGCCGTTTCGCTATAGGGATGTATGCGAAAATTGGTATGGCACAACATGACTGCCTGACGAACATAAATGGCAGGTCATAATATGAAAATCATGATATGCAGTGTCATGAGTGGCATGATTTACATGTCACGGTCTTAGTGCTCTCATGGCCGTTTCGCAAATGGTATGTATGCGAAAGTTGGTATGGCACAACATGACTACATGACGAACATAGATGACAGGTCACAACATGAAAATCATGATATGCATGTCATGAGCGACGTGATTTACATGCCACGCGTTTCGTTAACGGGATGTATACGAAAATTGGCATGCTACAACATGACTGCATCACGAACGTAAATAACAGGTCATAACATGAAAATTATGACATGCATGTCATGAGCGACATGATTTAAATGCCACGGTCTTGGTGCTCTCTTGGCCGTTTCGTTAGTGGGATGTATAGGAAAATTGCTATGCAACAACATGACTGCATGACGAACGTAAATGAGAGGTCATAACATTAGAATCATGACACGCGTGTATGAGAGGCATGGTTTACATGCTACAGTCATAGTGCTCTTGCGGCCATTTCGTTAACTTCATATGTGCCAAACTCGGTATAGCGAGACAACAATGGAAATCCATTTTACGTTCCTCATGCGTGCTTCGCATTTCTTTGATTCCCACTGCACGTGGGATCTGCCAATTTTTTTCTGTCCCTGGGTGAGCGAATGTTGCCTGTAGTATATAAAGTTTGAGTTCGTGAAAATTATGACCTGCTGTATTAAAACGCTCTATAACTGCCTTCTGGAGGTTATTCGCGGTGTCCGAGCGGTGCTAGTTTAATCCAACATTCATTTCTTCACCAGTTTAACCAACGTATTGTTTGCGACAGAATGACCATTGCAACATGTAAATTACGTTTGAACTACTGCAAAGAAGCTAGACTTTATATGATGGACACATTCAGTTTCTGCCTCACCTCTCCTTCACATTCTTGGCGTGCTCCCTGAGACGATCACTGAGGCACCCTCCGGCTTTCCTCACATAAAAACGGCCACAGTTCACGGGGATGTCGTGAACCACTTTTGTGATGCAATTCATTAAGGAGTCTTGATGAGCTTTCTTGCACTGTTCTGTCATGCGGTTGTCCCCGTTCAATTTCCTGCATATGGAGTTCGCTTTTCAGGAGCCGAGAAATCGACATTAATGCCCAATCTGCTTGCCGACTTCTTCAGCCTGTGAAACACCACGTGCGTGTGCGAAATAACAGCCAGTTTCGCTTGGTTGATGTCACCCATTCGTGACTTTTGTTTCTCGAGATATTTCAAGTCCTCTGCTAATATCGTGAGGAGGCAACTTCGAAACCCTGCCCTCATGAGTCGTTCCACCTGGCCCTCAAAGGGTGCTTGGATTTCACGGGTACAGGATTGTTTAAAGCATTCCTGAGCGCGGCTTTCGCCCCCCCCCCCCCCCCAAATATTTCATTGTTCGAAGTCACTGCTCGTGTTACTATGTTTATTTACGTTCGTTGCGCTGTTTCACATCATGCATCAGGGCTAACATGCCCTAGTCACAACCATTTTGAACTTCGTACTTGGCACATGACTGTATTAATTGGGGAAATATGGGAGAGGCATTTGCACTGCAGTAGGCATAGATAAGCTGGTGATGATCAGCACATAGCGTTCATTTCATTCCATTTCATTTTTATTTCCTTAAAGGGACACTGAAGCACTTTTTAAGAAAATTGAGGTTACAGCGCTATTTTATCATTTTTCATACGGTGAACACGAAAATCACGTCGAAAATTGGCATAAACTTCAGCAAATGACTCTATTTTGGCAAAAACGCGCGGCGCGTGTCATGGGCGCCAACTCAAACCTCGTCGCTCCCTATGATTGGTTAAAGAGCTTTATGACATCATCGTGAGTGCCTCGCAGTACCCGACTCTGCCTTGGCTGTGCTAGTGCGCGCGCGGGAACCAACACCGCAAACGAACGCCGCAAACCAATGCTCCAATGCGGCTACCTTGATCGTCCTCAATATGACGTGACTTATCAGCGTTTCACTCTGTCATCCCCCTTACCTGCACTCCGCGCGCGCCGTGGGGCAGTCCCGCGGACCAAGTTTGGGCGCTTATATCGCTGTTGTTTAATTAAATATTGCGAAAAAAAAAAACATCGTACGCATCCTGTACGAGGTCACAGATGCCGGATTTCTATTAAATTCGATAATTTAAAACCACTTCAGTTTCCCTTTAAAGACACCCGATGGGGTATTACATAAGGCCGTTAGTTGCCTTTGGACGCAAGGAAATGAAGAAGATCCAATGTCCCCGCACCGAAGGGTGTGGATAAAATTCTTTCACAAGAAGGTAATGAAACTCTAACAGCGATGTCTTAACAATGGAACTGCGTGTAAACTGGTCAAGTTTTCCACTACCTCTGCCCTTTCCACTATCCTTGCCTTCTCTATTTCTTGTCCCGCCTTCACTACGTCTTGACGTCCGACACTGCAGTGCGAAACCATCCTACTAAAAGCTCCATTCAGCGTTCACGGTACTTTTGCAGTGGCGTTTCGCATGCGGAAGTGGTCTTTTTGGGTGATTGTAATACCGTTCTGAACAACTAAAGTGAAAAAAAAATATGTCGGGCAAACTTAGACGCACGAACGGAAGCGATACTTATCCTGCATAAGCAGATGAGTTTTCTAGTCAGGTGCTGATGGCTTCCACGCTGATTGAGTCACATGATACTGCACTTAAGCGGAAAGTTATTGACCGCTTGCCTGCGAAAACTCAACAGATTATCACGGCTCTGACGAGGCTCCAGTACAGCGAGACAGGCGAAGCCCTGTGGCCATGCTCGGGTCAGCCAGAAAGTAGGGCGCGCCTTCCAAATTTCCCACTTTTGTCTGTCGTCTTCAGACAATATAGAAATACGGGAACTAATCTGGCATCCCGAACGATAATTTCTCTTTGAAAGGCGGCATATAAGAAAAGAAAGGAAGGATTGCGTCCTTTCGCGGAAGCTTCGTCCTTGCCTTTTTGTTCGAGAACAGGCTCCCATCCATCTGTTGCTCCATCCAGTAGAAAGGAAGCCCTTCATATCGCACACACGAGTTTCCCGCAGCAGACGACGCTTCAACTACGCCTCTCTCTCTCTCTCTCTCACGTTCACAGGGCGAGGGTGGCTGGCGCTCGGCACTCCATCGCGCTTCCAGGGTCTGAGCATTTTCCGGCAGCCGCCCTGCCTGGCGCTCGTGTTGTCTTCTGAGCAGGCGGAAGTGCGTCTCACCAGGAAGCGACGCCATTAATGGCCTGGAAGGGCGCAGATAAAGAGAGCCACCGGGTGGCGAGCTTCGTGAAAAATGAAGCCGGCTCAAATCCACTGAGCGCTAATGAAGACGGCAGCAGCGATATACCGTCGTCCCACCGTTTGCTTAAGCTTCGCCCATGCTGTCGGCTGCCTGTCGCATTTTGTATGCTTCCGTCGTGCACGCAGAATCCCTGCTCTGTGCAGTGGTACCGCTGATAGATGATCTACGCCTGACCAAAAGCCGCGGGGAATGCCAGCCTCCGAGCCAGGTTGGCGGCGTTGTGCGATCTCAGCCTCCCGCGGTGAGCGGCCACCGAGGTGCCGTCTCTCCAGCAGCCCAACGGAAGTTTGCCTTCCCGCTCAACGGCATGCACCAAGACATGTCACTGTCTTCTTTCCTTCTCCCCAAAGCGCCCTTTTCCTAGGGGCCGGTTGCTGGAAGAAAAGCGAGTACTTAGCGGCAGCGTACCTTTACCTCCCTTTCACACATCTTCCTTTCATCTCACTCTCCATCATAACACTTGTTTGTCTTCTCCTAATAAAAGTTGAGAATAGGAATGTAATGTTCTATCGCTATAGACTGCAAAAAGATATGTTCTTTAGTGGAGGTGGCTGCACTCGCGGTTGCATTATGTATTCAAGGAATACATGAATCATACGTGAATAACCTAGCACACATTAATAAAGAATCCAGAGCGACTTTAATTTTGTATAAGAAAAGTAAGAAAATACAGATCAATAAAGTAGGGGAAGGCGATATATTTTCTCCGATGCTATTAACGCGCACCTAAAAGTAGCAGTCAAGCCATTAGACTGTTAAAGGTGTGGAATAAGAATAAAAAAACAATATCTCCGCCATCCGCGGTTTGCATATGAGTCTACCATGTTTTACAACAATGGAGATAAATTGCAACACATTATTGACGACTTTAATCATGAAAGTTTAAGAACGGGGTGGTATATAAACATGGCAAAATCAAAGATTCTAATGACTTACTTGGCAAGAGAACAGTGATTTAGAGTTAGCAGTTGGCATCGGTTATTTCTGCAAGAATGAGGTTGTGTAGCTCCTCTACAGGGAGAGAGTGGTTCGATGGGAAAGGAAATAGGCGCATATTTCTGCAGACCATTAAAGGTAGCATGGCTCAGAGCCTGGCTATAGGGGACCCTATCATGCGAGAACCTCCCTGTCTTTCCTCCTTTCCTTCCTCCTCCTATCATGTGAGAAAAGTTTAGCAAAATAAAAAAGAGATTCCCATTTATAGACCAGCCTTTAGAAAGCCATGAATGATAACTTGATACTGTCTTTGAAGAGAGACTACGCGGCTCCTGCATTTCGGTGGAGGCGAATTGTTGAGGCCCGTGTATTGGGCGATGTTCAGCGCGCCTTAAAGCACCCCAGGTGGTGGAAATTTCCGGAGCCCTCCTGTACGGCGTCTCTCATAATCAGATCGTGGCTTTGGGACGTTGAACCCTATAAATCATCATGAAGACAGACGCAAAAAGCACTCGCATTATATCGGTACTAGCACATGAGACGGAAGCGTAAAGGTACAAACAAAGAACCTCGCTATGAAGTTAAGAACTACCACGAGATATAGAATAAAACGATGCCTTGAAGAAAGAGGAAGTCTGCGATGTGTATCAGAAAAGATATTGGAGTAGCCGATATGCTAGTCATGCTAGTCGGTACAAGCTGGAAAAAACAAATTGCGCTAATAGGCCATTTTGTAAGCATGGCGAATTACTTGCGACTCATTAGTGTTGCGGAATGGTTGACAAGAAAACGGAAGCGCATTTAGGGACAGAGGGGGGGGGGGGGGGGATTTGATGGTGATATGAAACTAGGAAATTTGCTGGCGTAACGTTTAATCAGCTAGAGCAAGGCAGGGTTGATTAGAAATGATGATGTTGATGATATTGAACAAAACGCCATATCCTAAATGGACCGCAACCAATCAGCGGGGCACGCATAAAAAGAACTTTAAATCGCCGCCACTTTGTGACGTCTTTGTCAAGGTAAGGCAGAGGACGAGAGAGAGAAGACAAAAAGTAAAGAAAAGGAGGATAACCTAGCTAAGTGGCACTTCGTAAGAAGAACGATGACTGAGAAATAAGAGTAAAGACAGAGCTTCTGAGTTCTTGCACTGACGCACGCGCGCAAAAAAGCACAAGTTATCCAGTTTGTCACGAGCGTCCATACACGCCGGTACATTGTAAGAAACGCAGCGACGCCTTGGTAGCATTGCAAATCGCAGAAGCACGAGGCTGTGGTCTCAACTCTCTTCCGTAAAAAAGGCCTGTGATTGAAATCCTGCATTGCCACCCGAAGAGCAAGCCTCTGCGCTTCCTATGCTGGACAATGTCAAAGCAGCAGTTTTAGTTTCTTTGATATCAAATGTGTTCCTGCCATCCTAATTAGGTCTCAGAAGTTCGTAAAACAAGTTGTTGTTTATTTCTTCCGTCGAGTATAACTAGGCAGTTGTAGTTTCAGGTGTATGTATGGAGCAGATACTTGTGTTGAAGAAGTGAGGCGTGTTCCTATTTTGATAATGTGGTAGCATGAGCGATACTGCTGAGGTGTTACACTGCAGCATTTTTTTTTTTGTAAATAGAACCCATGTGCTTGCGTTTCATCATGCGCTTCACAGGCAGCATCGTAGCATTTTCATTTCCGGAAGCGTTTGTATCTCAGTAGCAACAGTGAAATACCATGTCATGCCTTATGCCAACAACTTTGTGGTATCTTTCACACCAGTCATTTGCAATGGCCTGGAAGGGTGAGAGAAGCTGCATAGCTGTTTTTGAGTCCCAAGATGTAGCTAAATGATTAAGTGGCTATTGACTCACACAAAAGAACCGCGCTATGCGTGACAGCATGTCCAGATCCTGGCATATAAAGAAGCTTCCCTGCTTTTTCTGAGCATGTGTGTGCGTGCGGGGAGTTGTATCGGACAGAAGATCGACGACCTTATTGCGCAATAAACGACCACGTGAACATCATTTCGTAACGTCACGACAAGCTTCGACATAGTGAGAAAATTAATGAAGGCCTGTGAGGATCATCCTTTTCATTAGGTTGCCCACAGTTCTGGTAAGAGCAAAGGTATATATAATACTAGTGAAACCGGAAACATTTCTTGCTTTACGGACCGGTCAGCACGGCTGTGCTCCCTTTCGGAAGGAGCACAACCTCCTCTCCTCTCTTCTACGTCGAAATTTGTTTAATGAAAACTAAAAGCATTACGATATTTTAAAAAAGCATTCAAAAATATAAAATTTACAAAATTGGACATGTTAAGAGTGGTATATGATGAACATATGAGAGCATAAGTCTTTTTATACTGAAGAGGTATTAAACCATGAGGAAGATTAATGCAACTGAGTTCTGCGGAAACCCGCAAGGTGGAGTAACGTTTTATGAAAGGGAAAATAAGCATAGCCCTTCATGCCCTTGTGCTTCGAGTTGTCGATGGATTCGCCCTCACGCTGTCAATCTTTAGCCTCCTGGTTAGCTCAATTGGCCGAGCGAGCGCTCCTCCGGACAGGCGTTCGTCCCGAGTTCGAACCCCGGACCAGGACAAAATTTTCGGCAACTAAGAAACTTTCATTTCTGCGAAATTTCTTTGGATTTCCTTGTAGCCTTGTGCTACAAAACGGGCGGTTTCTAATTTTCGCTTTCATATAATGCAACTGGCTAGTTAATGGAAAATAATATTCGTGTGGCTCGTACCCCGCGTTGGATATGCGGGTACGAGCCGCACAAGAAACCTGCATTCTGTGTTGCACCTTACTTATTAGCACAGTTAACGCACCAAAGCACATCATAGACGTGGCGCGAGCACCATTACCAGACAGATGAGTTAAAGCGGCCCCTCCACACTTTTTGAACTTGGCAAGAAAACGACGCCGATCAATCGTGGAGGCTCCTGTGAACATGCCAGCCGAATAAATTATTCCACTACATGGAGCAGGGAATTTGCAATTTGGTTTCGAAGTGCATCAGAAACGTCTGTGCTGTATCAACAACGCACGTCATAATTTCGCACGGACTACGAAATAATTTTCACTGGCTGATTCCCAGCCGCAGTTACCGCGCATGCCTTGGGGTAGCGCCACGTCTCTGCAGTGACTCGGGCCACAAGATCGTCGCCGTCACTGCGAAAGCGCAAATACGTTAAAAGAGAAGAGGAAACCTTCAAGGTCATGACGTGCGCCAGTGTGGATTCTTGTCCTTTTTAAAGACGATAATCTTTCTTGGGATACTTCAACGCAGAAATTTTGGTCTGTCTGTCTGTCTGTGTGTGCGTGCGTGCGTGCGTGCGCGTGCGTGCGTGCGTGCGTGTGTGTGTGTGTCCTGCTGCGAAAGGTGAACCCCTTCCTCAACGACCACCCAGCTTGAACTGGTGGCTACCTTCGTACTTCTGAACACAGTCGGCCAAAAAGCAAATATTACGCATATCTGAGGCGCAACATTAATACGTATGTATTGGACGGTGTGTTCCTTTAGTAGAAAATACACAGATGCGTAATTCTAAAGACCCTAGTGCTTGTTAGGATGCGCAAAAGCGGACGTTTCCTGTACTAGGCAAGCTTCTTGCGTTTCCCGTAACCATGGCCAGATGCGCCCTTATCTCGCGCTCGTGCCGAACGGAAGGCAGGGAACGGCCGCCCGCCACTCCGGCCGGTCCCTTTCTCTCCTCGCGTCTCTTCGTTTCCCTCTCGCTTGCGCAACTCCTCGGGGGGAATAGAAACACGCGAAACGGGACTCGTGTAGTACGGCCAGTAGAAGGCTATCGTCTTTCGACGGCATTTGCAGCGAAGCACGGAGATACGCGGCCAATTTTTTTCATCCCCCTCTGTGTAGATTCCAGCTCGCACTTAGCGACGAAAGGAGAATGGACACGCTCGGAGTGTAGAACTTCACACACCAGACACTGCTGCTCGGCTAATATCTAACAGATTTGGATTTTTTTTTTCCGGCAGGCGTTTGGCGAGGCAATAAGCACCATAACTTATGGCAATCGTGGAGTATTTGGAAAAGTGTTGCGGTTACGCTTTAAGGATTAGCGTTACCTCCAATTTTTCAGCCCTCGAGCAATACCTTTAATTTCAGCGGCTGTGCACCTTAACATGCCGTACCAATAGGTAAACCTTGAACGTTGTGTACGCGTATTGCTGCCGAATTCGCGCGCAGATACCTTCTACATGACGGCGAAAACTGCACAAATAGCAGTCGTCGACATCCAGTTGACGTGCACCCTATAGCATTGGATAATTGCCCTGAAATTGTCTCAGTCTTTTGTAGTACTCTTTTGGAGCATACGGCTCGGTACTGCCTCATTAGTGTTAATCGCAGTTTCCTGTGCCTATTATTCCTGTCTGTTCAAAAATATCATTTGACTGAGGAAATATATCCAAAATAAAAATCAACAAATCTGTGGCCTGCCCGCAATATCAAGCAAAATAACCACGACTACAGTGATTATTATTATAACACTAAAGTTATACGGGCAGAAACGTCGCGATATTGAAGGGGCGTTTTTACTTTGTGTGGACATGAACGCCATGGGAGGTCACTCTCCTTTACTGCTTGCCAAGGTCGTCACTCGCATTCATTGTAAACTGTTTAAGCGAATTCGCAAATCTCCAGTTTTATCTCGCATTTTATCTGCTGCCTCCTAGCATGTGCAGATAATTTTAGCACCGAGAGACAAGAGGTAGACTCTCGCAAGAACTGCATGCACAAACGACACGAGATATCACGCTCTTCGACATGCTTGCATTCGTATTTCAATTAGTGCATCAATTTTGTGCCTATGATTACGCGGATACAATGCTTGAGGAAACTGACGGTTGGAGATTTTATCGCGGTCGGGCATTTTCTCCTGATGTTTCGCAGTTAGGCTCCCTCTAGCAACTTTGCGCTGGCGGAGAAGAAAACTTCAATAAATGTTGAGACTGAGAGGGAGGACGTGTTCCCCGAGGCCCTGCGAGAGTGGAACGACGATGCATTGCTCCCAGCAGCTGCGCTTTCTCAAAGGGCTGGGTGCGCCCGCCACACGCACACGCTGCAGACACTCTGCAGGTTTCGCCGAGAAGGGAGCTTTTCGCGGCAAGATGATGCGCTCTGCTCGGCCGCGCGATTCGCTTGTTTACGCTCGCAGCCGGCTCGGTCGACCCCACGTTTTCCGGGCTCCCATCATCTCTCCCAGCTGTAACAGTGCTACTTAGCCCAGGAGGCCAGCGCGCGTCTAATTAAGGCCGTATCGAAAGAGCCGCGCTGGAAGCGCCGCTGGCTGATGCCTCTCAAGAGCGCGGTTGAAAACGAACGCTTTTGTCTCTGGGATTTCGTAGGCGTGTATTCGAAGGCTCGGCCCAAGTACATGTCGCGGTGGGCTCTGCGGGTCTTCCCACTTGGAGCTCTCCTTCGGCTCGTGGCGAAATAGGTAGGTCTGCAAACGCTTATGCCCGGCTGGATAACGAAAGTGAACGACTGAGACGGCTGAAAGGGATTGTGAACGCACAAGGAAACATGCGACTGAGGCAAACAAAGTGTGACTTTGCTGTAGTGAAACGGCCGCGGGGAGCGCACTCGGAGAGCATACAGCGTGGAGGGCTGTGGGTCGTCAGTTGGCGGAGCGTTGCTTGCGCGCCCATCCTCGCAACTATGTGCGCGTCGCCGTCCACTGCGCTCGTCCGCTGCGGCAGTTTAGTTATTGCGCCCATTTACTTCCTTCTCCCCCGCTCTGTTCCTTCCTCCTTTCGTAGTTCTTTTCTTTCGACCCTTATTATTGTCGACGAGCAACAAGAGGAGAAAAAGTTGTCTCTAAAAATGCGCATAACTTACTTGTTCCCCCGCTCGTGCCACGCCACGGCCTCTTGCGAAGAAAACACAAAACAAAGGACGGCACCGAGGACGCGAGGCAATAACGGCAGCGACCGAGATGCGCATCCGCAACATCTACAACGCTATGTACGCTGCTGGTGTGGGGGAAACCGGGCCCTCTCCCTGCTCGCGAAATGGTTCCTCCGTTCGACTCGGCATAGCTGCTGCTCGTGGTTGCGCTGAGCTGAGCAATGAATATTTTACCCCTTTTCGCATTTCCACGGGCGGCGCTGAATAATCTCGAAAGCACGCCCCCACAGACGCGAACGTTGCACGCATGCGGCGGACTCGCCGGTCTTTACTTTTTTCTCGCATCGCTGCACCGAGTCGCAGCCTCGCTGGTTGCGCTGGTTGTCCTTTGCATTCTCTATGACTCTGCATGTATACGTACAAATATGTTCTTTCTATAAACAATGCAAGTGAGGGAATGAGCCGGCGGATTAGGAAGATTGCAGTTAGGTCCTTGCCTAACAACGCACCATGTTTGTCTTGTGCCTTGCGTTGCCCAATTTCGTTTCATTCACTGATGCTTTTTATCTGTAAGGCTTCATGCTCCAGTTATCTTGCGCGATGCACGTGCTTGCCCTGCGGCGCCTCCTATATTTGTTGCACCATCTTAAGCAGGAGCTAGCCGACTACAGAACCACATGAGCGTGACTGATCACTGCCGCGGTGTATACGAATGGTAGAATGATTCCATTCTCAAAGCACCCTGTCCTAACGCCAAGCCCTTACAAAGGAACTGGAAGGAGGCTTCTCTTGTGCCTTCAAAAGAGTACCTTTAAGTTTCTATATCGTGTTCATGTGCTGCCTACATTCGGTTAGCTCTTTTGCCTGTGGGACTGGTCTGACTGATTTATAACTCCCGTTGTCTAGTAAGCCCACCTGTGGAAGAAAATTGCACGACCTTGTTGAATCACTGCAACAAGGCTCTAGTTTCGTAATATTCATACGGGTCCGTTGAACCTCAGTGTTTAAAATTACCGTGCAAGGCACAGATGCAATACGCTAGTTCCATTAAGCGTGTCAAGTTTCTTGCACGTGAGCGAATCTCTTCTTATAATCTGCGGTTACTAGAGTGCGTGTTTCTGCGACGATTTATGCCAGGGACGTTTCGGCAATGTTTTGTAGTTGAGAAGGTGATGCCGTTGGTTACGAGTGGTGCAGCTTTGTGGCATAGAATATTTCACCATTAAGGAAATTTCGAGGTAACCGTGGTTACCAAACTTTTCTCTTAATATTTAAAGTGAACTCTCGAGGTGTGACTTGCAATGACGCACAGGATAAGAATTTAGTTGCAATATTCTGGAATTGCGTCATCACTACGCGCCATCAGGGTGAAATATCAGATACTTAACACCAAGATGACTTTAGAGGGGCAGACTCTAATATTTCCAACGTAAAAATGATTGCGCTGAGCTGTGGTCGTGGATTTTTGCTGAGGGACACGAATATCGCCCACCTAAAGTTTTGTCGTTGTGCCTCTTCAGTGGTAGAGATAGTTTCAGGACGGTAAATGCAGCCCGTTAAAGAACACGACGTAGTGCGAGGCCGAGAGGAAGTGTGACGTAAAGACGAGAGGAAGGCAAAAGAAGAAGCAGCAGCAAGAGTCCCGTTCGTGGAGGAGGCCGATGGGGAATGCGGTGGCTGGCATGGTCTGGCCGCTTGTTGGTCGTCGGGGATTGCGTACGCCTCCAAAAGCTCCAAGATTCTGCGGATAGCTCGGATATAGGAAAGGGGGAGGGGGAGGTATAACGCCAACGGGAGTGCGTTGGGTGTCGCAGCAGGTTGACCCTTGAGTGTGCCAACGCTCGGCAAGCACAGGGAAAATGTTAAACCTCCAAAGGTCGGTGAAGTGGAGCATGCAGCCCTGCCGCTGTCCAGAGGCAGCCCGTGTAGAGTCGATGTATGGTTGAGCATTCCCTACTGCGGAGGCAACCCTCAAGAAGTGGCTTAAATGTACTCTTGCCTCTGGCCACTCTCGCATCCGCGTCGACGGTTGTAAGCAGTTTTGTTAAGCGCTGCCTCGAAAAGTAAGATTCAACGACTACTAGTGCGAGTGGTGGTGGTAGGTGGGTAACTCAGGGTGGTGGGTACTTTTGCCGAAGGTGGGCAACAGGTGGACAGGTTGGGCGACATCGACAGAGTCGTGGAAGTGGTACGGCAGATGGAGAAGTTGAGAGCGTTCAAATGGCGACAGTCCATTTGCGATCGACGAATCAAATAGGTCGACAGGGGGTGTATCAGAAGAATTGAGAGCACTGACGGCGTCGAGGTCCCTTCGCGATGAATCTTGCTGCACGGCATAAATTTGGCCAATGTCGATGGGTTGGACGAATCCGAGGGATTCACCTTTAAGCAGTTGGATGGGATATGAAAGAGTATTGATAAGGCAGAGGGCTCTGGTTGCAGTCGAAATAGACAGGGTGCAATATGGCAGAAGGAGTGGTTGTTTCCGACTTAGGAGGAGGCTTGATGGTTCAAATAGTGAAGCTTCGTCATGCAGGTCGTTGCAGTACACGGGGAGCGAAGCAGCTGCCGTCGGCGGAATTCCTGTGTCCTCTGTGACAACTAATTTGTGTGCGGCTGGATAATTGCTGTTGTTGGACTTGTCATACAACGCGAAACGCTTAAGTTCAGATCTGGTACAATCGATAACGGCCTGATTATGCGATAGAAAGTCCCAGCCAAGTATGATGTCGTGCGAGCAGGATGGAAGGACGATAAGGTCAACAATCTAGTGATCCTCGGCGATGATGAGTCGAACAGTGCAGGCGGCTATGGCTGAACACGGTCTCCATTCGCTGTACGTAAGAACATCATATCAAGAGGCGTGATCACTTTTCGAAGGTTGCGGCAATGTTTGGGAGTCTATAACAGAAACGGCAGCACCGGTATTAACAAGATTATATGCACAGATACCTTCTACAAAAGCTTCGACAATATTTGACGGTAAAGTTTGAAGACTTGAGCATTTCGACAGCGCAGTTCTTGCCTAACGAACTCTGTTTCCCTCATTTTCACGGGCTGATTGGCGACGCATAGGCGACAAGGAGCGGCGACGGCGAGCGACGAGACGCAGATTGCGGATAGTCACGTGGCGACGTGTTTGAGGATTCGGACTTTCATAACTAGGGCGGGGCGATCCATGTAGTTGCACTGTGAACTGGCGTTTGTATATCCTGGCATGAGACAATAGAAGAAACGGGTGATATGGCCAAGGCCGCGGCATGCCAAACAGATCGGACGGTTGTTGCGCGTTCGCCAGGGATTTGCAGCGATGGGAGCCGTCCATGCGACGGGCCGCCGAGTCGGGGCTGTGACGTGCGACACCTGCGACACACCATGGAACGGCGAGGGCTGTTGCTGTTGTAGCTGCTGCCGCTGTACTGCCTGAGCGTAAAGGGGCGCCCACACTACCGGCAAGCTCGCCGTAACGGCGCGCCGGCCTCCGGAGGTTGGAGACGGCAGCCGAGCGAGCGCTGTCCACACTTCACACCGGCGCGTTTCACCGGCGCAGCAGTCACGTGACACGAACAGACGGCGACGTTGTGCGCGCTTCGAGTCTCGCACAGTCTCTGCATGATCGTGTGGAGGCGACGTTTCACTCGCTTTGCGTTGTCTATGCGTCGACGCCGCGAACTTAGTCGGGTCTGCTTTTTTGTGTGACAAATTGTGAAGCTGTGGCGCCTGATGACGGCACGAACACGGATATATCGTAACGACGGTGGATGTAATCACCTGGTGTGCTGCCTCCTACTACGACATCGGCGTACTCATTAGGCACGACACCGAATGTTTGAAATAGAACCAAGCTGGATATATCGAAACATCGACGACCGTTCAAGTTTAGTTCTGCTGCTCGACTTGACTGAAAAACAGCGCTGTGCGTGCCGTAAGTGGTGTTGTCAAGCAGTGTGTTCGTGCAGGAAAGTGCTGATCGCAAAAACAAAACCACGTGCATCTGTGTGTTCGTGTCGTATTGTAGGTCTGTGTGAGCCACGATTGCGCACTGAAAGGTAAGTGCCACACGAGCTAGTGCGCTGTCTCCTAGCATGCTGTCTCTTGCAGGCTAGAGCGACCAGTTTGCTTTTTTGCCGGCGCCACACCGGTGGCCGCTTCACGTGGTCCGATCGTCTTCAAATCTAATTTTACGCCGCCGATCACTTGCTCTTCTGAATTTCGTAATAGCATGGTGACGTACAGCAAATACTCTTTCCAGCACTCCGAGCACAATATCGTTGCACGGGCAATTCCAATGTTACAATGTGCATGTACTTTTCGTGTAAATAAATTCTTGGTCAACATTATTTATGTGTCTATATATTTGTAATCTGGGTTTATTTTATCCTAATAAAACGGGTACAAACGTCTCTGAAACACTCGTCGTGTGGAATTTTCTTTTTTGCGAAGTCGAGGATCGGGTACGAAGAAAAAAAAAATGCGAACCGCTGCCAGGCTGACGACGCCGTCTCGGCGGCTCGCGAGTGTAGTCATAGCAACCAATCCTCGGTCGCCGATTGGTCACATCGCCGCCGGCGGCCGGCACCGGCCGCCGGCTGCCGGACAATTTGGGTCTCGGCACCAAATTCCCCGGCAAGCTCTCCGGCGAGGAATACTTACCGTTTTTGAGGACTATTGCCGTGGCCCGTCGAGTTCCGAACGGCAAACGGCGAACGGCAAGCTGCTTTGCCGGTAGTGTGGGCGCCCCTTAAGAGGCGCGGCGACAGGGCGCCGCTGAATGGGCGCCGGCATGGCAACGGCAGTTTCCTCTTGAACGACATGTCGGCGCACGGGAGCCAATGGGATTGGTTGCTGCAGTTGCGGCTGCTGTGGGAGCTCCTGACGCTGATCAAACGGCAAAAAAGAAAGCTGACGATCCACCTCCTCCCGCAGTCTTTCATTTGTGGGAGAAGATATGTGTGGTCAGGCATGGCGTCCAGTGCAGCGAGAGGTTAGTTACACGAAAGCGAACCTCGGGTGAGAGCACGTTGCCTCCTCAATTCGTCATAGCTTTGGCACAGGGTTACCACTACTGACAGAGTTCCAGGAAACTTCGGAAGAGGCCTTTGAAAGACGTCGCCGTCGACTCCCTTCAAAATGTGCTGTATTTTGACACTTTCAGTCATTGAAGCATCGACGCGCCTGCAGAGATCGATTATGTCCTCGACATAGGCGGTAAAGGTTTCATTCGGTTCCTGTGCCCGTGTACGCAGTCGTTCTTCGGCGCGTAACTTCCGTACGGCAGGGCGACCAAAAACTGGTTAGGCTTGCTTGAAAGCGGAACAGCTCTGAAATTCAGATTCGTGGTTCGTATACCAGAGCTTCGCCACGCTGCCCAGGTAAAACTTCACGGTACCCAATTTAGTAGCATCATCCCACCTGTTGGGTCCACTAACTTTTTCGAAGGATGACAGCCAGTCCTCGACGTCCTGGTCTTCCGTGCCGAAAAATACCGGGAAACCTCGCTGGCGAGCGGGGCCGGGACAAACGGGGACCGCTAGAGGTGGCGTCCGTTGGGCCGCGTCAGCTTGCATGGTCGGCTACTGCATGCCAGACCGGAGTTCCAGGGTGCCGGCGAGGTGGTTACCCAATACGATCCACCAAATGTAAAGAGGTTTATTGGACGAGTTTAACAAGCAGACGTACCCAGGGGGATTAATATGGGTTTGGTCGAACGCCAGTCTCGTGCCTTCCGCTCGTGATGATGACCGCTTAACTCGGGATGTCGTTGTTCTTTTTTCCTTCATTACAATATTAATGCGAGGAGTACTACCGATCCTGTCCAGCAACGTTGATGCGAGCAACAGGGAAGACAGCCGTTCGTTTCGGCTGCTGTAAGAGTCCTTTTATATGAATTCAGGCGCACAGTAGTAGTACAGGAGGAAATATAACCTCATTTAGAACCAGCAGAGGAAGACTTGCCCACTCGCCTAAACGACGGCCAGTAATCATTGCGCCGTGGTGGCATCCTCAGCTTGCTGGACGGCCCGAATACTCTGGGCTGTCCAGCCCGAAAAGGGAGATAAACCATTACACTGCCGGGGGAAAAGGAAAAAAAAAAACAGTTACACTGCCGTGAAAACTCTGCAAAATGCAAAGCACTGATTCGCCTGTGTTTCCCTTGTCCTTCTGTTGTGTTTATCGTCGGCGATATAGAATTATTTTTGTGCAATTCGATGTCATTATGCGGTGATTTACCCTGACTGTGTATCTTTTACTTTACTATACCAGTCTGGTTTATCTTGACCATTCTTAATCTGGATCTATTTTAACCGGTTCTGGTCAGTTGTTAGCACGTTTCGGTCCCGTTTTCAACTGCCGTTTTCTAAGCGTGAACACGACATATGTAGACGCCGACATCCCGGGTCCCTAACTTGCTCCGCTTTGGAAAAGTCATGTCGAAACACTTTTTTGTACGCCTAAGGGCTTCTCAGTGCGATGGAAAGGCAGAAAAACGTGTTTCATTGTTTCCAGAGAGAAACAGAGGATGCGCTACGAAGGGTGACATATATAGGGAAGAAAGAAATGGAAGTTATTGTGGTTTGTTTCGAACACTTCATTCGCGACTTTCTTTCTGCCCGTTGAATAGACGATTAATTTACGGAAAATGAGTTCTACGGAAACCCGCAAGGTGGAGTAACGTTTATGAAAGAGAAAATTCGCATCCACTCATTTGTAGCACAAAGCTACAAGGAAATCCATATATATTTCTGAGAAATGAAAGCTTCTTAGTTGCCGAGAAATTCGTCCTGGTCCGGGGTTTGAACCTGGGACCAACGCATGTCCGAGGCGCTCGGTCATTGACCATCACCTGGCTTGTAACACTAATAAAAACTATTACACTCGCTCACCTGTTCCTCTGTTCAGATGCAGTGTACACTAATTTCTTAATTGTAAGGAGCCTCATTTACACTAGCTTCCATTACCTGCAGCCCTTCACACGACAGGCCCACTAGCATTTTAATTAGGAGGAATCTTAGCACCAGGATGATGTATTCCAATATTTTGCCGAGTAATATTGTGAAAATGTGTGGCTTATGGTTAACACCAAAGAGGTTCAAGGGATTTGGAGCTGCTACTCTGGCGAAGACAAGTCCACTTGTCAAACGTTGGCCCCAGCGACAAACCCTGTTCTGCAACTTTTTCATCACTTCAGTGCTGGCCATTCGAACATAACAAATGAACATGAGAAGAAACTAGAAAAATTCACCGGGCCCTTATTGCGTGCTAAGACGACCTCACGGCGAATGCCATTGCGCAATGTTATAATCAGAATCTGACGTAGGTTGCATTACTGCATGTCGAAATTCATCGGAAAACACGTCGGTGTGATTTGACACAGGCTGTAATAGTTAACACTGAATCACCTATTGTGCATAGGGGCATAGCCCTGGCCGAGCAATGCGCGTACGCGCCCCGTGTGATTTATTATCGTTAACCTTGACGCAAATGACAAGTATGCTAGAATGCCCTGGCGGGAATGGACAATCAAATTTGAACAGCGCGACTGGACGCGGACGGAGAAGAAATGAGAGACGCCGTAGTGGAGGGCTCGGGAAATTTAGACCACCTGGGGTTCTTTAGCATGCACTGATATCGCACAGTACTCGGGCCTCAACATTTCGTCTCCATTGAAATGTAGCCGCCGCGGCCGGGATAACCTTATCGTAGGATGTTTTTGTGAATACGGACGCCGTAGGCCCTACCGTAATGGATTTTGAGGCAGCTTTGTAAAGCTTGCTTTGCTGTAAGTACATGCTTGATGAGAGAAAAACCACTTTAAAAGTTGAAAATACGGGCTTGACACATTGGACACTTATCTCCTTTTCGAGTATATGCACTTCCTCCCTATGTAAAACACGTACTTAGGCACCTCCAAATGGCAAAGGACTAGGAAGAGACAAAGAAAGACAAGCGTTCAACTGCACTAGCTTAGCCTCAATCGCTGACTCATCAATTGTTCTCTTTCACGGACGTATCAATCAATGGAAACTAGAAATCGCACAAAGTTTTCGATACTCACCTTGAACTCGGTAATTATGCATTGATTTCTACTCTTTCTGTAATTCTAAAGGCCCATTTTTGAAGCTTTTTCTTTTTCTTCGCATCGAACGCACGGACTTTCTGAGTGCACTCAGTTCTGTGCTTGACTCCGGCTCCTGCTGATGCCAAACTAATCAATCAAAGAGGCTATAGCTGTCTTTGACGGACACCCTTTACCTGGCATCGCCGGCGTGGCAATCTCTGCGGGGGGCTCACGGCTCACCAAGGATGACATAAGAAAGAAAGCAAACACGGGAGTTCCCATGGGCGCTCGCCCTTTTCTCTGACGTGTTCGGCGTAGCGGAACCCCAGGGGGCCCTGCTTCGCCGCTGCCGCCACAGGTGAATCGACACTGTTGCGCTCCGGGCAAGTGCGTGCCGCGCGGTGCGGCAGCCCCTCTGGCATTTACTCCACGGAGCAGCATTAACCATTGGCTCGTCGCGAAACGGCGCACTACGGGAGGCACACGGGAAAGCCGTGACCAGGCCTCTCACTCTTTCAATCATTCAAGTACTACGGGCCCGCCAATATTGAAGGAGAAGCGAGCCCGCGGAGCTATTCCCTGCGGCGCTATGTGAGCGGGCTGTGCTCGTATGAGATCGATACTTTAATCTCCGGGGCCGGTTGCGTGCCAGTCCCGAATGAAGCCGTGAGGTCCGAGAACAGCCTCTGTTCCGGCGTTATGAAAGCCGCCCCGGTCCGAAACGACCAGTCACGCCTAGTCTCGGAGAATCAACGCGAGCTAACGGGTTTGTCTGTGGGGGCCACGCTAGCGCAGGTGGCAAACGACGGCCGACGCTACGCCCACAAGATCGAAACGCGCGTCTTGCTCTCACGGTGGTCTTATCTAGCGTTGAATATTTCAGTGAGGCATGCTATAACGGCGATGTAACCGCTGGCGTGCTGCGAACACGCAGTAAATACTAACTTTGCGAAGGCGCGAGGACTTTCTCGGCAACACAGTGTCAAATTGTGATTAAAGGTGCACCGAAGAATAATATGAGCTAACCCGTGGCTGTTCAGATACCTTTAATGCAGTCATTCCTTATTTATTTAGTGAGTTACTAGAGTAGAAAAGGAGAGTGGGGCTAAATGTTTTCTTTTTTATGTTCGCTCCTAAAAGGCAACAGCTCCCGCTTCTAGGAGAATTACTTAAGGCGAGGTAATTTTAAAACCGTGCTTGGGGCTCCGAATTTTATTTACTTATTAGAAAACGTGATCGCTGTTAAGCGATAGACAGCTAACACGAGCAGAGGTGACAGTCTAAAACTTCGTGAGAATACGTGGAAATAGCAGAACTTCAAGTTATCCTCACCACTCTTAATTTTTGTAGTTTATATTTCCGTGATGGGGGCATTCAAAAGCTTCTTCTTTTCCTTACACTCCCTACCGAGCTTGTATTAATCCAATGTTATATTGACCTTGGGAGCCCTTCTATACTGAATGCTTTCATTCGCTGAGAACCTACCCCGGCCGCGGGTGCTGCATTTTGATAGAGGCGAAATGTCTGAGGCCCAGGTGCTGCACGATGTCAGTGCGCGTTAAAGAACCTCCTGAGGTCAAAATTTCTGGGGCCCTCCACAATGGCGTCTGTGGTAATCTTATTGTGATTTTTGAGAAATCCGTATGGATTTCCTTGCAGCCTTGTGCTACAAAAACGGGTGGATGCTAATTTTCCCTTTCGTAACCGTTACTCCACCTCGCGGATTTCCCCAGAACTCATTTGCCATATCGTGGTTTGCGACTTAAAAACCCGGAAAACAATCAAATGAATCAAGCTTCCATTCATACAAGTTAAGCCTTTGTGAGCCAGCCAAGCGAGAAAAATATGCAGAGGTTAACAATTTCTTTAACAAGACATAGATTTAATTAACGGTCAGTGCTTCGCGACCATCTGCAAGATATTAAAAATATAAGTAAGGGCAGCATAAGATAATTTGCCCCAATGAGAGCTAAGTAAGGTAGCAGTTTCCACCTGGCATGCGCGAAGCCTTATGAAGGAAGCGGCCTTGGCGGTTCCACTTTTTTGCGTTTTGGATGATGTAATAAACTCTGCGGGGCTACACATTACGTCTGTGCTTCTATAACTTGGGTTATATGATGACACCGCTGTATCCGCTGTACTTCTTTCCCCAGTGCAGTTAGTAGTCTCAGTCTAGTGAACACCTCTGCCTTTCCTTCATCTCTCTCTCTCTCTCTCACGCACGCACACGGACCCTTTGAATAACGTCACCTTCACATAACTCCGAAAACTCGCACGTGGGCATGACAAGCGAAGTTGCATTGCCTGAAACATCACGTGAACGTTCTGGCAACCGAAAAGGGAGATTTCAGTGCTCTCATGACAAATGCAGTGCTCTCGATATAGCGCCATGCAACTGTGGGTAAATAGTAGACGCGGTAAATATGTGTTGGAAGCACACGAGTTGTCTTTAGTACGCACGTTTCTTAAGACACGACTTCATTCCTTGCGATGTGACAGTACAGGACATGGAATAGCCCCACGACATTCGTGGCGTAAATGCGTTGATTATACGTATAATGTTCAACTCTGACGTCAATATCTAAAGAAGCTCGAGTTCTCCAGAAACAAAGAAACAAAACATTAGAACAATCGGCGTTCCGAAGAGGCTTGGTACCAGCTGGATATTGAATTCTGCGCCCTCCAAGCGGCCCTCTGGAGACACTGACTCGTTCTTGACGATCCGGTACCATGGGCCAGCGGTAAACACAGCTTCCATGGGGGTTGATGAGTCGTGCCGGCAGGCCTGTTTCTGAGGGCGTCGCAAATAGCGTGACGGCAAGGCAGACTGCCTCGAACGTGCCCCGAATGACTTCACTGTCAGACGTGCGGCCACTGTCTTCCCTGTTGTCCGCCGGCGTAGCGAAACGGCACGCTTCCATCTCGGTCGAGTGGTGCTCCGTGTGACGGTGCCTGGCGCTGGGTATCTTCCGGAGTTTGGCGCCTTTTTACGGCCCGTAGGAAAGCGTTTACGATTGGAGCCTGCGGCAGTGCGAGACACGCAAGAGTGGAGCACTTTGACTGCCACTTCCATCGGCCACGATCGTTTCCTTTGTGTTTCTGCTTTTCTCGACGCCAAACACGAAGATGATGAGTGTCTTCCATGAAAACACATGGTTTTGAGAGCTCGATGTGCAGCCGCTCTTCTAGTCGATCTCAAGCAGCCATGAAGGCTACATTTGCCTCTAGCTTTGTAGTGCCCTATTGTAAAAGAAACTGGCTGGCTGACAAAGCAAAGAATGAAGAAGAACGACAACTACCACATTATTGATACTCGGCTGCGACGAGTTAAAGAAAGCAATCCTCATCGCCCCGATATTATTGCTTTTAATGAGGGACCTCACATGCGAGTTTTGAACAGTGTGGTACTTTGGGCATCGATAATGGCTCACCACTAGACCAAAAGCAGAACCACTTTGAGAGAGAGAGAGAGATGAAGAGGAAAGGCAGGATAGTCAACCAGATATTAGTCTCCGGTTTGCTACCCTGCACTAGAGAGAGGGGGGAAGGGGTTAGAAAGATGACAGTGAGAGAGTGTACGAAATTCCAGACAATTTGGTACCACTTCAATTTCGCCTAGTCCTGGCGCCTCAAGGGGTGGCACAAGTAACCTGACTTATTGTGCGTGCTGCATAGCAGATATAACTTAAGGTGTGTTCAAAATGGTGCTTTCATATTAAAGTTTTGGTTCTGTTGAAGAAAGTCGTAGGCACTGTGAAATATACATGTAAATCAGAAGCTCGCCAGGCGAAGCCCTGTGTCCTGCGCAACAGTCTAACAACCTGCCTAACTACCGACTTGGGACTTCCTTAAGAATTACAGACCGTACATGAAGATAACTTTCTTAAGTGTTACTGAAATCCAGTGAGATATCAGTTACGTATTTTAGACGTGCTGGTCGTTACTTGATAATGCCTACGGGAAACCATCGAGCCTCCCTGGAGGCAACGTCATTTGTGTATCTGCAACATAAGTTTGTTTCAATAAAAAAATCCCGCGGAAGTCCCACATTGTCGGAATCGATGCCATGAGGAGCATTCAAGGAGGTTTGCTATGCCGAATCTTTTGGTGTAGAGTCAAGCCTTACGACTAGCATCAATACCTGCGTGCAGACTGCGCACAATCGCCATCACCACGAGTTGTGATGTGACGGGTAATTTACTGCATATAACCACGTAGGAAAAAGCTGCCGTAGACGAGTGGTAGCATGCTTGCTAGGCATCTCGGTGCCTCGCGTACGATTCGCACACCCCTAACGACTGGTAGGTTAAGGCTTTTCTGTCTCTGCTTATTAAATCCGAAGCATGTCTTAGCGAATTCGAGTCCCTTTGACCGTATCTACGTCCCGGTGCTCTCCTGGTATCTACATCCCGGTGCTCTCCTGGGCACCAAAATTTGGATGGTAGGGTACGAACGCATGACGAACATGAATGATTCATTTTGCATCACTAACATGGTATACTCGTCATGTACGTTACGATTAACGATGCTGCAATCATCTGTGGCTCATACGCGTAATGGTCGGCCCATGGTATGCGTGTATGTGCCACAGGCGTTTAAATTTTATACAGCCAAAATCGGAGGCCAGCTAAAATAGATATATATTTAACGTATCATCACGCCGCACTTAAAAACTGGAAAGGCATGCCGTATGCCATAGCTTGAGGCTGAAATCCAGACATAACACACAGACACACACACGAATGCGTTGTAATCTCCGAAAGCAACTAACCATGCAGTTAGGGGTATCGGACCCGGGCCGTCGAGGTGCCAAGCAAGCACGCTGCCACAGCTGCTTCTCCTACGTATAGCAAGTGAACCCAGCGCACAAGCGGCTGTGATGAAGGTGCTTGTGCAACGTAAATTGCGCTTTTAATGTGTTTTATGCGCTACCTAAGCAATGCGATAAAAACACATGTTTTCTGCCATTGCTCAGCACACGATTTGCAAATTTTGCGCGATGATGTATAGGAACACTTCAACAAACGACGCCTATGACATGCACATCAACACACCGTAGCATCCATTCCTTTCCGACAAAACAGACGTCTGTGCTGTACACGAACGTGAGTGCCAACGTCACGCCGCACCATGAGCTACCGTTGAGTCGCCATGGTCGTGTCTACACACTAAACAAAAATAACCAGGAACGGGAGTAAACAGCTTGTCCTCTAGCGCACAACCATTTCTGGTTCTTTTTTTACTACGTTACAGTCAAGGTAAAAATTTACTCTCACGCTAACCGGGTTTTTGAACGTAGAAACGGCAGTAATTATTTACCCCCCTAGAGGTTTTCAGCGAGTATACGCGGAGTAATTTTTTACTGCCTAAACAATGTTTTCTCGGCTTTTTTTAGAGTTATTTTTAAAGCTCATTCGAGGTTTACTGTGGCTGGGTAAACATTAGGCTTACGCAAAATGCAGACATCACTCAATTTATTGAGCAGTAAACGAGGACTCACCCTTCGAACTTATAACATTGGAAGCACGTTTTCACTCGTTGAGAGCGCAACAAGCACAGGCACAAGCGCGGGAGCAGAGATACTCGAAAGTGCGTTTTCACTTGGCCGCCGTCCACCAAGACCGGCGCTAGGACAGCGAGCATCGCTCGAACTCAGCACAAAACCACGCCGCACTGGTACACTCGGGGTAGTTCGCCGTGTCGCTGTCGCACTGGTTGACGATTCGGTCAGTCAGGAACGTTTGCGACCGTAGCTTCCGTGCTTTCCCAGAACTCGGCGGTGCCTTCGAAACGACGGTCACTAGGCATAGCTGCCGGAGATGTCGCGGTATCACGTTCTAGTTGACGGACGCCGGCGTACGCGTATCGGCACGCGCCGATACGCGTACGCGCTGATCACACTCACGCCGTTCACACTCACGCCCCGAGACGTCGCGTCCCCTCTTCCGCGACCGACGCTTTTGACGAACAGTTGCTTGCAAACGCGCACCATGTGGCTAGGCCTAAACAGTCATTCGAGGGCTATCACGGCCTCCACCCCTGCGCCACGGCAGTCTGGAGTTTTTTACCACGTGACGAGGTACGTAGTTTTGATCACGTGGCTTTAAACTCTAGACTGGGGTTCTTTTATCACGTGACACAAAACCCCCTACGTAGTAAAATAGGGCAATAACGTCCTTTTACTACCTTTCTAACAGGTGGTAGTAAGACTATGTCATATGCTCCTTTTACCTCAACAAGACGTAGTAATTTTGAAAACAAGGGAGTTTTTAAGGCTCATGAGCCGCAAAAACCCAAATATCGGGCAACTTTTGCTTACAGTGTACGTTTCTGCATAGTCCACATTAAGCATACACCCACTCTTCAGAAAGACGTTCGCCCTATCCCTAACACTTCATTGAATGCCAAACAATTCGTAATACACAATTTCTTCGTACACTGCTTTGCATGACGCACATTTCCACAATTCGTAGGATCTGCAGGATTTTCACGCTTACGTTTCAATCTCAAGCTGTAACAAACGGTGTCTCTTCCTCTTGTTCAGCTCACGCAAACCGTGTTCCCATGAAATTTTCAATGTATATTTTGATTGTCCCTTGATTAACATAAGCTGAAATATTAACATTCAATCATTAGATAGATAGATAGATAGATAGATAGATAGATAGATAGATAGATAGATAGATAGATAGATAGATAGATAGATAGATAGATAGATAGATATGGTCACAAGTGCTCAAATTCGCGAAGCATGCTTTGTATATAATAATTGTATTAGTTGTTTCTGAATCTATGCGTGCCTTCCTGTTCATTTGCTGGAGGATACATTTTCAAAAGTCACGTAAACGGTAATAGAATGCCTACCTGCTTTGCACTTTTCAACTTCGAATAGGTGTTATGGACATGAATATATGTCACAATGGCGCGAATCACGTCTTTGCACCATAGAGCTTATGCACACTATTGCAAGCAGTGCCGCTTCGAAAGAATTTCCACGAGGCCAACTGTGACAAACGACACTCAGGATTACTGAAGCTTTGCATACAAGCAGCAGCAGCACCGCACCTCTGCTTAGCGAGAAGGGGCAAATAATTTTTTGTAATGCACACGCTGCATTTTTGACTCGTCGGACTCACCATTCCCATTTTAGCACATGTGTTCATATTGTGACTTGACTCGACGCCAGCACGCTGAAACGTACCTTTTAGACAGTGCTGGCCATTTATAGACAGTGCTGGTTCCCCATTATACATATGAAGTAAATGCAAGGGCATAAATGCCTCTCCCCTTTTCCACCACAGGGGAGCGCCACTTTTACAGAGGACGATTTCTGTAGCCCCCTGTGTTCTCAAGAGGAGATTGTTCACGAACACCAGCGAATGATTGTTCAACCGGTACCGCATGCAGTAGTAGTGCAAGAGTAACTGCGCTATTCATATGCCAGCTATAGTGTTACCGCAACTCATTAGTTCCGAAAATGCGACGTCGGACTTCAGTTACTTCGTCTGTATGTGAAGAAGCTCTACTGGAATGTCTAATGAGGCGTTCAATTAGTGGCCAACTTCCACTGTCCAGTCACTCACGACAAGCGGATATATTATTGCCTTTCGACTTCGTTAACTGATGAACGCCGCGACGATCTCATTATAGATTAACACCTGTCGACAAAACCCATCGATACAGAAACAGGCTCAAGCCGCATTCTCTTACAGACAAGAGATATAAGTGTGCACTGCTTCTCAATTACAGGGCCTCTCTGGCAACATCTTTCTTTTCGCTAATTTTACGTGCGCCTGTTCTCGGCTAATGAAATATTTGAGTAGGCTGTGCCCAACGCAATAACATAATTGCTGAAATCAAGGAACTCGGTTGTGTAAATTCAGATGCTGATACGGTTACAGACGTTGCAGTCACCAAATAGGAAAGCATCGAGGAGCCCCAGCAGTCAGTGGACTGCCAGTAGCTATGGTGTTCTGCAGTTGTGCAAGGGAACGTGGGCTGGAACATAAGCTGCGGCGACACCACCCCGGCTTCAGTGATATCCAAGAACGCTCAGCCGCTGAGCAGCGAGTTCACATTCAAGACAACCTGCTGGTCCGAGTTGGAGCCCAAGCACAACGCGGCATGTCAACCACTATTTTCAAAAATGCGATAATGAAACAAAAATAAATTTACTTTCTAAAGAATGTTTTCCTACATCTCTAATCATTTCCATCTGCAGCTGTGCATTACCGCTCCGTAATAGAAAGGTTCGGTCGAGGAAATTGGCAATTTCTCATGCCCATCTGGGTATTCTATCCACATAGTCTGCAGTTTAAGATCAACTCGAATGCTCTGTCATTAGGTGCAATTTTCGCACAGTCCTCTCTACCCCAATATTATAACCATTTGGTGTTTAGACTTCATTAACTGCATGTCTCGATTTTGCGTACTGGGAAATATGTTCAATTTCTTCAAGCCATACGAATATGTAAACCTCTAACTGGACGTATTGCAGCTAGAAATATAATGAAAAAAATTCTAGGCACGGTTAGAATCATTAAATATTCCGGAACTATATTACTGGTAGACAGCTTTTGATTCCCGCATGATATTCCTTGAAACAAAGTATATATAAAAGAATCTCAGCAGTTGCTTCTCAAAAAATATGAGACGTTTGATCGTGGTCTACTGACTAGCCTATCTCTAAGCAGTGCCGAAGATCTCCCTGAATTTTCACGGTTTCAACGAGTTTTGAGTGCAGAAAAGCTATTAAATCTGTCACAAATGGGCCCCAGCACAGTTAATGGAATACTTCTAAATTGTGATGCTCCTAGACGAAATTACGTCCAGGAAGAACTTGATGAAGGGATTGATGAAACTATGAAGAACAAGGGGTATCACTGCAGCCAGCGTTTCGACATGACCACTTGTCGAAATGTTTGCTCCAGCGACGCATTCCTTGTTATTCGTAGTTGACTATAATCCCTTCATTAACACAAGCCTACATATTCGCCTGAGCTTCTATTCTAGTTTAGATCCCAAGAAGAAAGTATTATGAGAAAATGCTGACTTTCCACGTCCCGTTTAGCCGTCACTTTCAACATCCCTTTCGACATCCCCGGGTGGGACGGGGTGCTGACAATGCTCCGACCTAATTTTACATCTACGTGCGTGATAGATTTGATTATTGTGTGTGCTCATTTTTAACCATAATATTGGCTGCTACTTATTGTTCAGACTTCAGTGACGCTTGCACGTGACGGCGCACCGTGAGGAGCCGCGGTACGTACGCAGAGTAGCACAGGGCCTCCCAGATGGCCCGCGGGTGCCCCCGCTTGCTGCGTTGTCGAGCCCACTATACGCATAATTTTGTAGAAAAGAGGGACAAGCAACTCCTTGTCTTGTAAGAGTATTGACAACTGAGCCCCAACTTGCTCGGAAATTATAAAAATTTTCAGCACCTGCATCAGATCTTGCTTCAGCCAAAGGACAGGCACTTTCCTATAGAACAACGACGTTTTAAGAATATAATCAAACAGTGTTTCAGGGACACTCTAAAACAGCACCCGTGTTTGCGGCGAACATTGTTGTCACTCCAACGTTCCCTTTTTGCTTTTCAGGCAAATAGCAAAAAGGGTACAGTTTGCTGGAATTCATACTGGCGTACCTACCGGGCGTGAAGCAACGAGGGTAAATAATGTAGAAATTTTATTTCATTTGAGACAAATATTCCTGACTGTTTGATTATGTGTGAACCAAGCATCAACTTCCACTCGGTCACCGATACTGGGCCCCGTTTCGCTTTCTGCCTTCACTCAGCCATTCCTGCGTGATTACGTCATTGCTCATTCAAGTAAGCCAGTGTCGCCACCTCTCATTATCTTTTGACATCATCGCTTCTGCCAACCCTATCTTACCCAGTGTGCATTATTGCTTCTCTGGCTGTCTTGCTTCTCTCAAAACCTACGTAACTACGGTACACTACTGCGTTACACTACGTAGCTTTTCTTTTCGCGTACTCCGGCCTCCTAGAGTGAAAACAATACCGCATGGGCAGAAATTCTGCGATTCCCCACTGTGCTCCAATTCACTGACGCTTGCCGGCGTCCGAACGCGTATAGCGCGGTCCTTCCATACGCGTCCATGTCCTGTTCTGCGCTGACACTTTCGACACTGCAGTTCATTGCCTCTTCTCCTCCTGGTTGCCATTGTGGTATCCTCTCCTCAGAAACAGTGGCTGCCTTTTGTATCGCCCTGCTTTTCATTTTCCTAACGACAAGAAACTTGCTGCTACCCCAAACAAAACAATGCACTTTGTAAACCCCACTTGAAGCTTGAGTATCTTTCGGTGGGATCCCAACGACTAACATTTGCTGTAAAATAGTGGAAGTACTTCAACCAAAAGAACCAAAATCATATCTGACAGCGCAGAAAGACATTCCTTTGAAATGGTGTTGCAAGGTATGGTATTTTAATTCATAGCAGAAATATGGGCTAGTTCGAAATGTGAAACTCGGTGAATTTGCAGCACTACTGAACCAGTTGAAGACCAGCGAACTCCCTGTGGTATTGTTTGTTGTATTCCTTATGCTTCCTCCCCCCCCCCCTTTTTTTTACGCTGAAAATGCGTGAGCGTGTAATATTTTTATCTTCTGAAATAATCACTGTTTAATAATTATGCTGCAGTGTCCCAAGTTGAGTGTCTCTCCGTCTTCCCGCTGCTGAGAGTGAAAAAAAGGCATTTGAAAATAGAAAAACGAAAGAACAGTACCACAAGCCACTTGGTGACTTTAGGTGGCTTTAGGATAGCGCAGACACCGCTAAACTTATTTGGTTGCGATAGTAAAAGAAAAAAAAAGAAAATAAAGAACTGATAGGAGACTCGAATACTTGAGTTAGGTGTCCACAATGCCGCTCGTAACTTCAGCGTTGCTATGGCACGACGGTTTCCTCGTAGTGTATTTGTGGGCTCATACTCACATATCCAAAGCGGATATGAGACGCACATTCTTGCAATTTGAGCTGGAATTATTTTCTATAATTATATTGATGGCTGAATGCCTCTCTCATAAAAAAAAACCTCCGTTCTCATAGCACGTGTATCATATACAATTCTTAACATGTTCTTTTTGCGTTAATTATTAAGAATTATTTTCCTTTAACTTCGTCTCCCGTCGTCCAAGTAAGTGAATCGAAAGTTGTGCGCAAAAAAAAAAATGCCACATGGTTGTCTTGCCATTAAAAAAACGCTAGGAGATGATGTAGCTGCCCAAAAGGGCAGTATACCCTTATCACGGTAACCTTTAGTTTATTTTATAGGTACACAAAACTGTGAAGAGATGCTCCTTTACTAAAGGTCAAATTGCTTTAACCTGTAGTAAAGGAGCATATTTTCACATTTTGTGCCCCTATAAAATAAAGCTTACCGCGCTAAGAGTGTAGGGAAGAGCTCTACAATTTTTAGTAACTTATTAATTTGTTTTCACACAATAAACACAATTACAAGCATAAATCCCGCCGGTTGTTAAAAAGTAAAAAAAAAGATCAGAGAAATGAAGAAAATCTTTAGTGGTGAGTTGTCCTCCGCGGTGGTCTAGCGGTTACGGCGCTGGGCCGCTGACCCGAAAGACGCGGGTAAGGTTCCGGCCACCGCAGTCGCATTTTCGGTGCAGGCGAAAATACTAGAAGCCCGCGTACTGTGCGTTTACAGTTCAGGTTAAAGTACCCCAGGTGGTCGATATTTCCTGACCTCTCCACTACAGTGTGCCTCGTAAACATATCGTGGTTTCAGCGCGTAATGTCCCAGCATTAAGATAATTTAGTGTGTGTTGGATGTGCTTTGACGACAAGTAGAAACGCTGTAGCAAAATGTATTTGGGAAAAAGCCAGCGAAAGCAGGTGACACTATGCTTTACTATAGACTCACAGTTTTCGTCTGTCTATTAATTAAAGCTTCTAATATTTAACGGCCGCGTCTCTCATAATCATAGCTGGTTCTGTGACGTAAAACCCCAAAAATCATTAATACTTAACGGCCGAAACGTTACAAGACGCTCAGATGCACAGTGTACAGGCGAAATATGCGCAGACAAAGACAGATATGCCATATAGCTCTTTCGCGATAATGTACTTGAGCAATACGAAAGGGAACACAGGAACGCATGGCAAATAGACTGAAACCCAGGTATCGGTGGTACGTGGTGGCAGCCGTTGGAAACATAGTGGTGAAGGGAAGGCTGTTCTAAAAACTGTTGGCACTCCTGCCGTGTGTTTGTGTGCACAAAGTGCAGGACTTGACATTGCACCAAGCGCTTGGGTGATGAAAAAAAATAATGAAAGAAAAAGAAACGAATCGCTGCATGTTACATCGACAAGTACCGCGTCTTATCGAATATCGGACGATACCGTGTTATCAGGACATTGCCACCAAGCGCTTGGGTGAGAAAAAAAATAATTGAAAGAAAAAAGAAAACGAATCGCGCATGTTACATCGACAAGTACCGAGTCTTATCGAATATCGGAGTAACGTGTTATCGTGAAATCGCATAACGTTGCTGCTTGGTAGAACGCCAGCGTGGTTGGGAGTGCCAACAGCTGTGGCAAGAGCTGCCTCCTTTCCACTTAGTTTTTACAGGCCATCCGGCGTATCGCTTCGCGCGATTTCGAGGCTGTTTGCCACGCGTTCCTGTGTACTGTGTGTGCAGGGGTGTTTCAGGAACGCGTTTCGGCGTTCTGAAACACCCTGCCCGAATGTGCAGAGTGGTTTCATTAATTTACGCCAAGCTTAAAAAAACTCCGCTAGCCACGTTACGGGGACGCAACCAACTCAGTATTATTTACTGTCGTCTTTACCAACTCAATTAATTTTTAATTATCTGCATTAAATAATACTATAATAGTTAGCTCAGTTTTTAACGGTTTTCTTAATCGCAATATGTTCACAGGTGACATTGTAAAGCACATTAATTAGTGCCCAAATCATCTGTTTCCATGATAATGAGATAATTATAACAGTTTTAAGTTTTCCGGGATTCTTAAAAACTGCGCCAGATTTTAAAAAATGCCGCGTCACAAGCGTCACTGGCGTCACAAGCGTGATGCTTGCAAACCGCAGGCATCGGCAGACCGAAAGATGTGGCGCACCTTATTGTTTTCTCTTGTGACCTGTTCAGCATGGTCTCGCTGCGTCCATCATTGATGGTTCGTTCTTAGCACGTTTGAGGGTCATAATGGCGTTGCGTGCAAAGGCTTGTCTGATACTTTTAGGAATTTTGCGCACATTTTATATGCCCAAAATATTTAAAACCATGGTACTTATCTACCTGATGATACGTTGTTTCGGTACTATTTGACATGCCTTACAACTTCGCCATTGAACATGTTGCGTTTAAGTTTGCTTCGTCTCCGTAAAGCGCTCGCGCTCTCCTTCTTCCTCTTCTTCTTCTTTTAAGCTTTGCGCAAGTTAGTTGAGACACCCTGTGTGTATCCTGACTCTCATCTTTCACCATCACCGGCTATACTCTCAATGCACCATCCCAAGGCGCCGCCATTTTTGCATGTCCTTTCGTCTGTTGCCCAGGTGTCGCATTAGTGAACGAGTCTACGCCCGTTACACGGGCTGCACACACTATAACGCTGGCTACTGTGCCAGCCAAGAGAGAAAAAGCTCTGAGGCGTTTTCTTTACCTTTTCTCCTCGCTTTCATTGTTTCGCTCCGAGGTGTCGGCTCCCTTCTCGAGTGGTGTACAGTTTAAGCCGTCGGCATTGTATAAACAGACAGGGTCCTCGATCATTCCAGGCGCTGTTTGCTCGCTCCCGTAGCAAGAACACGCCGCGGCTAACGTTGCTTCTACTCGCCGACTGAAGAGGCTTTCAGCGGCGCTCCCATGCAGTCAGGCGGTATGGCAAAGCCAACGCAGTGCGGCCGCTACTTGAAGTTGGCACTCCTTCCTGTCCGCTCTTTACGCCCTCGCGCCAAGAGCCTCGCTCGCTTCCCGAGTCGCGCCACTCGGGGATGCCGTGGCGTGCATGAGGCCTGCCGCGATCTTGAAATCCGGAAGCGTGGTGGGACGCTGCGCGTCGCTTATATCCAGACGGCTTTCTTGCGTTTTCGTGCGTGGCTTCTTTTTATACGTGGTTACTTCTTCGCCACGGCCCTCAGAGGACAGCCATCAACGTGGCTTTTTAGATGCCATGTTGTCGGAAGACGAATTCCAAACATCTAAACCTCCCGGCCTTCTTTGAGCTTCCTCACGAACATGAAGGTATACTTTATCTTCTTTTTTTTTCTGTTGGTCTGTGTTTCTGGCGTGTCAGACATGAAAAAAAAAGTGTAATGTAAAAGCTTAGAAATACCTTACAGAAAGGTTTCGGTAGCAGACAACGGCTTTTTTATTGCTTGGCGTGAGAGCCCGCTAGTGAAGAGCTTTATGTGTGAAAAGTGCAGAATTCGTTATGCCTTTACCCATGCTGTGCGCTTTGTTATTACCAGGACTCGCGAATTAGTGTCGCTTAGTAGTTTCGCTGAAACACTTCATGTAGGGCTTAATAAATTGACTTGTGCTCTTGAAGCTCTAAATTTTCTTTCCTACTGTTATTAGTGCCAATTAGTGCGCACAATTGTTTCTCATTAGTGCAACCTTCATTAAATTCAACGGCTATATGCGCTATCAAGTATATTTATACAATGGCTTACCAACAAGCCAAAGCCGCGGAAGCTGGAAATGGTACCATTGTGAACGGAATTCCCACAAACCTTTGTGGCGTTAGAAGAGCATCGTGAGTACAGCGGCGATCACTGTAAAGCACTGTTACTTGCACAGAATATGGGGCGCCTCACTTCCAGTGCTGCGCGCAACGCCCGGACAATTAATAACACCATCAAATAACGGTTGTTTGTTTTCCATCTAGGTTAGTCTATTGGTAGCGACTCTTTTCTGAACTGTAATTGCATGGATTCAACGAGTATATTTAAACAAAGCGTGACCCCGCATGACTTTATTGAGCTTTTTTTTTAGTCCGGCTATTCCCTCCTAGTCCCGGGAATGAATTTCTTTAAGAGAAAACAGAATTTTATTCATTCAAACATGACAAACAAACAGCGTAACATACACGAGGAGGTCCCGAAGCACTGGGCTGCAGGGGGACCTCCTGTGCTAATTAAAAACTACAGAACAAATCAGGTCAAAGCAACTTGCTTACAAATAATAAGTAGTTGTTAACAATAAGTAACATAACATAACTGAAGAATAACACCAAAATATACCCTCTTTTAAAAGTACAGGAACGAAGCAAAAGGGATACTACTACAGCCAAGAGGTAATACTGCTAACAAATGCATATAAATAATATCAAATCAAACACTGCATAAACATAATGAACGATGATGAGATAAAACAATATGAGGGGAACATATTTGATGTATCGCAGAAATCACAATGTCAGCAAATAGGACAATTGCTTTTTTTGAAGCGGTATATGCTGGAATACAGCTTTATGTCGCTATGTATATTATTCCATATTTGCATCACTCTGAAGAGAGATGTATATTTACCATAATTTGTTCTAATTTTAGGCAAAAAGTTATTAGCCAATGTGGACCGAGTTTTATTTTGATAGAGAAGTTGTTCTCTGCTAAAAATGATGAAAGGAACGTTTGAGTGAATGGAATTATAATGTACGATTTCCATGTTAATATCAAATAACTTGTAAATGCTGAGAACGCGGAGATCTCTCAAAAGAGCAGATGCGCTACATCGCAGTGACTGAGAGGTGATCATGCGGATAGCCTGATTATGTACGAATTTTAAAGGAGCAAGATGGGAGCTACATGTGTTTCCTCAAGACGCAATGCAATAAGTGAAGTGACTGTGGAAGTGACTGCGCATAATAAAAGGAAAGCAAGGTATTCACAGCAAAGCATGGACGTGCTTTCATGCGAATACGGATGCCATACGCATTTTTTCGTTTTAGATGTCACATATGAGAAACGTACTTCAAGTTTGTATCAAGGATGACACCCAAAAAGCGACAGTGATCAGAAGCTTCAATGGCTTAATTGTCGACAGTTATAGTTGGCGTCACAGCGGTTTTCTTTTCAGCGGGAAGGAAAAACATAAACGTGGTTTTTACCGGGGTTAATTTCTAATGAAATACGATGACATCAGCGAGTGATGTTCTCTAGATCGTAGTTGAGCATAGATCTAAGGTTATCAATTGGGGCACTAGCCGTTAGTATTGTTGTGTCGTCCACATGGACGTAAAGTAAACAGTGCGAAAGATGAGAAGTTAGATTGTTGATGCAGATAGTGAAGAGTAGTGTGCCTAGCAATGATCTCTGAGGAACTCCCCTATGAATTATTTGAAGTTTTAAAGGTGAGTAGAGTTACTAACAGCCTGTTGTCTATTAGTTAAGCAACCCTTAGTAACAGCGAGGACAGGACCTGCTACACCCAACACGTTTAGTTTAGTAACAGATTATCAAGAATAGAATCCAACGCTTTCGCGAGGTCCCTAAATACTGCTCCATCATATTTACCTGTGTTAATGTATTCTTTAGTTTTGTCCGTGAAAGAAAGAACTGCAATATTAGCGCAGTAGCCCGCACGAAAGCCACACATGTTTAAGCAAAGAACGTCGAAATTTTGTTATGTATTTCGTCAGATGTTGTTCAAAGCATTTCTCTATAACTTTACTGAACACTGAGAGTATTGCAATATGGTGGTATTGAATCCCCTGTCACATTTTTGGTAGTGAATCCCCTGTCATTGGTAGTGAATCCCCTGTCATATGAATCCCCTGTCACATTTTTTAAATATAGGGAATTTAGGGATGGAAACACACAATTTTTAAATAAAAGATTTATTACACAAGAAAAGGGGTCATCAATGATAATGGCAATATATTTTCAGCGCCTAGTGGCTAGTGGCCTAGTGGCTAGTGGCTAATCGGGATTCGATCCCAGGGTCGTGGGATCGAATCCCGGCCGCGGCGGCTGCATTCTATCGATGCGAAATGTTGAGGCCCGTGAGGGTGCACGTTAGAGGGGTCGTGGAAAGAATGTGGAGATGCCCGGTTGTAATTTTCACTACTTCAATATGACCTCGACACGGCAATTCCGAAATATTTCGGCGAAATATTGAGTGCACATTTAATAACGGCCGTCTGAAACCACAGCGTTCTTGTGCTCCCGAAACGACTATGCGACACTACCGGCGGGCATGGTACTATTGAGTGACGTTGCAGTAAGGTATAATTAGATGTAAAGGTATAGCGAACTCGCGTTTGCTCTAAAGGAATCGATTTGTTTGAAAACTAGAAATAAAGAAAATACTTAGAAGCTTGGCGGTGCCGCCATCCGGAAGCAAGGCTGCAGCACGGTTTGTTTTCCTGTGGCGTCCGAGGGCGCGCCAATCTCGGAGGCCAGCTGCTGATTAACGTGACGTCAACTGCGGAATTGAGGGGAACGCGCGCAGTGAAACCAAAAACCGCGTTTTTTGTTGCTCTAAATCAACCCACAGGGTGCAACGGAACAATGTATATTGTTGATTGGAGGGTCAGGATCCTGAATACACACCTAGTACAAAATCTTCAGAAAACGTTTCACGACCCCTTTAAGGAACTCCAGACGGTCAAAATTTTCGGAGCCTTCCGCTACGGCGCCTGTCATAATCATAGCAGATTTTGGGACGTAAAACCTCAGAAATCAATCAACATATTTTAGGTGTATAGTTTGATGTTCATCTAGGCCCGCACTTGTTAGCTTTAACTGCTGTATGACATTGTACATTTCATATGGAATCGTAGGATATAGAAAAAGGAAAAATGATTGTGGTTGCCTCTCAACTGTTGTTGAAAAGCTGTCAGAATGGGGTGCATTAGTGACTGAAATGTAATTGTCGAACTCATTTGCGATATCCGACGGATTGTGGTGAATACGATTAAAACTCGAGATCTCGTTTATTTTCGATTCTTTTACGTTTCTATATTCAAAAATGAATTGGTAAGCTTTCACCGTTCGGCCATACCTCCCGCTTTATTCACTTTAGCCTCATAATATCGCCTTTTGGCATCTTTAATAATTTATTCAGCATATATCTGGTAGGAAGAATACCGTCGCCTCAGTCTGAAGTTAAATTTTCAACGTTTCGTTTTTTTTTTCTTTGTTTTTTTACACATTCTCTTTCTTGTGTATGCACTTCAGCAAACCGCCTGTGAGCCATGGGTTATTGGTTGCAGGATACTTCTTGTCACATGTAATAAAAGTGGAAGGTTCACGGGCGCATTGCCTTATTGCTGACGAAAATGCTTCAAATTCCTGCTCTGCATCTGATTCGCATTTTATTGTCGACCAGTCAAAAGAATCGATAGATTCTGTGAACTTATCTGTTAAAAAAGGTTTTTGGAAAACAACGGTTAGCTCCTAGCGATGATTATGATAAGCTACAAAAACTGGGATAGTGGTGTGTAACGTCAAGTGGAATTACGCCAGACTCATTAGACGATATGCATTTAGACACAATGTAGTCTGTGAGTGTGCTTGAGCCACCTGGGACACATCTTTTCTCAGTTTGATCAGTTGCTCATAGACAAAGCCTGTAAAACAATTCGAATATTCAACTGCGCTATGATTTGTGTCATCTAAGAGATCTTTTATATCTCCCATAAAAACAATGTTCTTTTTTCCCTTTCGCGTCATAATTTTTCTAAGGTGTCACATAGTTTAGAGTGAAACGCGGACGCGGACGATGATGGCGAGCGATAAATGCAAGCCAAGTTAGTTTTTTCAGCATCTTATGTTGCATCACAATCATCTATTTTTATCCACACAGATTCGATACTGTCAGCCAGTATGGCGAGGTCATTCCGGCGTTTATATTTAACAGAAGAAGTGATAAAAATGGCAGATCTACCATGACTGTTGGATTTGCCGTGGGGGTGTTCTGGTCTTGAACGTAGCAGGCAGCAAAAGCTTTCATCGTCTGATGATAACCACGTCTAAGACACCCAGATGAAGGTAAAACGATGGTCAAGTGATGCCAGATAAACATGAAGGTCGTCATAGTATAAGTGTCATTCAGATTCAGAAGATTCTTTTATTTCACCAGGAAAAAAATATTGAGAGGCTGCACACAAAAGTAGAAAGCCACGGTAAAAGTATTGAAAGCGTAACACGTTGCCGAAATGAAAATCAATGTAGACTTCACTGACCTCCTCTCTTTTTATCCACAATTCTTTTCACATGTTCTTGCTACCAATAAGTTTCATCCAAAAATAAGAAAATAACAATGTAGTTTAACGCTAAACGTTTTTAGCAGTTAGGTGAAATAGGATAGTGAATAAAATAGGCATAAGTATTGTACACAAAGTATTTCTTAGGCAAACACTGCGGGATTGTGGTTGTTGTTTTGTGGGGTTTAACGTCCCAAAACCAGTTCTGATTATGAGAGACGCCGTAGTGGAGGGCTCCGGAAATTTAGACCACCTGGGGTTCTTTAACGTGCACTGACATCGCACAGCACACGGGCCTCAACATTTCGCCTCCGTCGAAATGCAGCCGCCGCGGCCGGGATTCGATCCCGCGACCCTCGGATCAGTAGCCGAGTACCTTAGCCACTAGACCACCGTGGCGGGGCGCAAACACTGCGGGAAAAGCATAGTTTGAAGGCAAGGAGGACGTACATAACGCTACCTTTCTTGCCCTCCCATGGTCCTTAGCGTGCTTTCTGCCGCAAGAACGGAATACTAAGTTGACAGAGCACACCATCGTGTTGTCGTTTTGTGGCGTTTAACGTCCCAAAACTAGCTCTGATTATGAGAGACGCTGTAGTGGAGGGCTCCGGAAATTTCGACCACCTGGGGTTCTTTAACGTGCACTGACATCGCACAGCACACGGGCCTCAGCATATCGCCTCCATCGAAATGCAGCCGCCATAGCCGGGATTCGATCCCGCGACCCTCGGATCAGCAGCCGAGTACCATAGCCACTAGACCACCGTGGCGGGGCCAGCACACCATCTTGCCTTGCATAATTATTCAATCTGGCGAATCTTTTCCACACTTTCTCTAAGGGCTTTACATCCCGCATGCCATTGAAATTTGCACAAATTGCTTTTACAACCACATCTAATGCATAATTATATTGAATACATATGTCTGCTCGCCGTAGTTATCTGTTGGGTACGGACATCCATAGGAGCCAGTTGGTTTAAAATCACAGGAGGGGGGCATTAGTAGTTATTTTTGGTAGCTGTAGGAAAACCCAACATCGAAGATACTGAGGCATAAGGATTGTCGACAACAATAGCTGTTCTCGAGCCCTTCGTATCGGAGTGGTGATCCTGACTTAAACTTAGGGACACGTTATTATATTCACTAACGCAGCGTTCTACCTATGCCTACGTTGGGTAGAAAAAAAAATGCCTGTAAGATGAGCGGGGTATACTTTCCCGGCACCCGCGTACTACGCAAGAACTGAAAATGAAAACTTTATTACGCCAATTCAAATAAAGTTAATGCAAGCACCACACATAGGTTGAAATTATCATTTCTTCTCAGGGACCCTTGTGATTTTAACAAATATTTTACTTGTAAAAGTTGCCCCTGGTGTCTATTCAAATGCGTTGGAGTGGCTGCGTGCCCCTCAAGCAACTTCTCTGTACGTAGCGACATCCAAACTGTTTTTTCAACTTTTTTCAGCCCTTCAACTACCGTCAGTCTGGTGTTTACAATACTTCATCCATCATCAACAACTTCAGTAATGAAGACTTACGGGCGTAGAAGGTCGTGCGATTTTCAGACTCCCGTGATACCCTCAGCAAACTGTTGAGAATTTATGCCGTTGCTAAACTTTAAGCAGCATCCTGGAATCTGCCGTCAAAATTACTGCGCGTGGCGTATCCCTCATCGCACAATGGATATTTCTGGCTACGAACAGGCTGATCGTCTCGCTGAAGTTGTGCCCACAACGAATGTAACTGTCCTGATACTTCTTGTGAGCTTGACAGCGATTGTCTACTGATCAGCCGAGACCTACAGCGGCAGGACCCAGACGAGCGTGTTTCAAGGGGACCGTTCCCTCTCTGCCTTCGTAGTGGTGGCTTGTCTCGTCGTGCGAGAGAACTGTTATGCAACTTGAGGGTCGGCTCTGTGCTGGTGTGCGAACGCTTACATCGTCAAGGTGGTTTGTGTAGTCCATGATGTCCATCTTGTGACTCCTGTAAGACATTTCATTTACGACCATATTCTGGAGTACTCCGCTGTCGTTACACATCGTGTCTCGCTAATTAAGGAGTATGGATGTCCTGGACTACAGAGGGCAAACCTTGACGATTACCTGTTCGCAAAGGGCAGTATTGCTCGACGGAACCAGGCCTATCGAGCGCTGTTGACATTCTTGGATACTGCTGGCTTGGCCTCTCATCTATAGTCACGTTTTGTTTTAGAGTCGTCTTGTTTTGCTCGCCGTTATTCCGTGTGTCATTTACCAAAAAAACTGACTCAGCTGCGTCTCGTGTTGCCTAGCAATCACCTGACGCAGCTGCGCTTCGCATCACTAGTCACGTGTCCCCGCGAAAATTCCATGGACACAGCGTAGTCGTCATTTGCACGACCACTTAAGGTTACATCACGACTAGTCACGTGTGCTCCCCAAATTGAAACTATGGAAGCCAGGACAACGTGTCTGACCACAAGCTTCGCTGCCACTCAGTCGTGCGCAAGTTAGTGCAAGCTGTGTTAATTGTCCTATTGTGTTTTTCTTCTGTGTCTATGTCCCTTTTTTACTTCCTATTTTCTTTCCTCTTTCTTTCCTTTCTCTATCCCCTTCCTCTATTATTCCCTTCTCCAAAAAGAGCAGGCAAGCGTTGTGCCCCTCTCGCTGGCAGCTGTCCGACTGCTTTGTCTATTTCCTTGGTGTCCTTGTGCATACATGTATTGCATGCCAAAAAATATTATAATAATCTCTTCTTAAGAATGACGTAAAAGTGTTATCCAGGAACACTGCGCTCTTCAGACGAGTTGTTGTGACTATGTGCTTCATACAATAAAGTCGACGAACAGTTTAGTATTCACTGTGAATGAGTGTATCTTTGAGAATGTGTGGGACACTATTTTGATTAATGAACACTGAACTCCGTAGATTCCACAACAGATTACTGGTATTTCCGAGTGTATTTTCGCTTATCTAGCTTATTTTGAGATTCATACGCGAGATAAGCTGAGAGGAGGATGGAGTCCTGAAGTAATTAGAAAGCTTGGAAAAGAGAATGTCGCTGGAGCCAACGTTCCGACGATTGGGCTTATCCTCGTCAGGATTCCTTCTTCAGCGACATTATTTATTCGACGATTTCTCGTCTCGTTGATCGTTAGGTCGTAACTTTGGGCCATGATGCTTCATGTGTTCTCTTTGGTTACACTTGAGTGAGGATGCACTAGCTCTCTGTTCTGTGTGCAATGTTCTGTGTGCAATGCAACAACACACAAGTCGGTGTGTGTTGCACTGATAAAATACTTCGCCACAGCACTTTGTGCGTGCTTTGCTATTGTCAAGCAATGAGTAATTTTTATTCTGCTTTTGTTCTAGGGCCACCTGAGCGAACACGCATCGGTTCGGACGTTTTCGTCGTCTTTTTAGTAAGTACTTACATGGCTACAGTTTTGGTCATGTTGTATCTCGTGGAGGACACAGGAAGGCCTAAAAAAGAACTCCGGCGTTTTTTTTTTTTTACAACATTCTGATGTCGCTGCTTTCCAATGGCCTTGATAGCCCTGCAGCAGGCAGGGTGGTTCAATTTTCTCAGAAACTCACCAATAGTCTTAAATAGCCGAATGAACACTGTGTTCAAGCTGAAACCGAAACAGGTAGATGCTTCGTGCAAAGTATGCGATGACGTCACAGCTTCCTTGCCATCTAAATATGGATGGTGCCAGGAAAATGAAACCGGCGATGTCATCTGACGATATATTGCGTTGTACCAGCTTTTCTGAACTGGACTGCAACTATTTGCTCTGAACTGGACTGCGTTTTGCTCTGGACCAACCGCTTGCATGGGTAGGCGGCGTTGAGGGTAATGACGTCAAAATCAGAGTGTCCCGCAATCTGCTAAAAATGTTAGTATTATTTTTCAGCAAAAGTGACTGACTTGCAACTGCTTGGTTTGGCCCATAGCAGTGCCGAGAACAACATGTGTTGAAAACTTCATTGAGATCCGTGGATCCTGAAAAATCGCCGCAGTTGCCCCTTGACAGCCGCCAGCGCCTAAGAAACGCGTGATGGGATGAACTTTTTCTGTTTTCTTGATGGCAGCCAAAATTTGACCTTCGCGTGAATTTACTGTGTTCTCCCAATAAATTCTGATAGTCATTTAACATCGCTGAGTTGCCTACGCCTACTGTGTCAACAAGTCATCCGAGTAATAGACGTGATACAGCGTATTCCAAATTGCTGGCCACTAAAGCTTCTTAGAGTTACCCAATTCCTTCAAGCCCTCACATAAGCAAACTGAAGTACCACCTCCATTGCCATAGCCTAGATCATTCTGAGACTAACGTAGAGAAATTAAGAAACAAGAGGGCAAAGGCAGCTTAAGCAGATGTGCAAACAGTGAGGTTTCCTGCTCTTCACTATGAGGCAGGTTCCTTCATATTGCACTAAGGCGAGAATTCG
The DNA here is from genome assembly GCA_013339685.2 of Hyalomma asiaticum. NCBI lineage: Eukaryota > Metazoa > Arthropoda > Arachnida > Ixodida > Ixodidae > Hyalomma > Hyalomma asiaticum. The sequence continues at coordinate 165,929,571 of CM023481.1, forward strand.
GTTTTACCCTATATGCATACACTCAGCTTTTGCTACGACATGGCGTTCACATCGTCATTGAATAAATAGTCGAACGCGGTCAGGCAATAAAAAATGGTCGTTGTTTCTGACGGACAAGGCAGAGGCGTTTCTGTCTATCTCGGTTGGTGTATGCAACCCCAAAAGGGTGGCCCACATGCAAGCATGAAAGCAAACTTCTTGCTCTTAGCATCTGACACAAAAATTCAAACGGCTTCCATGCACAAAGCGATATGCTTTGACCGTCGTAAGTGCCGGCAATAGGAGGGATTATGTCTTACCACGAGTCTTCGGTGACGCCGCATTTAATTCACATGCAAACCTAGCTACCTCGCCACCCACAGGCACGTGTCATGAGTCTAAATTATACGCCCATAGGAAGGTTAAAATTCGTGTGCCACCGGCAGCGAGTTGGTTTCATTAATTTTTATTTTCCTTTATCTGAATATTAGCACACTTAGAAGTTACAGTAACTCCCGCTGTGTATTCACTCACTTCGTTCATTATCTGTTGCGCTCATATCATCTTACAGAAATAACTCAGACGTTCGTTCAGTTCTGGCCACGCCCAGTGCTATAGACAGCTGCCTGGTGGAGGAGGCTGGATTCGCCCTAACCATCATACGTCCTTTAAACATACCGGAACGAACAGACTATAACAGTGATTAAAAAACCTACTTGCATGACTTTGACGAGATTAATAGTTCCAGTTTATATACACGCATATCTCCGCGTCGTCACACAGCAAGGCATTGCACAGGTGCGTTTACTTTTCCACGTCCCGGTATACCTTTATTCACCCGAGTGAGCGTTAAAGGGACACTGAACCACTTTTTAAAAAAAACGAGATTATGGTGTCATGATAAGTAATTTCGTGCGGCGAACTCGAAAATCAAGTCGAAAATTTGCATAAACCAACGCAAATAGCTTTATTTTGCCGAAAACAAGCAACAGGCGCCGCGGCCCCCATCGCGAGTCTCGCCGCCGCTGTGATTGGTCGAAGCTCCATGACGTCATCGTCAGGAAGGTGACGACAGCTGACTGCGCTCGCCGGCAGGCAATGCCGTGTTTACCTGTTGAAATCGTGTAGTTGCTGTTAGTATGGCGAACTGTGAAAGTCGGAACGAGTTCTCTGTACATCCGTACATGTTCGAGCCGGTCGCTACTGTAAGGGCGTCGACTGAAGCGGCACAGGAAAGCGAGTCCCAACCAGCCACCTCCACCCGCGCCGGAAACATAGACTGGTACATATAAGATGCATGTCAGTGCTTAATTGCACTCTAGTAAACTGTTACAAATGATACGTTCATCCGTGGATATCAAATTCGATAAGAAACAGCAGCATCGGCACTCGCTTTTAGCCGCGTATTGGCACGGTCCGCGCTACGCGCGGGCATCGTGCAGAGACATCAGCTGTTCGTGCTCGCAGTCAGTATCGTACTTCGCAGCGGGCAAGGCGCACGCGAAGAGTCAGTATGCTACCGCGAGGAACAACAACAACAACAACAACAACAAAAAAAAAAAAGCCAGACGAGTGCCGCTCTTGCCGCAATGGTGACATGTGATCTGAACTGCGCTGAAAAATTGTGCAAGGATAGTTTGGCTCATATATTGCAGTTGTGCTTTTTATAATGCCGTCGCTTTTTCTAAATTCTTCCCAGTACTACAATGATGGTGTGTTAAAATGGAAACGGTATATTAGCTGCGTTAAAAGCATGCGACTGTCGTGTAGAGTAGCTGATTTCGATGCTGCGTACTGATATCTGTGTACACGTGTTTTCACCATGGGTGCTCATGCACGCACTGCGTGCAAATGGGGAAAGAGGAGGAGGACTGCTGCTGCTTCCTCGAAATTCGGCAGATTCGCGACCGCAAGAAACAATGGAGGTGCATCACAACAACAAAAAAAAATTAAAAATGTGTGCCTCGACAAGGACGTGTTAGAAGTGGCCCTGCAGCAGAATGGCACGCCAGCGGAATCCCAGTGACTGCATGAGAGCCGGGCTTCGTACGTAGTCGCTGTCACGAAAGTGCTTGGAGCACAGCACGCTTGATCTCGTCGGTTTGAAGTCTTTTCTTTTAACTGCAGCGGCCCATTTTGCAGCCATCTTCTGATAACGAGGGAACTTGTGAAAAGCGACCTCATCGCGACCGTAAGTGCTGCGGCAGCCATATGCTGCGCAGTAACTCGGCATCGCGAGTCCACTTCAACCTTGCACAAACACAGCTAGTGAATGTCGGATGGCGAAAATCTCTAATCAGAAGAAGAGAACGGTGCATGAATGCGCTAACGCGTCGGTTCCAAAGCTCGATCGCTAGTACGAAACAATTGAAGCAGAGGCCGAACTCAGACGAATGATGAACAAAGCCAATGAACTTGACCGAAGCAATACCGCATTGCAGCCTTAGGAGGATGCACTAGGTGCCGCCGCATGTCCTTTGAACTGTAAAGAAGTCGTTGCGTTGTGACAGCTGCAAAATTATTCACTCGCTGGTCTCTTTATCTCTTATATTCCACCCCACGCGTTATACCTTTTATCATCTGTACTACAGAGCTAGGAAATATCGCTGCACCCGAGAATGCGCTTCGTGCCACTCTTTCTTCAGCCTCTACTTCTCCCTGCGAAACTGTACTGACAAGCACAAAGCGTCAGTGGCAGCAACGGCTGATCTAGCTACTATGGAGGAGGCGTGAGTACATGCAGGCCTGAAATAGCGGCTTCACCATGCATAGAACATGTCTCGCTCTACTGCAGGTATCTATCTTCCACTGTGTTTTACTGCCCCGTTCCTTCGCCCCTTCGTTAGGCTCCTCATTCGAGACATTTGCAAATCTGACAATGCGTTGTTTCGTAGGAACACTTTCGCACTTCCCTTTTCTCCATATTGATATATCATGGTACAGAGCTCTTCCTAGTCGTTGTTCGCATGAGCATCTTACGATAAAATGTTTGCAAGAGAACATTTAAGTCGATACTTATACTGGACTTGTATTTTACACTGACCGAGCTGAGAGTCACACCACGCTCACCCAAGTTACATCACCGTCTTCTTTCTTGGGTGTCGTTTACATCCCTGCAACCATACACCCCACTGCAGGTAAGCGTCCTTAATCGCCATGTAACAATATCATTCATGAAACCATCCGACCAATCCCCCAAAAAAGGAGAAGCGTTGTGAATTTAGGTCTTTTTGTTGTTGTTTGTTGTTGTTGTTGTTGTTGTTGTTGTTGTTGTTGTTATTGTTGTTGTTGTACAGCAGGAGTAGAGGTCAGTCGTGCCCTCGCCTCTTCCATCGGCACCTGACAAAGAACAAAATTGACATAATTACTGCACGCCACTCACTCCGTTCATTAGATCGTGCTTGGAAGTCGAAGAGTGGAATGAAACCATGTTCATTTGGCTGAGACTCAGCCTCTGCGTACCATGGATCATGGAAAAAACATCGCGAACACAAGGACGATGAAAAAAAGGAACATACACCACACCACGGTTCCTTTTTTTCATCGTCCTTGTGTTCGCGCTGTTTTTTCCATGATGCTTGACCAACTAGTCTGCAAATCCATCCTATTAGACCTCTGCGTACCATCGTAAAGTTTCGGATCCATGACTGCCTTTTGTCGCAGTCCAGAAACGATCACATAGAGGCAGTGCCCTGCTGCATTCTAAATTACCTGTTGTAAAACTCCTATCAAAGGAGAGAAGTCGGCGTATTCCTACAACGAAATCCCTTTGTCTAATGGGTGTTTTTTTAACTATATAACGACCGCTTTTCGCGGGACAAAATTAGCTAACAGACAAAGCTGTTTTAGCTATTTTGTGGCAGCTGATGAAGATTTTCACAATTCCAAGTGCGATTTCCGCAGTTATTATCTTATAGCAGCTTCTTAAAACTTATTCAGAATGGTGGAGCAACCATATGTCTGTGATAGCTACCTCATGAAGTCCGACACCTTTACTTCAGAGACACCATAGCGCACCACACTGGACGGTATTTCATTTCTTTTGCGCTGTCATGGTGTACCTCTAATTGCTATTGACAGAAGGATATAATGTCTCTTATTTGGGTGTCACAGTGTGCTTTAAAGTTCTTCGTGTTTTTCGCGTAGACGGTCACGGGGCCTCCACATGCGAGGTGTGCATTTTGCTTGCAAAGGCGATAAAACAGTGCATACGTCATCTCAACATATGGTGAGGGCACCAACAGGTGATTCTTTTAACAATGGAGCTGTTCAGGGCCCGCCATGTTCCCTGTCCCCGATGTCCACTCTCGCACCCACCACCCACACCCTTATTTATACATACATACATACATACATACATACATACATACATACATACATACATACATACATACATACATACATACATACATACATACATACATACATACATACTCCAGCGCAGGAATGCGCTATGGCAGGAGGAAGTCTACAGAGGAATCTAACAGCGGAATTTAGCAAACAGCAGCGAAAATTGCGCAAACAGGTAAAATAATGGAGTTGTATGGATCTACAAGGTCAAAAGTGCACAAGCATGTGATGAACATGAAAGAATATGGAACAAACAATCAATACAACATAAGAGTTCATACCACTGTCAAATATACGGAGGTATGTTACAGATGCATGCCATGGATGTCGGCTACGAAGTTGGGCCATGGGCGTGAACGAACAGAACCGGGTAATGAATGCTAGTCTTCAATGCAACGGGGAACAAAACTGAACTTGTTCGAGCATAATAAGGCTTCAAGTTTAAGTTGTAATGGTTTCTCGTCGTTGACTGAGGTACAAAGTTTATGTAGTCCTTGTCATTTGATAGTTTAACTGAAGACGTCGCGATGCTATGCAAAAATTTCTGTGACTATTCGGCGAAGCGAAGAGAGCGAAGTTAAGTTTAATGAACAGAGTGTAGAAGAGGGTGACGAGTCACGGTGATAACGATAGCATATGAATTTCACAGCTTTTTTCTGGATTGCTTCTAGCCTGTTAATCTCGCATTGCTTATAAGGGTTCCATATGACAGTTGAGTAGTCAAGTGCTAGACGAATGAGCTATTTATATAAGACATGCTTAGTTTCCTTCGGAGATTTATATAGAGTGTGACGTATATAGCCCAATTTTCTTAAGGCTTTGTTAAATATAATCAGATATCACAGGTCTTAGTTAATGGAAACATAGTTATGGATCAGAAAGTCATTGCAGAACATTTTAACAAATTTTTCACGACGTCTTTGCTAAGACAAGTCTTCATGCTTGCTCTCAAAAAGTGTTCCAACCCTCTAACGTTGGCTTCTTATCATATTCTGGCATTGTTTCCATGATCTTTAAGTTGAGCACAAAGTCATCTTGTGGTCCCGACAACATACCTAATGTATTTCTTCAGCGTTATCCAGAAATTATTGCTCACTTTGTCATAGTACTGTTTCAATGCTCACTGTTCACTGCAAAACTACCCAGTGATTGCAAGAGGGCTCGTGTTGTTCCCATCTACAAGAAAGGCAACCATTTACAGTTAGAAAATTGCCGTCCTATATCGTTAACTTCACCTATCTGCAAAATGCTTGAACATATCATATCTAAATGTATTGTGGAATTCGTAGAGGAAAACAGTATACTAACGACCTTTGAGCATGACTTCAGGAAGGGTTATTCAACCGTAACGCACTTAGTTACGGTGGTTCACTCATTTGAAGAAACTCTAGTAAAAACGGTCAAGTGGATGTTGTACTCCTAGATTTCAGTAAGGCATTTGATAAAGTTATTCATCAAAGACTAATCATGAAACTTAGAGAAATTAACCTACCAGACATATTTATAGCATGGATCGAAAACTACTTAACGGAACGTGCTCAGTTTGCTTCGGTAGATGGGAACAATTCGACCTTTCTTCCTGTGACATCAGGCGTGCCCCAGGGCAGTGTTCTGGGGCCATTGTTGTTTTTACTCTATGTTAATGCCATTGTTACTGTTGTACTACCGGGAACGCAAATCTGACTCTTCGCGGATGATTGTGTACTTTTTCGACGAGTTACTTGCACCAACGATCAACAAAACTTAAATTCAAGTCTGGATAACATACTACACTGGTGTACTGAAAATGGTATGGCTTTGAATGCACAAAAAACCGTTTATCTTTGCATTACTCGCAAAAAAAAAAATACACCGCTTAATTTATACATGTAGCCTTGGTGCATCGTCACTACAGCAAGTAATCAACTACAAATATCTCGGTGTCACAATAACTAACGACATGTCCTGGAACGTTCACATCAACAACATATGCTCTGCCGCCTTCCGTAAGTTGTGCTTTTTAAAACATGTTTAGAAATTCTCCTCCTAACATTAAACTACTCCGTTATTTTACGTACATAAGACCACAACTAGAATACTCTTATGTTGTATGGGATCCCTTCACTAAAGCCAACATTTAAAAACTTGAAGCTGTACAACGAAAGGCTGTTAGGTTTGTTTATTCGAACTTCAAACTCACCGATTCACCGACGGAACTCATGGCTGCTAACAACATTAAAAAACTTGAATTAAGGCGAAAGAAGAATTGCCTTAACTTTCTTTATCTTCTTTTTAATCATAAGTTGGAACTTAACCCGTACGCCTATTTATCTCCCCAGTCCACGAGACATACACGACATCATCAAGGCCATTCTTTAACCCCATATTTTGCTAAAACTGATGCTTTTCAATTTTCATTTTTCCCCGTACGGTATCAATGGAACCAGCTAACCGATATTAGCGACTTAGCTGTAAATTTGAACATTGATATGTCCTGCTCAATTGGTGTTTGTATCCTTCTTGAGTTAATTTTTATGCTAGTCTTTATAAGTACTTCTAAGCAGTATAATGATTCTGACATGTTGACCTTTGTTCTAGTGTTTATTTTTTTTTTTTTTGCCTCTTGTACCTGTCCTGCTTGGACCAATTCTTGGTCTCCAGTACGATCTAAATAAATAAATAAATAAATAAATAAATAATGTGCCTGGACCATGGCATATTATGAGTAAAAATGACACCGAGATATTTATATTCAAAAACCCTATTTACAGCACGGTTATCCAAAGAGTAATCGAAAACAGAAGGACCTTTATTGTCAAAAGACATAAGCACGGTTTTCTTGAAGTTGATGTTCATCTGCAAGGTCTTGCACCAATTGCAAAACCCAGCAAATGACCCCTGCAAGTGGTAATTGTCACTGTGTGTTTTAATGAATTTGTATAAAACGCATTCATCGGCATAAAAATGAATAGAAGAGGAGGTGCAGAGAGGCAAGTCATTTATATAAATTAAGAAAAGTAAAGGCCCAAAAACAGACCCTTGGGGCACTAGAGACGTTACATAAATCGCAGCAGAATCGGTTCACCTGTAAGAAACGAACTGAGAACGGGATGACAAAAAGCTCGATATCCAGTTAACCAAATGAGGATTGATTAAAATAACATCGAGTTTAGCAAGGAGTTTAGATTGCAATACTGTATCAAAGGCCTTTGAGAAGTCTATAAAGATAGCGTCAAGCTGGTCGCCAAGATCAAGGTTCAGAAAAATATCATGCGTGAATTCAACTGTGTTGTGGTACTGAAACCACGCCTAAACCCGTGCTGCCTGTGAGATAGTAGCTGAAGCGATTCGAAGAAGAGCATGGTGTGTTTATGAATTATATGTTCTAACATCTTGCATGATTGAAAAGTCAATAATACCGGTCTATCATTCGATAGAGACTGCTTGTCATCAGATTTGTAAAGAGGGAGCACGTTTGCTATCTTCCATGAATATGGAACAGTGGCAGAAGATAAAGATTTATTGAATATGACCGAAATATATCTGAATGACCATAGGGAGTACCGAAGTAAGAATGCATTCTCTATCCCGTCAGGACCAGAGCATTCTTTTACGTCCAATTTTAAGATAAGGTTGAGAACGCCTTCATTCGTTATTTCAATATCACTGATTGGTTCAGAACGAGCTACGCCTGTCAGAGAAGGAATGGAGTTGTTGTCAGGAACAAGCACAGACTGGAACTAGTTATTAAAAGGATTCGATATTGTTGTTGGGTCTCTGATAACGTCCTTATTAATTCAGAAAGAAGAAGGTGAGGCACAAGGAGGCAAAATCGAATACCAAAATTTACGTCCTTAACATGTCCGGTAACTGGATGCGAGAAAGAAATCTTTCGCCAGTTTCATCTTGGAGCTAAGGTCCCTCTTTGCACTCTGAAATGTGTCTATGTCAACATTATCATTATTTCTTCTGGAGCGCCTAACTCGACGGACGCGGCGCGATATATGCAAGATGTCGCGAGTGATCCAAGGAAGATTAGCATTGCTTTTCCTTGTTTTGATTGGCACAAATCTTCGGATACATGTCTTGAGAAGCTCCTCAAAGTATATAACGAAGCAATTTATATCCTGACTGTCAGAAAGTACACAAAATGCATCAAAATTATCAGCTAGAATATCACTAATAGAGTGGTCATCAGCGCGAGTGAAATAAGGGAGAGTAGTAAATGTATGGGGAGATTAAGATCACTCTTCAATCACGATGAATGATTAACATGAATGATGATAATGATGATGAATGATGAATGATGATCAATCTTTGTGAAGCAATATTAACATTACACATGAAACTGGCAAGAGCATTAAGAACATCAATGGAGGAACCAGGTGGGCGATATATAACGCTAACTATAATATATTATTTGGATAGATTTTACACCACAGAGATTCAGTCTCTGGAGATATTGTCAACACTGAAAAGCGGATATCTGAGCGGATAAGCAATGTGACGCCACCGCCAAGACCATGTGCCCTTTCCCTGCGTATGGCAATAAAACCGGGCGGAGTAAACTCAGAATCGTAGACGTTACCATGTAGCCAAGACACTGTGATGTCAATAATATGAGGGGAATAAGTTGCAACAAGGGACAATAGATCTGAAAGTTTCTTAGCAATACTACGAGAATTAATGTTCAGAACTACAATGTGTTCCTGACGGCTATAATGAGGTCAGGGAGTGGATGAAGTGGGATTCGAAGACGTGGGGAAACAAGAACAGCCAGGGGATTGATCTGCAACTTTCACTAGTGTGTTTGACATGTCGTCCCAGTTATAACGAACCTTGTCAATGAATGCGTGATCGTATCTTTACTTCACCACATAGCCATGGCTGCAAAACAGAAGTGATGCCTCCCAAATTTTTTTCCGAATATATCTAATCTGTGAGAAACGTCTTCTGTAATAAACACGTTTGAGCCCTTGAGTTTAGAAGCATTTTTTTTTCGAACAACGAATTTCTCCCCAAAGTTAGAAAGCTTCAGAATAAGGGGTCTTGTGTAACCAGTGCAGGCTTTACCGAGCCTGTGCACACGTTCGGTCTGAGGGCAGGTAATTTTCACGGTATTTATGAATGCAGAAGTAACCTGCACAACAGCGTGCTAGTGTTTTCATACCGTGCATTATGAGGTTATTTCTCCTCGAACGATTTTCCAAGTCATCATTCCTTCAGACCAGTTTGTTAATCTCAGAAGTTAAACAATTAATTTCCGCACGCAACTGACTAACATAACTATGCTCAATAGGTTTAGGAGACGTTCCAATGCATTAACACGATGAAAAGATCGCAAAATACGATTTAGAACAGGGAATGTCGCAGGAGCCAAGGTTTCGACAAGTGGACTTGTCGAAACGTTGGCTCTTGCGACATTCCCTGTTATAAATCGTATTTTGCGATCTTTTCATCGATTCAAGCATCCATCTTCCCCTGAGCTTCTCTTCTAGAATGCATTAACACGTGATTCTAAAGCATCAAAACGGCATGCGACCGTCTGTTGAAATGACCTCACGTCGCTAATATTATGAGCTAGCTTAGATTGCCCCTCCAAGAGTTTGGAGAAGATTTCAGAGACAGATGAAGCGTCAGTGCTATTAAGTACGGAAGCAGAGTGTGCCTGAGTAACCTCGTCGAGAGGATAGGAACCAGCTGCATTTCGAGTTACAGGTCTATTACCAGAAGTATCGCCTGTACTGGTAGTCACCGACTTATTCAGAGCGCATCACCGTTCAGAGCGAGACGACTTTTGGTAGTCACCGACTTATTCAGAGCGTTCAGGTATCACCGTTCAGAGCGAGACGACTTTTGCAAAATAACGCGTGTAGGCAGAAATGCCCAAGTCTACGTGGGCAAGGAAGCAGAAGCAGAAAGCGATCATCGGATCGGATGCATTCAGCATTGGAAAGCAAGGATGAAAACCAAGCATGAAGACCAAGCATGAAAGCAAGCATGAAAGCAAGCATGAAAAGCAAGCAACGATTAAACATCGTGCTGTTAATGCTGCGTTCTAGCCCACTGAAGAGATCATCCTCGGGAAGTGAATTCATGCTTCTTCTAACATGTCTTGCCCGCAGCCCAATGCTACACGATGGTAACGTAGCAATGCAACATGACAGTGAACTTGAGACCCATGACACAGCTCCGCTGTTACCCAGATTTCTCAGGTGTCACAGGCGCGGGACGCGATTAACCCTTTTCTCTGCAAGCAACAAAATAATGGAGAGGCTGTTTATATATATATATATATATATATATATATATATATATATATATATATATATATATATATATATATATATATATATGACCTGCAACGTGGCACGCGCGCTCTGACTTGGGAGCTGAGGGGAGAGAAGAACGACGAAGTCAACAAATAGAACAGCTGGCCTGCGGAAAAGGCGCTGAGGCGCTGTGTCTGTGCTGTCCCTTCTTTCATTACAATATATATATATATATATATATATATATATATATATATATATATATATATATATATATATATATATATATATATATATATATATATATATACCAGTGAAAGTTCAAGGTTTTTTGTTGTTGGTATGACACAAGGCGATAAGGCGATGTAGACGCACAAAAGTGGTACCGGCTACTCCTTGGCTCTTTAATAGGCGACCTATGAGAGACGCAGGAATGTTGATTTTAAGGATGAACTAAAGCTTTTGAACATGGTCTCTTTGTTCTGGCTCATGAAAATATATGCATGCTAACAAGAGTTGAGAGCCGAGGTCTCTTACGCAAGACAACCGTATTTTGTGACTTTTTCAGATACGGTGGGACTGACAAAACTTACCATGTGATCTTTATAATTTAATGGAAGCTTCGAAAGCAAATAGCGCCAATGGTCCACCGTCGTTACCTTCAACAGCAACTATTTTCCGTTTTTTATTCATGTCTTAAAATATATTCGTGTCTGCACCGATATATTGCAGCGCAAACCAGCGAATAAATGAAACAAGCCAAGCAGTACCAGCAACTTGTTGCTATCCCCTATGTGTTGCTGCTGAAAATTACACAAACTCACCCGTAATTACGACATGCCTTAATGAGAGCTCGCATGGTGCATGCACTCTACTGCATTGCTACTGGAGCGTTCATGCACACCCCATAAAGCGGGAGCCGGCAAGTGCTTTTGAAGCTTTCGGCAATGACGAGAAAAAGGTGTGTTGAGGCGGACGTTTACCATTGGGAAGAACACGTTGAGTAAAGGTGAGGTTAACTAAGCTCCCTTTTTAAGATATTGAACTTCTGAAATATTTTGTTAAATTTAAAAAAAGGAAGTAAAGGAGAGAAAGACAAAAAACGAGCAGCTTACCTGGTACATAATAACCGCTTCGCTAGGCCACACGAGGGAGACTGAGAAATGGCCTAAAGAGAGAGACGAGCAGCGCGTGCGCAATGTCAGAAGCAGTCGCTTTTTTGCGGTACGCTGCAGTATCGGCGATCTGAGCCGCTTGTGCAAGACTGTTGTCTTTAAACGCGCCAACAATGCCTACGCCACAAGCTGCGATGACTTCTGTGATAAAATTCTAGAATTGCTTCCACTGATATTTCTGTGGTCGAGCTGAACTAGAGCGGCTGCGGGTGATCCTATCTGCACATTGTAGAGAGGCGAGTCGCAACATTTATAGCGCGGCTATGAGCTGCAGCCGCTGGAGGAGAGCTTTCTTAATTAACTGCGGTAATTGGGTTAAATTCTCCTAATTTGACTCATCTGCTCTCAAGTCTCGAATACATGCTAAAGATTGCTTTCAGGGATCAGTCAGAAGCTAGAGCTAAAGGATTGAACGCCGCTGCTGCTGCTTTTTAGTAAACTATGTCAATATGCGACTACAGGAGAAACTATTATAATAATTTCTGAGATATTACTAGCTGAAACCGCAATATAATTATGAAACATACCGTAGTGGGGATCTTCAGGTTAATTTCGACACCTGGCATTCATTAACGTGCACCTAAGTCTAAGGACACGTATACTTTTTCATTTCACAGACATCGAGATACAAGTGCCGTAGCCAGAAACCTAACAGACACCGAGCATAGCAGCGCGACACTTCACCTCCTAAGCTACCACGGCAATTAAAAAAAATACGTGACCATTCTTACATGTACCTCAATTTTCACAAGGCACATCGGTTTATATGAAACATTTCAGAACCTGTACGCACCGTATAGGCGATAAATCCCGCGAAGCTGTAATGTGTGTCTTGGTGTTTATCACTGGGTTAATCCCTACGGTTCATTAATAATTTTCACAATTATTACTTACGTCTCTTTCTCGGTGAGGTTACGCGGATGCTTTGCATGCGTTTATCACATTGTTATTTCACATGTCGCACATTGTCGTTCGCATAATCACCATCTGGTAGTAGAGGACTGAGGGCAACAGTGGGTTGAGCGCAGAAGAAAATCCTGCAGATACCACGCGCTGGTGGGAATCGGTGTCATGCTAAGCAGTCAACAAGGAAATCGCCCATGAAGATGAATGTGAAAGGGTTTTTATTTGGTCCTGGAGAACCCCCATCAGACACCTTCTGAAGATAAGTCTGGCCACGCCCACGCCGGTACTGGAAGACCGTGGCCCTCCGCCCGTTCGCATGCCTCCTGGACTGCCGAGAGCTGAACTGAGAGCTCGCAGCTTTTAAGGGCCCTGTCCCAGCCCTGTTCTCTGCTGAACTTTGCGCTACGTAAAGCCTGGCACTGCCAGAGCATGTGAGCAAGTGTGCCCTTATCCGCCCCACAGCTAGGGCATCCTAAATTTATGCTTTCAGCAAAGTGACTGTACGTGCTACGACACGGGAACGAACCTGCCTGCAGCATCCGGAGAGCCGACGACTGCGGTCTAGTGAGCTTGGAATGCGGGAGACAGTACCTCCGCCTTCAAAATTGGTAGTGAGACGTAACTTCGGGGAAAGTGCCAATTGAATGCCTCCGGACCTGCCCGGACCGCTGCGGCACGTGATTCCTCGTACACGGTAATTGCAAGTTCGTTCACGTTGGGAACTGTCGGATAAACCCCTGAGCCCATGTGCAACCAGGATATTGTATGAAAATTTACCACACCCCTGGAACTGAGAACTGAGCAGCCTCACTGGAAATCGCCCCCGAGGCGAAGGCCTATGACGAATTGTTTGGCATTCAGCTTAGTGTTACAAATAGAACGAACGTATTTTGTGCAAAGGGCATGAATGAATGCATGCTCAACGTGCGCTAACCAAAAACGTCGCAAGTACCGTGTCGACTGAATGGTAGTAACATTGCAACTCACTTTAGTGCAGGGACATCTGCTTTATCGAATATAAATTGAAGATGCGATGTGCCGGTGTGTTTAACGTAAGCGTTGTTGAACTATTCCTAGGGAATCAGAAGAGTTGGACAAAAAGCATGACGAATGGCAGTGGAACATATGCATTCTTTATTGATTATGTCATCACTATATTATAGCTGTTAAGACACACAAGAAGCGTAGTTGGCGTCACGCATGCATCATCGCGACTGCTGGACTGTGTGGGAGAAGCCGCCGGAGTGGTAGAGTGCTTGCCTGGCACTTCGGGGCCCGGGTTCAATTCGCACACCCCTATGGCTTGATAAGTTGCTTTCGGAGATTCGTTTGTCTTCAGGCGTCCGTCCATGTCAGTGCATTTATGTCTACATTTCCCTTGCAAGCTACAACAAATAGCATACATTTCTTGCTTTTAAGTGCGTTCCAACGATATGTTGAATGTCGATTTTAGTTGGTCCTTGATTGGCATAGGCTTTATAAAATTCAAACACCTGTGGTGCGTACTCGCATACCACGGGCCGAACATTACTTGTATGAGTCACATGTTCTAGCATTATCTTTATTCGTGACGTGCATGACGAGTGTATCATGTTAACAATGTTAATATCAATCGCTCACGTTCGTCATACATTTACACCATACCAACGACATTTTTGTGTCTACCAGGGTCTACCAGGAGATTACCAGGAGAGTACCGAGACGTAGGCGGCGCAGACAGATAGATATGGTAAAAGTGAGTTAGGCTTGCCATGAAATGTTTCGCATTTAGAATTCCTGCGCGCTTAAGAAGCACACACTGAGCTTCACATAACTACGTATAGCCGTGGGACTAGGGAAAGAATGGGTCGAGCACAAGTGTGCATGCACAACGAAAGAAGTGCATGCACACTTCTTTCGTTGGAGGGTTTTTTTCTGGTTCGATAGCGAGTTTTTTGACAAGGCATCTCTGTACAGCATGGCTTTAGAATTGGTCCATTTTCGGCCCTCTAAAGTTACGCATGCTGAAAAAGAAACATCAGATAAAAGCCGCAGGCGCGCATGAAAGTCGCACGTCGCAAGAGCACGTAGTAGAATTCCAAGAGATCAGCGTTAATTATTACAACGGCCCCAGGGTTTACTGGACAAAACTCTTCTGTCAGTACCAGACTGCTTGGGAAACCCTACTCAATAGCAAGTCGTTCACAGGCCCATCCTTTTGCTGTTACTATTAAAGGGTGGCGCGTACCAAGTACCATGATTACCTTAAGGACACTCATGTGTGTGAAGCAGTCCGTATCGTTACCTAACTGTATGACCTTTTCCCTTTGTCGTTTCTGCATGCCTCAGCCTCGTATGTTAGGGCGAATAATTAACATTGTCAAACTGTATAAATATAAATAACTCTATTCGTATTTGGTTTATGAGCCCAGTCATGCTGCGTGGTCTCCTTGATTGCTTTCAGTAATTTTCGTTACTTCATTGCGACTTTCGGGGGCAATTGCTAGTGTGAAATGGGTTCTCGTGCTGCGAGCAGAATTGAAACCATTCGCCTCCAACCATGCATCGTGCCAGGAGCCAATGCGCAGAAACTCCTTGCGCAGCATGTGGGGCAGCATGGGTGCAGTTGTCGCCGCAATGCAGTTCCAGAACGATCGCGACTGTCGCATCCACAGCAGAACGGGCGCGGCGGTCTGCCATAACGTTCAGGGGTGGCAAAAATAAAGACACAATCAAAACACGCAACTCTTTTTTTTTCTCTCTTCTATCTCTCCCCCGAGCATTGATCATGCGCCGCTCGCTGTGACATGGTGCTCGCCGCCGATTAATAGCATCTCGAGCACCGAGTCAATCGGGAACGCCGGTGACAGGTGGCCGGGACACTCGAGGTTGTCGTTCGTGTCTCCCGCTCGGCAGGAGAGACGTGCGCGCACGGAGGCGCACGCACCGCGCTCCTTCTCTCGCTGCGTTGTTTTTGTCCTCGAAGGCTGATTTGTCGCGAGGCGCTCGCTTGCTTATCTTCTCGCGGAGAGCGATGCGACCGCGTCATTAAAATCTCGTTACGGTCTCCCGACCTGCCCGCTTTGCCGGGGTCACCGTATGGTCCAGCAAAATGTGATAACCCCTGCTTCGCTACCATTCTTCGAGCGGTTTGTATACTGCGGGATTTCTGTTGCCAGAAGAAGGGCGCTGCATGAAATGAGGGAAGTCACCGCGCGCGCGCGCACGCACGCACGCACGCACACACACACACACACACACACACACACACAGAGAGAGAGAGAGATGTGTGCGTGTGTGTGTGTATTGCACACAGAGATGTGGGACTGTTAAACGTGGTTACACAGGGGATACAGTTGATAACATTGTTACCGGCACAGGGCACCCGCATCACTTATTCAACGTATGGGCAAAGTAAGTCGTACCCGTGGTGACGAAGCTTCTACAGAAGCCCATATATTCGGAAAGTGGCGGTTCGTGCCGCTTTGCGCCATCTATTGATGCCCGGCGGAAGCAAAAATAATGCGAATAGGTATTCCGGTCAAAAACAAAGGTGACGTCATGCCTGTCCTCAATGGCGCAAAATTTGGCATGAAATGGTGGGATTTTCTCATATCTTGCATTTCCACACGAGTCAGCTATAGGCTACGCACCGAAATATCGAATAACGCACGGTATCCGCAATATACCACGCTGTCTTTCTGGATTCAAGGCTTTGAAAAACGTGGACTTCTAAAGCTCCGCTAATTATATGCTGTGCGTCCGGTTAGAGAGCTTTATGATTTGCTGTTTTGTAAACAATTCTCTTCTTTCTTGGGAAAGCTTACGGATATGCTGTTTAACGGTCTCACTAGGGGCCGATAGGTAATTAATTGCTCGGTCCATGAGAGCAACGTTATGGCTGATACTGCTCCAGGGTGGCCAATCTTTGTCTTGTAAGGGAGGACGCCACCGGCTACGATCACCGCTATGAGGCCGCACCACAAGTGTCCTTCTGCAATTCCATAAGCAGGCGGAGCTTTTATCACGCCGGGAACTGCCCAGCCCCGGAATTCCAACCGCGGTCCTCTGGTATGCGAGGCTGATTTACCTCTGCGCGACCGCTGCACCGCGCGAGTTATTTGCTACCCGCCGAAGATAGTCCACGGAACTTTCGTCTCAGCCGCGACAGTTGAGTATAGGTTTGTGATGTGGACTAAGCATTGCAACCACCCGTATCCTTCTACAAGCATTGCTGAAGAGAGCTCGCTCGACACCGACGGCCCTCGCCATGCCATCAGAGCAATCAACTGAGATGAGCTGGGAACACGGCTACCATTATCGCAGCCTCAGTATAGTTCGACTGCGGTCGCATGCCAGAAAATTCAACAGCCAACGCTAGTTTCTGGCCGAGCTTTGGCTCAACTAGAAGCAATTAGCTATATGCTGCTTCCGTCCGTCATCACGCTTCTCCTCTCCGCCCCCGGCACCGAAACGGTGGTCTAGTGGCTTAAGGCACTAGGCTGCTGAACCGAATGACGCGCTATCGAATCCCGGCTATGTTAGCCGCATTTCCACGGAGGCGAAATGGTAGATGCCCTTGTACTATGTGATGTCAGTGCACGTTAAGGAATCCCAGGTGGTCGAAATTTCTGGAGCCTTCCGCTACGGCGTCTCTCATAATCATATCGTGGTTTTGGGTCGTTAAACCCCATGACTTATTATTTTCCATGGCCGCGCCAAGACAAGACACCGCCGCGATTCTGTCATTAGCTCAGCCATCGCACCGCGACCACGGCCCGCTCCGCTATCGCTGCGTGGAAGCCAGACACATCTACTGCCGTTTCCACTACTTAGTGTGGGTGACTGCGTGGCTTCATTGCCAACGCTCCGTGTTGATACAGACACTCATGCCGGTCAGTCTTTTCTCGAGCGCATGATGAACACTAGTGTGTTGCAGGCTTGAAATGGCAGCCCTGTCTCGTCTACTTGAATGACGTTTCTTTTTTTTTTTTTTGCGCGAAGTTAGTCGATTGTCGCAGGCAGCTTGAGAGACTTTTACAGAACGTCGTCATAGGCTTGCGATGACTCCTAAAGAATGTTGTTTGGTGTACGAACAGCTCCTATTTTTAGAGAACGTCGCCAGCAAGAAGAGGACAGCGAGCGCGAACTCTCCACGGCCATTTGGCAATAAGGCACTGCACCAGTATCTTGACCTGTGTGCCCACTGTCGACGTTTCGTGAAAAACGCCCCCATTATCACCAGGCCTCTGAATATCCGGGCGCATTCTGATGCCGACTAAAGCGCTGAACGCGACTTACTGAAGCACTTGAAGAGCTCAAAGGCCGTCCGCACTCGAAAGCGGCTCTTTCGCAATTCGGCGATCAAACTGAAGCCCAAAATCGTACCAAAGCAAGCAGCGCATAATTCGGCGCTGTGCTTGGTCAGAGAGGCGGACTTTAAAGGCTCATTGATTATGGTAGTTAGTGTCGGTCAAGAGAAAAAGCCAACTATTCTATGACGAAAAAGACATACCTTGCCTCTAGGGGGGCAGGTTTGTTTTGCGCTAACCTATACGGCAGGCATTTCAAAGTGGCAAGCGACCTCCATTTCTAGTGTCGACTGGCAATAATAAAGGACCCTTCAGTTCGCCTCATACAGCGCAGTCTCTGGCTCCGCTAGTTTGACAAGACTGCGGTGTTAATCTTAGGGTGGAAGCACTCTGATGCCGACTTCTTGTTACCCCGTTAAACCGCTTGCACGAGAGGACCAGGACGGAGGCACGTTGCTTGGAACTATCAGCGCATACAACTATACCGAAGGACAGCGGACAAACCCGCAATTCTGAAACTTTGTGAAAGCAGGACCAATGTTGTCCCTAATATATTCAGACTTGAATGTTCTTGGTTATGCTTACAAAACGAAGTCCTGGGAGCAACTTCTCCTCAGTCTTCGCCACCTACCTCTCGTTGTGCCCTCATCACTGCAGCGAGGGGTTCCCCTGGCCCTGCGAGTATGCGACCGCATGAAACCTTTGTTTCTCGCACGCGCCCGCATCGTTTTGGAAGTATTACTTCACCCACTTTAACGCCGGTGTGGCCCATTACACAAAAACATGCCGAAACTGTCAAAGACGCCATATAACGCGAAAAGGCCAGCAGGGTTCCTGCACTGGATCGAAGCATCTCACAGACCGTTCCAGCAAATCGAGGTAGACTTACTGGGGCCTCTTCCAACTCGTGGCTGCAGACTACCTGTCCCGTTAGACCGAATCGAAAAGCACACTGAAAGGTCGATCCGCCCTTGCGGTGAAAGTATCCGCAGTGAACACTGTACTGCGACATGACGCTTTCGAAGTCATCACCACCTGTAGACGTACGGCATCGTTTTGCATCTCGCGACGGCTCAAGTCATTATGGGATGCAGCGAGTTGAGTCATCGCAAGGTGATCGCCTACCACCTGCAGAAAAACATCCTAGAAGAGCTCCTGAACAAAACAACTCTGGCATGCTGACAATGCACGACCTCGTTGACCACAGGACGTGAGACGCTATAATTTCTTACGTTAACTCCGCTTTTCTTTCATAGCTGTTCTTTCATTGTTAATGATGACATAACTGGCAAGGCTGTGAAATTATTGATGTTATGATTCATCATTGATGTTACTCATGGATTCGTGCTCCACCAAAACGTTGCGTCCTTAGTCAACTTCATGAGTACAACAGCACAAATACGAAAGACACGGACCAGGAAAACATGAGACAGAGTCCTGGTCCATGTCTGATATTTGTGCTGATATACTTATGAAGTTCTGCATCACAAAAAGCGCCTGCCAACAATTCTTATTGAAGTCCTTCGTCAACTTCTGTCTATGCTCCACCCTCTTCACCATTATCCGGAACTGTCGACTGTGCCCGATCCTTCACCATGGAATCATACACTTTCCTTCCTTCCTTTCTTCCTCTCTTTTTTTGTTCGAGCTAGAGCTTTTCTGCACTTTATCCCACACTGGGCCCCGCATAATCACAATCATGTAGCTGTGGGCCGAGGGCAAGAGTGGACTGTCTTTTCCCCTCTTGTGTTACCACCCTGACCACGGCACATGGTCGAAAGAGAACAGCTTCGCTATTAATAATAGAATCACGTCTTCCTCATACCCGCCTTGGAGTTGCGGATATGAACAAGTGATGTGGGAGTATGAACTTATGCCGATGTACATTCTCGTGCTTGAGTTTGAATGCCTAGGTCCCCTGTTTCGATCTATAAACTACTGAGAACAAGGAATGTCGCAGGAGCCAACGTTCCGGCAAGTGGACCTGTCTTCGTCAGGACAGCGAATGCCTTCTCCAACTTTCGTTTATGTACGCCATTGCAAGCTCTCCCCCGTCCACAGAAGGAGAGGAAAAAAGCGGCAGCTGCGAGCAACAAAAAAAAAGGGTGGGGGGGGGGGGGGTTAGGGTGTAGAGGAAGTGGGGTGACAGGTGTTCGCGTGACTAATATATATGGCAAGAACAACTTACTATGTCCATCATATAAAAGTAACTATGTCCATCATACAAAATCAAGTTTCATTTGCACTAGTTCAAGCGTCATTTACATGTTGGAATCTTCACTGTGTCTCAAGCAATACATCGGTGAAACTGTTCAACCAATTAACGTTAGATTAAAAGGGCAGCGCGCGGACACAGCGAATAACCTGCCGACGGCAGTGGCGCAGCATTTTAATATGGCAGGTCATAATTTTGACGATCTCAAACTCTACATACTTCAGGCAAACTTCCCCTGGCCGAGGGACAGAAAATGCGGGCAATCGTATCTCATACACAAGCTCAATACCCTCCAGCCTACAGGCATAACCCTTTAAAACGGAACTCTTGAGTCCATTAGATACGGTGGGGTGTTAACAAAGACGACAAAAGGTTCAGGTATGTACAAGCTAACAATGTTTCTTCCCGAAGTCTACTTCCAGGTGCGGATCCCCCATCCAATTCGACGAGAACAACGGCGTTAAACAGTGTAGTCACATTTTTAGCAACAAGCTTTCGGTTAAATGCACTGCAGGTGCGGCGCGGGTGGTGCGGGGTGGGAGGGGGGACTCATGCGATGGGTGTAATCCCTATACCTAGCCTCTGTGTTTCTCTCTTCATCCTGCTTTCTAGCGCTGTGCATGCAATGTATTTCCAAGACATGAACCACGAGCGTATTTTTCGGAAGGTTTCGTTCTTGCCATGTATACTTGTCACGCTAACACAGGACAGCGACTGCATAACCCTGCATAACTCGACTGCATAGCTTCCCCTACACCCTACCCCCCCCCCCCCCCCCTTTTTTTTTTGTTGTTCGAACAAACGCTGGAGAAGGCAGTCGCTGTCCTGACGAAGACAACATTTGTCGAAACGTTGGCTCCTGCGACATTCCCTGTTCTCAATCGTTTTTAGCGATCTCTTCATCGATTCAAGCGTCCATCTTCCCCTGAGCTTCTTTTCTATTATAGGTCCCCTGTTTGACACCCAAACGTTCTGGCTTTCGCCTTTCTCTTAAGCGATAACCAAGGACTCCTGATAATTTTTCATTTTCTTGCTACCGACTTTCAGCGTCTAAAACTTACTTATCGGAACCTTTTCTGATGTTGTCGATTGTTATAACGTATTGCCTGTGCAACGAGAAAAGTGCGTACCCTGGAAGCGAAGGCGCATCAGTAAGTGTTGATGCATTCCAATGAAGGGACAGATATTCAAAGATAGACTTCGTAGCTTGCCACTATCATTATGTCGTGAGTATTTTGATTAGCTGGGCACAGGCCCACCCAATACAGAGTGCACTGTTTATCCGGTCTGGCAGCTGTGTTCTTCACTGTCACAAGGAGAAGACAATACCTGGAAATTTCTCATACGAGCGATTCTAGCATAACCCGACCTTGCGATTACGGGCCCAGAGAGGCGTCAATTACTACTTCTGTGCGAGGAAACTCGATCTGCTTTTATTATGGTATATTCAATCAGGTCGGTGACCACGGGTGTTGTAGCCTTTGCAATTAGAAATAGATAAGCATTAATACTACAGAAAAAAATGGCAAATCCCACATGCGGTGGGAATCAACGAAATGCGAAGCACCCACCACGAACGTAAAATGGATCTGCGTTGTTGTCTCGTTATACCGATTTTGGTATATATGAAGTTAACGAAACGGCCGCAAGAGCACCATGACTGTGGCATGTAAACCATGCCGCTCATGACACGCATGTCATGATTACAATGTTATGACCTGTCATTTACGTTCGTCACGCAGTCGTACTGTGCCATAGCAGTTTTGGTATACATCCCATTAACGAAACGCGCAGCATGGAAATGATGCCGCTCATGACATGCATGTCACGATTTTCATGTTCTTAGAACGTGTCACCCATGGTCGTCAGGCATTGTTGTCTCGCATACCAATTTTTGTATATATCAAGTTAACGAAACGGCCAGGAGAGCACCAAGACCGTGGCATGTAAATCATGCCTCTCATGGCATGTATGTGATGATTTTCTTATTATGACCTGTCATTTATGTTCGTCATGCATCAGCCACCTGTGACAGCGGTAACTATTATATACTCATTCAGTAACTACAAAAGATAAAGAGTTTAGCCGGAAAATGACATTGGACCATAATCGCAAAACGTCCCTGCTCTATGGGTTACTTGAGTTCAGTTCCAGCTGCTTCCAATGTTGGCATATTAGCCAAGGGGGCTGGTGAAATCGAGGGCAACATTATGAATGAGAGCATTTGCCAATCATTAATCTCATTTCCATATACTTGTAGGATAGTAATATAAACATAAAAGCGCTGATAAAGAAAAAGAGCGGTTACGGTTTTGGTCTTAATGCTTAGCTTCATTCTGTATTTCTTGAAGTTTACTGCTTCCAAATGCTTGCATACGCGTCTGTTGCGGCCAGAAACGCCAAACTTGCAATTCGGGAAGCGCACTGTTCTCCTATTTATCCGCAATTAAACAGCGTACCTATTTCTTCTAGCCTGACGAAATCAAATAAAAAAAGAAGAAATCCTTCCTGGTTCTTGGAGCAGCTGCTTTCGTAGTGATAAATGTTTTATTTATGCAAATTTTTATACGCCTAATAATCTGGTGCAGGCCATACCGAAGTCCAAAGCTTGCTTTATGGCGTTTTACGTCCCATGACCACGATATGGATATGAGAAAAGCAGTAGTAGAGGGCTCCGGAAATTTCGACCATCTCAGGTTCTTTAACGTGCACTGACATCGCACAGCACACGGGCCTCGACATTTCTTCTCCACCGAAATGCAGCAGCCGCGGCCGGGATTCGATGCCGCGACCTTCGGTTCAGCAGCCGAGTGCCATAACCACTAGGCCACCGTGGCGGCGCCCGAGTTCAAAGCGACATAGTAGCTTTGGTCACTGTCGTAGGAAGCTTGGCAGATTCTGAACAGGAAGGTGCGGGTGCCATAAAGCGAAACGCGGTGCTCGGTACGGAAAGAGCTTTCTTTTTCGACGCAAGCATTGTTTTTAAATCTTTGCTTCGTCACGGTCACCCTTTCCCGGCGTTCGCTTATAAGAATCTGTCATCATCATCATCATGAGCCTGTTTAGGTCCACTGCAGGACGAAGGCCTCTCCCAACGATTTCCAATCCACCCTATCCTGAGCGAGTTGGTTCCACTTTATGCCCGCAAACTATTTAATTTCATCGCTCCATCTAACCTTTTGCCTGCCTCTGTTGCGTTTTCCCTCTCTCGGTATCCATTCCGTCGTTCTTACAGTCCATCTGTTATCTTTCCTCCTCATCACATGTCCTGCCTAGGTCCACTTCTTTCTTTTAATTGATATAATAATATCGGCTACTCCTCTCTGTTCTCTGATCCATTCCGCTCGTTTTTTATCTCTTAATGTTACCCCTATCATTTTTCTTTCCATTGCACATTGCGCGCTCCTTAGTTTCATCTCTAGGTTTTTTTTTTTTTTGTTATCCTCCACGTTTCTGCACCGTACGTTAGTACTGGGAGAATGCAGTGATTGAATACTTTTCGCTTTAGTGAGAGCGGTAAGTTTCCAGTCATGATTTCGTAATGCCTTCCGAATGCGCTCCAGCCCATATCCTTATTCTACGGAGAATTTCTTTTTCATGGGTAGGAGTTCCTGTTATTAACTGTCCCAGGTGTACATAATCGTTTACACATTGTAAGGGTTCATTGTTGATTTTAAATTCCTGTTCCTTAGCTAGGCTACTGAGCATAACTTGATATTTCGCCTATTCATTTTTATAAGAATCTGTATGTGCACCAAAATAGTTTTGTTACTCTGATCCGTTTTAGGGAGTCATTAATAATGTTTCCAACTTGTATACTGGGTATCCCAGGTATCGTGCACCAAGGTTTTTAGAAAAAGCTTCGAGCTCTAGAAAGATTGCCTCTACTGCATACACGCAGTAGTCGTGTGTGCATGTAACCAGTGTTTCTTCTTCACTGAGTATCAATTAATTAATTGCTTCTGATTAACTAACCTCCACAATATTTATTGAATCGCTAACATGTCACTTATAAAGTGGTGGGCCGCATAGGATAACCCCGGCATCAAACTATTTGTTTCGCTCTAAAATTTACGTGGTTGTTTTTTGTTCGTGAAAGGAACGGAAGCCCGCGGAATACCTGGCGTATAAAACAGACACACGCTTGCGCACCGGCGACATTTGTCGGATACACGGCTGCGTGCGTTTATTGCCGCAAGGTATAGGCCTTCACTGTAGGGGATGGTTCGAGAGGCTTCACCACTTAACTGGTAGTGAGACACGTGCAAGCCTGTGCTACCATGCGTCGTGAACCTATATGTATCTGTCAAGTATCGCTCGCGAGCGCCGGAGTAGCGGCGCGAGCGCGCATTTATTTAGTTGATTGGATGATTTCTGGAGCTTTACGCCTCAGAAACCACGATATGGTTAGGAGAGACGCCGTGGTGGAGGGCTCCGAATATTCCGACTGCCTGGGATTTTTGAACGTGCACTCACATGACCATTTATTTCTAATTTCGCGTATTTTGTGGGATTTTGTTTTTCCTCGAAGAAAAGAAAACGTGACAAATTTCATCATAAAGCTACTGCTTTATTCTGGAGTTATTTGACACGGTTTACAATTTTATAATTAACATATAAATGATAGCGCAATTTTAAGAAGGTCACTAATTAAAAGTATATAATTAATTGATGTTTAGTGAGGAATAAATATTTGCAAGTACAGACGAGTGCAACCAGGATATAATTGAGACGATTTCGGTACAGCTCTCGTGTATCTTCTTTTAAAAATCTTGGTGCCTGATAGTTGATACACTCTCTATATTGCTCATGTCAGACCTTTCATCGTTTCGTTGTTACACAAAGTGCTGAGCAATGCATCATGCCCCGCGACGGGGGTCTAGTGGCTATGGTACTCGGCTGCTGATCCGAAGTCCCTGGAATGAATCCCCGCCGCGGTGGCCGTGTTTTGATAGAGGATAAATTTGGACGCCTATGTACTGTCGGATGTCATTGCACGTCAAAAGATCGCAGGTGGTCGAAATTTCCGGCGCCTTCTACTACGCCACCTCTCATAATCATATAGTGGTTTTGGGGCGCAAAACCCCAGAAATTATTGTTATTAGCAAGGCATCATAACTAGCACTCTTTCTTCTCTGCGAGCTGCTTTTTTAGTAAACCTTGCTCTTTAGGATGGCCACTATAGGATGCAAATAAATTTCGTCACTTATGCACGATCTCAACCCACCCAGCTAGAAGCCTTCGAATGTCTTCGGGCGTTTCTTGAGAACAGAGTAGTATTGTCGGAACTTACTGACAGGAGTTAATAAAATTTTCTTTGTTACAATTATTGCAAGTTTGTGCTGCTTGACTTCGGGTCTTTTGACTGTCTACCAAAGCTGACTTTACGTTGTGGTATGTTTTATGCGACTTATTTTGTGGGATGTTGTTTCAACGTTAACGTGTTGTTGTGACATTGTGCTCAATTTCGTGTTATTCCTGCTGCGAACTGTCTTAGCGGAATTATGTCAGTTTACTATTGGCTCTAGTGCTCTTTTTAATGTTAGCTATTCGGTGCCGGCTTGTTATTTTTTTCTGTTAAAACATTTTTCTTTGTAAAGAAGAATAGCCTCCACTGTCTAGAGTCATCAACATATCCTAAATATTTTTTGAGACATTCCTTTGCTTGCATTGCAGATTACTTCTAATTAAGACTGTCTCTGTGCATATTAGTTTCCGAGCAAATAGAAAGTGAAAGCGCTTAAATCCTACGAGCGATGCGTAACTGCCCGCGCCAAATGAGAAAGTATGCGAGTCACCAAGAGAATCACTGGGAGTTCACAAGGACAGAAAGTTGAGCGAGTTGGTAACAGTCCATAATCAAAAGAAGAGGCGTGCAGGACACGGACACAAGGAGAGCAGCGGCGTTCGTGGTGTTCACTGCTCTCCTTGTGTCCGTGTCCTGCACGCCTCTTCTTTTGATTATCACTGGGAGTTCGTTCTTCACGCAGGAATAATGTAGTTCAAAGCAGCGGCAACTGAGTAATTTCTCGAGCCATCATTAACTCGAAAGTAATTTGACATCATTCATCTTCCTGTAGCGCTCTCATTTTGCAAAGCTATTTTTTTGTTGATTATGTGGCGCCATATAAACTATCGGGTAGTACAAATGAAGCACTTCTAACGGGAACCACGAGCGACCACAAGCCACGGCAGTGTTTTACGAAAAATTTTCAGTGGAAAGGTCGACGCCGGTATGTGGGCTTTCAGCGCACACGAAAGCGACGAGGAATCGAAAGGCAAAAAAAAAAAAGAAAGAAAAAGTGCTACGGGGCCGGTTGTTTTCCTTTGCATCTACTGGCATAAGCTTCTCCTTCTCAAAGTTATTTTCGCCATAACCCTGTCTGGCGCTTGCTTTAATATCTGCGGCGGGTCTTGGGGCTTGGTTCCCGATAACAGTTTCAAGATTAGAGAGCCGGTGCCGGGCCGCCAGGCTCCGCACTGCGGGTTGCCCCTTGCACCACTCTCGTGGTGGCCGCCGCGTTCTTCGGGTGGTATAGGACGGTCGCAAATGACCCGTGACCGGCTGATCACCGCAGGCTAGCCCCGCCGGCCTGGCAGCAGCACCAGCAGCAGCCAGTCGTTGAACGGAGCGGCGAGGGGAGCCTACCACCAGCGGTGTGCTGCGTCTCCTCGGTGCCTCGGCGCCGGGCCCCGGTGCCCCATGCTCATGAACATTCGCCAGGTGCGCCGACGCCGGTTCACGCGCTCAGAGAACACGTACGAGGCTGGGTCGTCATCTTCGGTGCCATTCAGCTGGAACTCGCTCATCCGCGAATCACTGCTGCAGACATCGTGGCCCATCTCACTGAGCGCCGACAGCGATGACGACGAGTTCGATCTCTTCAATCCGCGCAGGTGAGTGTCCGCCCTCTTATTCCGATCCATTCTTTTTTTCCACCCAGCTAGAACTGGTCTTCTTACCGCTTTCTATCGCGAACCCGGCAGGAGCTTACGCTCACGTCGTTCTTGTTCTCTTTTCATTCACGTGTTCAGGTAATACGCAGCAACAAGTCTGCGCCATTCCCATTTCAAGAGCCTTCGGGTTTGAAGTGATAGGATGTTTGCAGCGACCCAGATGGCCCCGTCTTTTCAGGCCATTTTACTTTTTTCCATCTATGAAAGCAAGAGCAAGAGGCTCTTTATGCGAAGCCAAGTTAACGGGGAAAGTAGGGCTGCAGTTATTTTAGTGGGGCATCGTCACTTATTCTTTATTTAGTGGCGTGTCGTCGACATATTCTTTACTTAACTTGCCTTACTAGTGGTCAAGAAGCGCTGCAGCGGGAACCCGAGCCATCCTTTCAGAAGTTATGATTTTCGGCCGCCAGACCTTGGACAGCACTGAAAGTAATAATATGCGTGTTGGGTGTGTTTGCATAGTTTGGTTGTTCTGAATTTCGCTTATTTATTTAAAACGTACTTTATTTGCGGAGGGTTGACTTAAGTGTTAAAATTTGTCTTGTTTCTCTTCTTTGATGTTTTTGTGTCAAGCATAAAGAAAACAGAGTTACTTATCTTTATCGGTGAAGTTTTCGTATGACACCTTTGTCCGTCCAAGTACCAAAGAAATAAGGATTAGAAGAAGACCTCTGAGGAAGAAAGCAGGATTTCTGGTTTTGTTTTTGTAAAGCCATGTGAATGGGTAGCGGGAAGTCGCGTTGTGAACAGGATAGTGAGTCACACGTAAGTGCAATAAGGATCCTTATACTACCCGGGAAAGGATGTCAATGAAACAAACACTGCTGTATACTATACTGCACGCAAGTGAACCTTGCTTGTGGTAAGTTGTAAACAGGGCTTCCTTGCGATAGTAGACAAAGTAAAGAGCAGTGCTTCATGAGCACTAGACATGCAGGGGCTCTACATCATCTGACATTTTCTGAAAATAACTTCCTTCTTTTTTTTCGCAGCTGCAGTTATCAGTGTAAAAGGCTGAATATACACAGTATATACCAAGGCGCCGCGACATTTCTTTTTTTCTAACATACTATTTGGAATTTGTTGTCGCAAATTCTCAACTGCTATAAAAGTTTCCTTGAAATAACGATGTTTACACTGTCGAGCATTTCTTTCTTCTTAAACCATTTTTCTTTCATTCCTTCTTCAAACCAAATTCTTGTCGTGCTACCATCATTTGACGACGGGATGTAATGCAGGATGAATATTCTGCGAAAAGCGAAATCATTCGTAATATATTTTGTTTTTTAAAAAGCATCACTTGCCGCGACAGGCGCCAAAAGCGAGAAAATTGTGTACTCTTCTCCGCGTGTCCTCTTTTCTCCGATTTGCCTGTAGTAGCACACGATCGTGTTAGTTACTCTCAAGCCGTCTTCGTCAGTGCTCATTAGCGTCTCCCTATACGTTCGTTTACTTCTGAGCGAAGAAATAAAAGCTCACACCGATGCCGTCTTTCATTCCTCTGACGCTCGAGGTCGCTGAGCGTCTTGACAGTATACGACAGCAATAAGTGCTTGTGGGCCACGACGTGATCGTGGAAGCGCGGGGCTTGCCTCGGCCCACGCGCGGCCACCTTCTCGTCTGGCGACAGTGACACCATACGTATCCAAAGTGCCTCGTAACCACGCATAGCGATCTCATGGGGAGCAACCAAGGCGCGCTTTGCACATGCTATTTCGGAACATTGCTGTATTTTTTGCGTGCTGTTTATGGTGCGTCGTCTTCGACGATTACACAAAGCTGGCTGTTTATTTCTAAGTTTTCGTCCGCTTTATTATCTATTTATGGTTCATTCTTCCCTGCATAATCATTCATTCTTTACTCAGGTATACCTTTAAAAACTTTGTTGTAGGCTCTTTGCTGCGAGTTCCGCACGTTGGAAGACGGGCAGCATTAAGCGACTATCCAAACATATAGTTAAGAAGTTGCAACGCCTAATTTTCGCCGTCTATGCGTCTTAGCTTCAGCGTGGTTGCCTGCATGTTGGCGTACTCGCTACTCGCTGGGATCAGCTTCGCCATGAGATCAACTAACGGAAATAATGAAGGGAAACACTTCGGTGGCTCTGTATGCATTTGCACCCTCATTGGTGTAGCCCTTCGAAGCCTTAGCTGCGGTAAAATGGTAGCCACAGCTCGAGATCACGTTCAGTTTAGCGCGTATCAAGGATGGTGTGGAGGTTGTTATTCCAGCTTCCTGTACTTTCATAAGTGACTCAGAAACTTTCTTGCATGGCACAGTTCATGTGTATTGCACTCACTCTATCGCATATTTCTAGTAGGCAGTGGAGTACATCAGCCCGCGCAGGACTCCGAACGATCCGGTCTGCATTCTATAGCTTCGTTTCGTCCCGCAGCCGAGCACGGCTGTGTTGGAAATCATATCGCATTTAACCGCAGTCGTCCATTGTGCCTGCCGCCACCAGCTCTGCGTGCATTTGTCAGAAGCATGTACTTAATCGTCTAAGTTGGGGCGGTGAACCCTCTAAAGATGATCACCATAGCTTCACGTCATTCTTATAGCGGCTTAAGGTCCGCTTATGCACAGAAACAGAAGCAACTTGCTCGGTTGCTGTTGTGTCCGGACAACTACTGACAAAGCTGCAAGTTCAATAATGAGCGATATGTTCAATTCCGTGCAACTGTTTGAAGGGCGCACAACTCTATGAAAAGCTCAAGTTTCAACGCAGTGCTATAAATGAGTTGGCGTGTTAAAAATCTGAAGATATCCATGATTTCATACGTATGTGGTATATAAAGCTTTTTATTCGCAGTGCTTTTAACGAAATCTTGGCACAACAGAACTGTGGTCGGCTGTTCCCCGTCACATGATAGGCTCTTTTTGGGGGTGCAAGCGCAGTTTTCTAAAACGTAATTTATGCACTTGTTGATGGGTTCTTTGTTTTTGTCCTTCCCTACTAATATGATAAACTTCTGGTGACAATAAATACTTAATCGATAGAAACGCCCCCAGTGCCCATTGATTCTTTAAATTCCGAATATAATCTAACAAGCACTGTGGTCGTACTAGTCAGCATTGTTCGGATATCTCAATATGCTCGCAAGTGATATATACAGAGAGAACGTACAAGATACGTGCAAACTTCTAAAAAATTTTATCTTTGCAAACCACACACACAGAGATATTCTCTCAACTAACACTGACCGAAGCTTTAGAGAGATATCAGTTTGCTCTGTGAGGATCAGATAAAAACATATTGTTGGCCACTCTGTGGAGCATGTCGCAGTTTTTTATTTCTTGTTTTTTCTCCTATGTTGAACGGGTTTCACAAATTGAAAAAAAAAAAACGTCTCGTTGACTATCTTATCCGGGGTAAAGGCAAATATAGAAAGAGGGACACTGAGAGACAATGGAAAGGCGTAGTGATGTCGCTCACTCGTGCAAAAAGGACATGGGTGTAATCGTACTGAACCGGATATGTCGTGAAGTCGAATGCTAGAGTGCAGTGGAGGCGGAGCGTGCTGAACTCTGAACAATTGCAGACACCTGAACCAAATACAGCAGACCTTGTGATAAAGTATTGATGTAATTTTTGGCAGCGAAATTCACTCCCAGCGATTATTTATGTTCTGTTGAAAGCAACACTCAAAGCCGATGAAGCGTGAGCTGATCGTCGGTCCAGATAAAGGAGAGATGGTTATAGCATTAGAGCCAAAAATTATGGAGAGAATCGAGGTCCCTAAAGCACGGGTGACTGTTTAATATACTTAAAAAGATTTCACTGCAGAGACCAACGATCAAGGATAGATATGCAAAAGGCTAACCTGCAGTAACTCAAATTAGAGAGAGAGAGATGATGTGCGGAAGGCAGGGAGGTTAACCGGAAGGAAAAATATCCAGTTTGCTACCCTGCACTGGAAAAGGGGTAAGGGGAGGAAAAAAAAAGGGAGGAAGAGAGAGATCTAATCGTGCGGACACACAAACACAGCAGTGTCAGAGACGGTTCACGAGGCCCGTTGCGCGCAAGAACTTGAGAACCACACCCTTTGTGGCTTTCTGCTGCGAGACTGTCGTTCCGGCATTCCAGTACGGTTTGCTCAGACAGCGGTGGATCATCAAGGTGTGCTAATTCTGCGGTGGGCGACTGTCGCTGGGAGCAGTACCTAGGGCAATCGGAGAGGACGTGAGCAATCGCTTCCTCGCTGCCGCGGTGAGCACAGGCAGCACTGTCTTCCAGTCCTGGAACTGAAGTTAAAACCCCATTATATCACGCGGACTAAACTGGTGACTATTTTTTTTTTCTTGGCAGCGACTCGAAATGGTTGCCATGAATAATAATGGTAATCGAATCCAGCATCAATAATGCGTTTAAGGATTCTCAGTTCACTAAACACACACACACGCAAAAACTCACACGTAATGAGGCGCAACTAAAAGCAAAGACTACTTCTGGGTGCAGCACCTCTGCTTATCGTGTAGGGAGCGGCTGCAGATGCTAAGCCGTAAGTGCATCCAATTGCTGTATACCTTCCTCCCATGTTACAGAACGGTGAGGTCGCTTCGGTATTCTGGTGGTTTGGTAAAATATCTGGAGCGAGATTTCTTGTTAATTTAGTCTTCTTGCTTTGCAGGCGGATAGTATCATAACTCGTTTTTTATCTTACTGGCACTCTAGTGCGATTTTAAATGCATTTTTCTCAAATGAACCGTTAGCTATGTGTGGGTGCATATTCTCTGTTCTCGCTTTGTCCTTGTTAGTTGCGCAACTATTTCATTATATTGAAACGTCTTTCACAGATTTCTGCGCGTAATGCGGTTGTAAGCGATCTTCTGGCGGCCAACACGGTAACAAAATATTTTGTATGGTGAAACAAGTACGCATTTGCGTTGTTTCACAGATTCACCCGAATATTCAAAAGGCTGTTATACCTTCGACATGTATCCGCTTGAAAATAATTTATATACGATGGGGTTTTCTCTCTTCAAAGAGTTTGTTCAATAAATAAAATTAAGCGTCTTTGAGAGGCGTATAATTTTAGCCATTCTTCAATTTACGGTCACAAGGAAAGGATGCGTCGTTTCTCATTAAAGATGCGTTCTGGACAAACGCTGCTATATGTGCCTTGACAGTTGCGGCATCTTTATTCAACGGCAACTTTGGCATGAACTCGTTAAAACTTTCATTCCGCAAACTTCAGCTGGCTTTTTCGGTCGAAATGCAAGAACGAGCGGCTGCGGAAATATGACGCGACATTAGCTTTTCGTGGCAATAAAAAAAAAAATCTTCAGTGGTGAAGCTAAGCTTGTCATGGTGCCCAGAGAAGCTATCAGCAGATGAACAGCCATAATATATGGTGGCCTGTTTTTCGTCGTTTCTTAATTGGTCGACGTTCTCGTCAGCTAGAGGAGCAAAATAGTATCGTTACAACGCAGAACACCCGCTACGCTAAGAAATACGGCTTTGCAGCGCGCGACCGCGTCGACGAGCGGAAGAAAATCGTTAAGTGAACCTCGTCGGCGTCGTCGAGTAGCGAGGCGGTAGCGTTGCGAAGCAAGAAGACAGCTCGTTCCAAGACCCGATGTCCCGCGACAGAGAAGAGGGCGAGCACGGCCTAATGCTCGCCATCTCGGTATGCTCTCGAATATTATTCCGCTCCGGTTGATGTTTTCAGCTTTTCAGTATCGATCTTTTCCGTCGTGTTTCTCATTGCCTGCTGCCGCATCAACGGCCGGACGCAGTGCTTGCTAGCACGGAAGCCCGCCGCTGTGAGGCTCGGCGCCATCTCGCGGCAACTGGGCGAGGGTCAACGGAACCGATGATTCCCGCGGGTATCGCGGGGGCCGCTCGGCTCCATGGCGTGGACCTTGCGTTCATTCCCATGCACCGGCGATCTGCAGCATCGCATGTTTTGATACGGCGGGCGCACGTAAAACGAAGAGGCCGCTTGTAGAATTGCGAACGAGTGTTTGCAGACTGCGGCTGCGCAGACAAACTACAGTGGAGAACAAGCAGCTTTGCTTGACTTGTCATCTGCGTCTGCCAAGAGCGTGCACCTCGGATCCAATTCTTTCAAAGGCAGTAAGGAAACGTGCTCGGAATGATTTCTGAGCTTCTGTCACACAAATGCCTTTCTTCAAGCTATCATATCATTCTGACCTCGACTAGCTGCACTGGCCGCTACAGATGTGCACCGCTTGGCTGCATGAGTCACCAAGTGATTCATGGTCATTTAACTCTGCTATAGAAGCACAAAAAAAGGCCTGTATCGCTCATATGCGCACCTCCAAATAAGCTTGCTCAAACCGTGTTCTCTTAACAAACCCGTCTGGGCTAATGTCGCGTTTTGTACAACAGAGTCGCCATTCGGTTGCTGAGAGCATTTGCAATGTGCGCGTCTTTTTTTATTATTATTTATATGATATTAGGAGTTGTTGGCGCACAAATAAAGCGCCGGCTACTCCTTGGCTCCTGGGTGTGGTGAACGTTCAACATGCACGGTTGCGAAGCAGTATGCGAATTCTTCAGGCATAATCACAATAACAGTGGTTCCACCAGAACAACAACGATGAAACACACATACATGGTACATATATACAAATTCAAGCACATGGTACTACTCTCGAAAAAAGTCTGTAATAAATACGAATGTCAGTGCACAAAAACATCCGTAGTCAGTGGCACCTGGTCGTGCGAATGAAGCACCAGATATTGCAATGGAGTAACATGATGCAGTAACATGATAAACATCCACAGAAATCACAAAAAGGCGAAATAGAGGAAAACACAAAATGCCCTAGTAACGTCCAGCAATGCCACGTTTTTTTTTTTTTCACAAAAGCTTTTAGTGCCTTCAAAGCGTATTTCTGCAATGCCGTCGTAGGCCATGAGCCCTGAAGTTTCCTCAAACTAAACTGCCGACCACCGAATGTCAGCAGAGCTATCTTTAGTCGATGTCTTGGTTCGTCGTGATTTATGAAATCTAATGTCCTCTTCTTGAAATCCACAATCACATTCGAGAGTTTTAGCACGTCCAATTTTGTGTTCAATATGCTTTGTGTAGACATTACCTAACTTTAACCGATGAATGAGGATTTCCATACTTCTCTCTAAAGATAACGCTATTCTGAGTTCAATAAATGGATCGATATGATACAAGTCACAACTTTGAGAATTTTGATCAAACCACGTACTTCTTCTCATTTTGAAAGATGCTGACCTTTTTAACGCAACGCAATTCATTTTTTGACAGTGAGAGGGAAACCGTGGCATCTTTGTGATGTGCTTGTCGTGCTGCGTTATCGGCTGCTGTGTTACCGGGAATGTTGCACTGGCCTGGTATCCATTGAAATACTATTTCGTGTTTCGCTTGGTTTGCTCTTGAGAGTTGTTTAAGTGTCTCATATATTATACTTTCGCTGATTGTGTGTGCTTTTGTGCTGCGCAGGGATGTTAGGGCTGCCTGTTAATCACTAAAACCTATCTTTGAGAATATCTCACTGATGTTATAAATTTTATGGCATACAGGATAGCAAATAGTTCAGCCGTTGTGGATGATGTAGCACGAAATAGCTTATAAGACTCCCTTATTGAATTGGGGAACAACGAAGGCTGAAGTAGAGGAGGTTGCGACACAAGAGCCGTCCGTATAAACATGTACGTATCCTGGGTAGAGCATATATATCTGATATAGTACCAGTTGTTGAGCAGCCCGAATAAACATGTCTCCTTTTCTAATTATTCCCTCTACCGACAATTTGATATTTGGTAGTGCGAGCCTCCATGGAGGATAGTCAACGTCACAATGCCAATATTTGTTCCTTGGCAATATATGAATATTTTCTTTAAATTCCTTATGTATATAACGTCTGTCTCTTCTCCATATGTCTAGTACCAATGGCTGATTCGACTCACACTGATTACTAAATTCGAGGGTGTACAGAAACGTTATCGATTAGATAGTGGACTGATTTCTGCAAACCATGTTCGAGTGATGGTCGCTTTCCTGTTTTGTGCAAGGGGAATTAACCCGCCAGTTTCAGCTGGAAATGCCCACCTGTTCGTGTTTTTTACTCCTCAAGAAACTCCTACAAGTGTAAGTTTCCCGTACACATTCGAGTGAAAGGTGTGAAACCTACTTGCGCTCTCTTCTTATTTCTCTGGAGGACACCATCTTTCGCAGAAACATGTTCAGAACCGCACGCTTTTTGTATGAAAGAACCGATGATTGTTAAGACCATACGACGATCAAGTAAATGTGAATAGCCTCTAGTATTCCCAGTGTTCATGTGACTAGCAACATAACGGGCATTTGCTGTGGTCGTTAGGTGTCGTCTTTCTAGAACAGCGTGTTTCTGTTTCGCGCCATTCAATACCGCGCCCCGTTAATGTTCGGCGAGAGTCACCTAAGCGACTTCTTTATTGTCTTTTTTGTACGAGATGATAAGAAGCCTCGCTTTACTGGGATAGAAAATCCTGCATGTTCTCATACGTTTTAATAAAAGGGAACGACAGCCGGACTCTGACTGCTTTGTGCGGGAGCCTCTTGGCGTCACCACGTGCTTAACCTGATGCATATCTACCATACAAGTTGCAGTTTGGCGCAGTTTAAAGCATATACGGTACCATATTTTCCGTAAGCTCGATGAAAAGCACGTAGTGTTATCTTTATGGCAAAAGTGGGGCTACGGCTATTCACTGCGGAGCAGTAATGCGCGGGTCTCCATTCTACATCCATGGACGCCGTTTTTTACGAGCCCTCACTGGGCCGCCGGAACGGCTGCTCACGACATTGCACCGCCTAAGAAGATGTTGCCAAGATTAAGCTGGGCCTAATTAAACTGCTCGTATCATAAAGCAACCGTGCGGGTATTCTGTTTCAGGCAGAAAGTGACACGGCTTTGTCGTTTGTTGCATGTGCGACACTTTCATAAAAGTGCGCACCGGAGACGCTCGCAGTTCCCGTCTCTCCGGAAGGAGAAATACGCGAGGAGTAACTGCTAGTGAACACCTGCTGGGTCGTTTTATGTGCACATATATTATAATTTCCCTTTTTTATTAGCGGACCCTTTATTGTCCGCTTGAAGATTGCACGCCTTTATGCTTACTCTGTCTTATGTGCGACGCCAGAGCTGCTTAAAATGCACGTATAGCCTAGAGAGTAATCAATATCTAGCGCAGGCTGGGCCATTACTGCAACGTCGTGAAAGCATACGATCTGGGAGCATATATGTATTTAAGTATTCTTCAGCGTATCTACATAACTGGTTTGTTTGTTTGATAATTCTTCATGCTAAATCGTCTCGAAAGGTCATACTAGCCTGTTTTCCATGTAGCACATCCCATTAACCAACCTACAGTCGAAAACTGCGTCATTTAGCAATCGCGAGAGATATGCGTTTTACGAGATACCAGTTATTCTTAATCATCTGTGTTCCAGTTCAGGAGACTTTATATTACAGGAGTAAGCAGGCGATGCATGTTAAGCTGGCATCCTAACTCGATTCGTATTTTTCACTGGACATTCGTAAAGCGTGGCAAAATTGAAGCAGTGTACATATTTTCATAAAAATACGTTATGTGCGCACTAATAAATATGCTTTGCAACTTCCCAAGTGAGAGTTTTTCGTTTTAAGCAAGAAATGAAAAGCTAGTAATTAATTAAGAATAGTTAATTAAGATAGCCTCAGATGGTCAGGACGACCGTAAACACCATTAAATTGGTTTCACCTGCTTAACGCATGCGTGACTTTTTTTTTAAAACAGTGGATTAATTCAAAGCATACGTACAATAAAGACGCTCAATCTATCGATCACCCCACGTTACCTATCTCTTGACTCGTCCCTCCACGGTGGTCTAGTAGCTATGGTACTCGGCTGCTGTTCCAAAGGTCGCGGAATCGAATCCCGGCTGCGCCGGCTACATTTCGATGGAGGGGAAATGTCGTGGCTCGTGTACTGTGCGACGTCAGTACACATTAAAGAACCCCAGCTGGTCGAAATTTCGGGAGCCCATGATTACTACGTCTCCCATAATCAGAGGGAGGTTAAACTTCAGAAATCAATCAGTCTCTTGACTCACGCATTCGTTTTGTATTCAATATAAGCGCCAGTTCCCAAATGCTCAAGCTCGACAAACGTAACGGTAACACTCTATGATGTATCTAATACGTCGATGCAATGTCTTTCCTGATTATAATAATAATAGTAAAAAGGTTTCTCTCTCTCTCTTGTGCAGTAGATCACTTGAGCACACGTCTCAAGTACATGATCCAAAACGTGAAGCCGACTCAATTTTCGACTTGTAAAAGCTTTAAGTCATTGTTTTGAGCTTCAGTAAACCTTACGACTGAATACGCATTGAACGTTACGAATAAAGTATTGTTATTTTCAAAGGTTTGAAACTAAAATATCAAACTATCGCCACACGTAGCGCTCTGACATAATCGAACATTACTTAAAGTGTTGACCTGAAGGTGCATTCCTGACAAAAAATTACTTGTTTTGTATACTTCAAAGCAATGTGGGTGCCTTTTGGGATCTTCGCACTTACTACCGGAGATACTTGAGGCTCCATGAGCCATCATGCCGTTTCGTCTTCCTTGACTCTACTTATAACTTGAAGCGTGCTTTGCCTCGTGCAAACCCTTCATGCGAGAAAGCCCACTTTAACGCTCTTGTCGCTTCGGCGTGCGAGCGCGTCCGAAGTGCACGTTTCCGATGAAATTTGCTACCGGAAGAAGCCTTAGCTCCCAATTAGGCCCCAGAAACAGTGGTCGAGAGACATCGTGCCTGAAGCCGCGCTCAACAAAGAGAAAAAAAAAACAAGCAAAGAAAGAAAGCGCACGTAAAGAGCAGCTGCGTAGGAGAAGTGAGACCAGAATGGAATTAGGTGAACAACGATGCCGTCCAGTGGGAGCCCGGTGGAGGCAGCGGTCCCTCATCAGTGTTGCGCGTACCGTCCTCATCTTTCTGCCAGCGCACGCTTTTACACCGTGGCGAATTACTTCTGCGCCGATACCCGTAGCGCAATCTTGGCAACTTAAGCCTAATTCCCCCCGAGGTTCGCTCACTGTCCACTGTCCCGCGGTGACGGGGTTCCCGTGCTGGCGGCCGCAACAGCCGCTTTGCGGCCCCGGCTGCGGTACCCGGCCGCTTTCCGCGTTGGTCTCTTTTTATTTCCCCTCGCTGCACGGCGGCTTGGATTTCTTTACATGTTGTCCCTGTTCACTTTAATGGGTCGTCGTAAAGGCGAGCGTTAGCTAATCAACGTGGGTCCTCCGTGCGCACACCCGAAAGGCTTTAAAGACCCACGGTCTCAGGGATATACCCTGGAGTTCCCGGGAGTGTTTGAGCAAGAAGGCATAAAGCAAATGTAACTGTCGGGCAATTTCGCCGGAGTCCACGCGCTGCCGACAGTCAATAAAGTGAGGCCAGGGCCGGCCGCCCCCGGTCCTACCGGGCTGCGAGACCACAGCCGAATGGCGGCACGGGCACACACAGATAGCGCCGACTAAGGCGTGCTTTCACTTTGTTGACACAGTTTTATGCGGTGCTTCTGCGCGACATCGTTTCCTGGGCGGCCCATTTTGTTGCACAGTAGACGATCGCGCCCTTTGCCTTTTCTTTCGGCTTTTTTTTTTCCCCTCTTTCTGCGCCTCGTACCGGGGTGATTTTGCGTCTCCTCGGCTTTAGTAGCTTGTAATTCGAAGGGCGTCAATTGCCTCGGCTCGGTTTATTCGCCTCCTCTATTATGGAGATAGGAAGCGTCCTAGATTAACGGGCTATTCAAAGACGCGAGTTTCGTTTTACGGAGATATTACAGCTGATGCCTTGTTCACTAAGGACAAATGGAGCAAGCAAGCACTTGTTTGACAAAGCGCATCATGAGTGAGTGTGAAGGGGTAGAGCAAACATAGAGCATAAGTCTGGTATCGGACTTCCAAGAAGCGTATAAGAGATTGCAAGACGCTACGTACGTGTCTTGCCGGGGAGAGCGAACTTCATGAACGAAGGTAGCGGGAAACAAGTGAATCTCACGGCTTTCTTTTCTCCTTGCTTTGAAACTTTCAGTGGGTAGCCTTCTAAGTTAAAGCTTGCAAAACTCATGCCTTCTCATTAAGATAAAAAGCAATGATGATCACAAGAAGGAGCACTAGACCCATAAGCACACGCACGAAGATCGGACGACGCGAGTTGCATCCTAGCTGCTGCGGTCTCATTTCGATTAAGAAGCTATGCTAGACGACCGTGTACTGTGCGAGGTCAGGACAGGTTATGTATCCTCAGGTGATCGAAATTTCCGGATTCCTCCGCTACGGCGTGCTCATAATAATGTTTTGGTTTTGACACTTATAATCCCAGCAACCTTTATCAGAAAAGCTCAGTCTAGTCTGTGCCAAAAGTACGTTCATCTTCCATTTGCTCTTTCTTTAACAGAAGCTTGTGTAATATACTAAAACTCAAGTTATGAAAACGTTATTACACTTACGTTGAAGAAGATTGAAAGTATACATAAAGTTTTTAAATTTATTGCAAGTACGTAACTATTCGAAGTCAACAGCTACATTGTGCGCGCCACTGTAAGGAGTGTAAGGTAAGGAGTACAAACTGTCATTAGCAAAACTTGATTATTCAAATACCTATTTTACTTTTTGCTCAAATGACGTGCATTTCTTTGCCTATTCTGACTCATCATGCAGTATTGTGCTACGTGCGCTACGTCGTTTTTAGCGCTTTTAACAGCGGCAGCCGTATTTCGCATGAAAATTTGTGCCCAGGCTGTATACGGAGCTGCCGCTTTTAACGGGCTTTTCATATGCTGGCTGCTTTGGCAAACATAAAGACACACATAGCTCTATGCATTCAGCAGCCAAACGAAGCGTCATTATTAGTTTTACAAAAAACATAAAAACCTATTGCGCGCGTTTTATTTACACCATTTTTCGGTATAAGAGAAAACCGAAGTTTGCCAATAATAGCTTTCCTGATACGCTTATGTTCGTGGTGCAAAAGCAAAAGGGGGAAAAAATGCGGTCCATTCCTCTGTCAAGGAATCGGTAGAATACGAAAGTGAAATGTGTCTTCACGGAAGCTCTCGAATGGAAAAAGCGGAAATCTGGCGAATCGAAGGCCGGGAGATGGGTTGAGTACTCGGGTCGTGTGAACACGTTGCAAGTAAACATCAGCGGCACTTTGACATTGTACAGGGATCCCCGACAATTGCGTTCAAGCGAAAGTTGTCGAACGACTCATATTTCTCCGGAGACACGCCATTGCACGTGCCGGAGCCCCACGCAAACCTGCCAGAACCAGGGGCGTTCACAAACAGTCACACCGCAAGAGAAACCAAGCGGATATTTTTGTGAACTCACAATCCGCTGCAACGAAAGGCGCATGATTTGCTTGTGGGCGGTCGTCTTTTGAAAGTGTTTGACTCGCGGCATCCTGTCGGTTCTTCGCTTGAGCAATGTACAACCATTTCTCTCGTTGTATGGCTCACATGGTAGCCAGTTGTGCTGTGAAACGCTCTGCTCCAAGAACACGACAGTCAGTGTTCGCAGTTTGAACCGAGAACGCGCGAATCCATTCCGCATCCCGCTGGGGTGTCTCCTGCTGCACGAAAGCATTTATCTGCGCGGCATTCAACCGTCGACGTCGTTGCGTTTTTGCGTTGTTTAGTGCGCTTGTTTTCTATTCGATGCCACCATACACGATACACAAGGTATCGCAGGGACACCTTGCATGCGTGTGCAGGCCGAAATACAGACGAAAATATGTAACAAGCTAATCCAACGCGAAAGACGAAGCACGTAATAACGCTCCGTGAACTGCAGTAACCTCCGTTGCGCTGACACTACCAAAGCGCTCAGTGTCGGCGCGCTTTAGCACGACAATGTATTACTTCGCTCCACCGCTCCTAGATGGCGGTACCAGCCGCTGTGAATCAAGAGTGCCGATAGACGAAGGCGATGTTAATTTAAGAGTAATTTTGCTTGCTGAACGTTCCTCCGATTCAGTTAAACGTAAATTGTAAAGAGTTCTTGTGAATATATAAGGCCCGTTTGTTCCGCATCTACTACAGGTCTCGGTCTTGTAATGGGTAGAACGTCCAGCACCTATCATCGCGTCCCGCGAAGTTGTCAGTTCGAATCCCAGCGATTGCTGTAGTTTTTCATTGTCAAACGTTTGTGTGTTTGTTTTCTTTGAGACACATATTTCGGTAATGGAAGTTTGTTTGTGAAATCTTGATGGACCCCGGCATAAAAGACGTATACATGTTACAAAAACGTGCCGATACATTCTTTGAGGGCGATGATTCAAACGTAGCACAAAAAACACATAGCATACAAATGTACGCAAACAGAGGCACTGTTTTACAGTCATACCTATGAAGTGAAACTCGCTCCTGTAAAGTGAAACAGATGAAAAGGTCATGCATGAATTACCCTTTTTCAATATCCATGCATAAACCACGTTTTTTCCTAGTATACTAGCATTACATTTCGTATGATCCAATTCGACTGTTCTTTCTCAACAATCCACTTTTTACCGAAAAGCGCTACATAAAAAATCAACAATGCGACTACTTCCTGTCATAAATCTGATTTGGCTTAAAGATATGGTTTTAAAATTAAAAAGAAAATAATGGTTGTTGTTATTATCAATATAATATATTTTTCTCTCAAGCACGTTATATTTGGGAACTCATTCTGGAGTATTCAGTTCACTAAGCATCCAGCTAGCGGTTCAGTGGTTTCACAGGTACAGCAAATATGCATTTAAATATGCATTTGAGGTGAGCTTCTTGGGTTTCCAATTTAGTTTTTAAAATTTATGCTAGACTCTCGCTCTGCTTTTTGTGTACACTCCCTTGCCATGGGGCCTCAGTGAGTGCTCCCCGCCTTGTCGTTGTGAACGCTCCGCGTGCGTGCGCGCGCGCGCGCGTGTGTGTGTGTGTATGTGTGTGTGTGTGTTTCCGATCAGCACTACCACAATTCCGATCAGCACAACCACATGTCCCCTTCAGCTTACTAAACAACTTGGTACTAAAACGTAATTTCTGCATTTTGGTGGTTGCAGTTATTGATGCACCTCGAGGAACACCAGCTGGTAAGAATCATTCCAGAGTTACCAACTACGGCGTGACTCATCTTCAAGTTCTGTTACTGCAGCTTAAAAAGAGATAGAGAAAAAAAAAAACTCGTCATGTGGAACTTTTAAATAAGAACCGAGCTAACTTCCTTGTTTTAGACAGTCTCTTATTGGAGCTAAATTTTTTAACTTGCTTATTAAATGAGATTGATATCTGCAGAATTCTTTATTCATTTTTCAGGAAGTTTTAGCTAACTTGCGCCACCCTTTAAAAAAATCCACGTGCGCTTTACGGAGATGTAACCGACTTAGTATTATTCGCTGTTATCTTGAACACGTCATAATGCTTTTTAAAGTAACTCAGGTAGTTATTCACATTCTTTAATTAGCCAAAGTTTGAACAGTTGCTTTAACCGCAATATATTCAATGGTAAAGTTGTAAAGGATGTTAATTGGTTACGAAATAATGCATACTTAGGCGAATAAGTGCCATGGTTTAAATT
Organism: Hyalomma asiaticum; assembly: GCA_013339685.2. Lineage (NCBI taxonomy): Eukaryota > Metazoa > Arthropoda > Arachnida > Ixodida > Ixodidae > Hyalomma > Hyalomma asiaticum. The sequence continues at coordinate 165,972,289 of CM023481.1, forward strand.
ATTTTGAGCATCTAAAAAAATTGCGCGAGATTTGAAAAAGTACCACGTGACAAGCGTTTGCGCGCCACGCCATTACCACCCTCAAACGCACTAAGACAACGCCTCCTAGGAGCGTTGGCTAGGAACGAACCATCGATGGTGGACGCAAACAGACCGCTTTGAATAGGCCACAGAGAAAATGATTAAAAATGACCACACCTTTCGCCCTGTCTATGCCTGCGGTCTGCATGCATGATCTTGGGGGTGGTAATGGCGCTGCGTGCAAGAACTAGTCACGTGGTACTTTTCGGAAATGTCGCCCAGTTTTCTTAAAACCCGGAAAAATTAAAACAATTGCACGTATTAGCATAATGATCCCTCATTTGGGCACTAAATACGTGCGTTACAGCTTCAGTGTAAATACATTGCGTGTATAGCGGCCTCTTAACAGTTAGCAAAATTATTATATTTAATATTTATTTATTTCAACATACTGTCAACCCTTTGGCAGGGTTTTGAGGGAGTGAGACAATAACAAAAAAAAACATTCATTTCAGCAATAACACTAATAAGTGGTCGGAGCATATTTGCTAAAGAAATTTCTAAACAATTTATTATGGATCATTAATTATCTATTACCATTTAAATAAGTAGTCTGGATTGGTCAAGATGACAATGAATAGAACTAAGTTGGTCGCATCCCCGTATTTCTTAAAGGGTGGCGCAAGTCAGCTGAAACATCCTGTGCACAAACTAACGACGTCGACGAAGTCAACAATGGGAAGAAGGAATGAGCGATCTGAGGTAGTGCGGTCATCAACGGGGAGTGTCGTAGGCGGAAGGCGCTCTACGCAAACACGATATGAAATACTTCATTCGCTGCTGCAGCTGCTGATAGTTCAGGCGCCCAGTGTAGCCCCTTTTCGTCGTCGTACTCCGCTATCCAAGTTCTCACATTGGCAACGTCCAGCACGTGCCTCTCCACCGGCCTGCCGCTTCGTCGCCCGGACGAGTCAACAGGTCGCCCCGACCTTCGGTGGTGTACCGCGAGTGACGTGCGCAAGAAGGCGCCGCACGTTGCTGCATAAACGATTCAGGGCGCCAGGGGAGGCTAATGCTCGCGATGTCCCTTTCCCTCATTCGCGGTTCCTTTTGCTCGAGTGGCCCTTTTCAAAGCGACGACTCGCTCGGCAGTGTCTTGCCATTCCGGCCACACCGCGTACTCGCGTGGCGCGTAACGTCGTTTAGGCGCTCCCGCCAGCCTCCTTCCTCTTCTGGCCTGGTCGTCGTCATTCTTGCTACGAATACAAAGCACGGAGAATGCGGTCGGGAAGAAAAGACGGTACGTAAAGAGCGCGGGTTGCTGCTGCCGCCGCGCCACTCGGAGAGAAAGGCTTATGTGCCGCCCTATAAAACCTTTCACCACGGCCCTCAGCCCGTTTGCTTCATTTTCTTTTATTCTGCTGGCCACATTTACGAGTCTTCTTCCCCCAAGTTGTATTTCCCTTCGTATGTACTCTTTGCTTTTAGTACCCATGAATTTTCACTGTTGATTGTTGCTCTCTACAAAAGAAACGGGAGGAAAGTTTTGCTGGTTTCACAAGGTTCCCTGTGGGGCTGCGTCTTCATTTGGTGCCTTTTTGAGTCGTTCTTAGGATGCGGCCTCGGTAGATTTTTTTTTTCTCCTTTCGAAGTGTTGTCGTTGAATCCGAGTGGCGCTCTTCTCGGCTTGTCTCCCTTTTTGGCTTCAGTTTCGCCCCTCTTCGTTTAATACGGTCAATTTTTAACGTGCTCCATCGGCTTTTACTGGATCCCTTTGGAGACGCGATCTCCTCGCCGTCACCGCGTCCGTCATGCCTTTTCCTGTCCCGGCGTCCGAAACTGACGCAGTCGTTCTTAGTTTCTATCCTTTAATCTGCCTTTTCGGGCAACCACCGTTGACTGCTCTCGTTCTGTCTTTTGTGCATTCGTGTTCTCCTTACACGGGCGCGTTTTTATCTCTTGCGCCTCGATTTTGATGTATATTTGAATTCATTCAATTTGCATTCACGCCTCCGTTGCTGTTATTACTCTCTTTTTTATTTCATTTAATTTCCATCTATTACAACGAAACGATGGTTGCTGGGGCCATTCCTCGTCCGTATCATACATACTTCACATCCCTAGAGGTTACCGCCTTCGCAGAAATGTACGCCTCACTCTAGCGGTGGCCCCGTTCCTCCCGGGGCGCGGGAACGTTTTCTTACTGCTTTACATTCTTGCTGCTGCGTGAAAAGCCACCATCTTTATTTTCTCGCCATCACGTACACTTCGTTCCCCTTATTCATCTTTCGGACACAAGTAAAGAACAATAAACAAATACTACAGCGCAGTCAACCTCTGAATATCCGAGTCAAGTAGAAAGAAGAAATAAGAGGAGGGGTGTCTCAGTAGGGCCTAAATCGATAGCCTTCCCTTTCACGTGCGGTTTTTGTGTCTTTCTGCGGTTATCTTCCATCGCCTAGCCTCCATTGTCCCTCTCTTTCACCCTTGTGAGTCCTCCACACCGCGTTTATGCTGGGACCTCTTGTGATTTAGCTGTTTGTAGACACCACCCGTAAACGGATAACCGAAAAACGACCGTGGAAACAATCAGAAAATTGATCCACTTTTTTCTTGTTATGTGGCTTCCGAAAACAGGGACATGTCCTCCTTCTAGCGGCTCTGTTCTTGGAAGTTTGCTGCCTGCGCTACGTTTCCGTTTCTCCGTTGTGCTTTGTTATTGCCATTCCCGTTTTTTGTTCTCGCGAGCTCCTAAGTGCATCATACAAAAGTAAGCGCGGTGGGAACGGGTAGAAGGATGAAGTGTGCTTCAGCTTAGGTTTTTCACGTCTAGGCAACGTGCCTGAGCATAGTACAACGCGTGAGGCCTTTAGGTGGAAATCGGATTAAAAGCGAGCCTGACTGGCATATATAGTCGTGCAGCGAGCATATTTATGCGAGTACACCAGCGGAACGATCAGTCAGGAGACAACGCACGTGCACTGCAGAATCAGCGAGAAAATTAAGGAGGAAATTAAGTGGTGGCTGGCAAGATGCAGTGTCATGAACTTTTATTTTTTTGACGGTAGTTCTCAAAAGAAAAACTGAAGATGTTTAACAAGGTAAGTTGTACTTTGCTAAGTCTAAGTGGAGCGCCATCCGTCATAACTGAGCGTTCTTTTTTTTCGTTTTTTCATGGAAGTGGAATAGCTCGTTCGTGCCTTTCTGAATTTAGGCACCTTATTGTTCGAATTTCTGCCTTTGTCAACAACGCGTATAATAAAATAAAAGTACTTTCAGTTATAAAAAATGCCTGCTCATTAATTTGTGTCATGAATCAATGAATGCTCGTGGATAACCTTCGTTTGCTGCCTATAATCGTCTTATATTTCAGAATAGAAGCGCGTGGCACACGACTTGTAGTGCTTCATATATCGCCTTGTTTATTGCACTCAGTTAACACGGATAACCGATGCGGCGGAAATTAAATGTCCTTCATGTGTTACTGCTCTTTCACAGCTAGACGTTTTCCCTATGCCACTTGAGCGATCGCCAGCTTCGAACTGAGGGCGGAAGAAACTACCATATAGGAATCATAAAAGGGGGCGCTACGATACTTGAGAACATACAAATGGCAGCGTGTCTAACATTTTCATGTTGTTATTGTAGTGACGATGGAGGACCGAGCTGACAAAGCGTTAGAGGTTGATCTCGCAGTTGCGGAAATCTTTGCGTAACCAAAATAACAACACTGAAAGCGTAACGATAGCGGTGAACGTATTGTCGGAAACGGCGTCCATAGGTCGATGAAACATGCTAAATGTACACGGGTCAATGTGCGTCCCGGTGTAATCTCTGGTTCTCGTGGATGTTCCAGAAAGCACACCACCATTCGTGGCACGCGTGCAAGTTGAATACAGAAAAGAATATGAATTACTGCTGGGGTTCTACGTGCCGAAACCACGATGTGATTATGAAACGAACCGTAGGGGAGGGGTTCGGCCGCTGTGACCACCTGAGGTCCTTTAACGTGCACTGATAACGCGCTGTACACGGCCCTCTACCATTTTTTTTAGCCTCCATCAGAAATGCGACCGCGTGGCCGGGACTGAACCCTCGGATTTCGGGTCAGCAGTCAAGCACCATTAGATCACCGCTGCGTGCTGACATGAATATCTCGCCGCTAGCCGATGGGCGATAACGTTCGAGAAAGTTACGAAGACACGCCTTCCACCGAGCGATAACACTGTAACAGTTACTATAGTTGAAAATATTGTCAGCAGTGAAAGATACATGGTTTATCTGTTAAGTAATGATGCTGTCTCTGGTAACAAGTACTAACTGATCCGATCAGTACAAATTATTACGGTTCTTTAAAGCAGTCTCCTTGGACAACGACGCACTGCCAGCGAGATGATACCCCTACTACAAAGGTTCTCTGAAAGTCAGCTGCCGTAACCTACTTCAGAGAGATTGTGACGGCCCATTGGATGAAGCGAAAATCTTCGAAGCGGTCACCTTTGAAGCTTATCTGGAACTTCTGGAGCGGGAAAAGGTCTGCCGGGGTCGCATTGGGGCTGTGCGGTGGCTGCGCAATGTTGCAACCCAAACCCGGGCCACGTAGGTAATCGCAAGAAGGGCGGTGTGCGCTTGAGCGTCGTGAAGTGCAGATTTCAGTGATTATCAATCTCCAGTCGTTTATGTTTGGCGGCTTTACTAAAGCACTCAAGGACTTTATTGTAGAACACGGCGTTGACGGTTCGTCTCAGAGGTGTTCAGGAAATATTCTGTTAAACAAACGAAGTTCGGAGTCCGGATGATTTCTTAGTCTGACCACATTTGCACTCAAGCTTCTCGTCCAAGGCCGTCAAGTTCTGCCGTCAGTTCTTGAACTCACAAAACGACCGGAAAACCGTCCTCTTTTCAAACTTCTTTAGCAATACAGGCGGCTTTTCTTAGGTGAAAGCAAAGTTTAATTATGTGTCGCTGCTCCAGCGCATGCTCAATTTTTCACATATTCTGCCGCGACGAAAATTCGGAAGCAGCTTTTACGCCAACTCATATCAGCAAAGCGTCACAGTTCAGACGCCAGACGCCGGGTCCGTTACTTAGCTCAGAGCAACCATGAAAATCCCGCCTCGGGGGACCGCGCTACATGCGAATTGAATGAGGCGTGGCGCGCAGTCTGAATGGTTGACGGAAATACCCTTTAACGAAGTGTGGCCGTCAGTGTTGCTCCCCAGCTGCTTGCTTAATATTGTAACGTGAAAAAAAAAAAACATACGGGGAATCAAGTATATATATATATATATATATATGGTTGCCCAAGCAGAAAGCCCCACTACACACCAAATACAACTAAATACGCTGTCCTTGCCTCGTTCGTCCGCAGACGCTGCTGATGGTATCCCACTGTAGTTACATGTGCAACATTACCGAAGTGAGGTAACAGACATAACCCACCACACCGGCTTCGCAAGCGCTGACCCTAAGCGTCTATGGGGCCACAGAAGGGGGTGGAAACTTTTGTGCCTCAACACGTGGACGACGTCATGCGAAACAGAGTAGCCAACTCTATGGCACTCTGAGATACATTCTCGTACGTGAGGTGTGTCGGTTGTCGACCGTCGCCGTAATGGCCAGCGTAGCGAGAAACTAACCTTTCAGAGAGTTCCACATGTCGTGTTGAGAGAGAGAGAGAGAGAACGCAAAGAAGAGGAAAGGCAGGGAGGTTAATCAGATGAGCGTCCGGTTTGCTACTCTGCACTGAGGGGAGGGGAATGAGGACTAGAAAGTAAAAAAAAATTTGTTGATCTCTCTGTCATAGGAATCGGCATAACACGAAAGTGAGACCTGTCTTCGCACACAAGCGACAATCTGGCGAATCGAGGGGCGGGAAATGAATTAGCTACTTCGGACATGTGAAACCCTTGCTTGTGCACATCAGCGGCACCCCGGCCCTGCGCAGGGATCCCCGGAAGTTGTACATAAGCGAAAGTTGTCGAACGGCTCACATTTCTCCGGAGACCCAACACTGAACGCGCCAACGCCCTGCGCAAATCTGCCATAAACCACGAATGTCCACAAAACGGTGAAGCTTTGCAAGCGAAACCGTACCCTTTCTCAGCGGATCGTTTTGTGAACGCGCACTTCGCTGTGCCAAAGAGGCATCATTTGCGCCTCGGCGGGCGTCTTCGCGTTCCTGGAGTAGAGCGAGTCGCAACGCCACTGCCTATCATATCGCCACACAAGACAAATTATGTTTGAGCCGTGACTGAATCAACGCACCGGCAGGACGCCGAAGCCTGCCCGGTGATAGAGGCGTCGAGACTACTGAATCGCTAACTGCCGGAACGCCTATTAACAGGAATTTACGACTGCGCTTCATTATTCCTAGGTGGCGATACCACCCCTGACAACCAAGAGTTCAATGAATTGGAGGCGATGTTAATTTCAGAGCAATTTTGCGTGCTAAATACCTTTGCTTTAACCGGACATAAATTAGATGCAAATTATAAAGCGGTTTAGTAAAGAGATAAGGCCCGTTTTTTTCTTCCGTGTTAAAAGTCTGGCGGGGGCGTGGTCGGTAGCACTTCTAGCCGCCACCGTGGCACCGTGGCTGGTTGTGGGTTCGGATCCCAGTGAGTGGAACATTTTAAATCTTAAATGAGTGTTATTTTTCGGACAGCTACATCCGTTACGGAAGTACGTCACAGATTTCTTGGTGGACCCCGGCATAAAGCCCTTTGGTGTTAAAAAGAGTAAGAAATTGAGCGCTGCACGCACGCCGGAGTACGGTCGAGCACCAAAGCTGATGTTCATCTGACATTGGTGACTTGAACATTCTGGCACTGTACTAGCACAATCTTCATTGCTCCAGTGCGGAATTATGGTTTGGTCTTCGTGTTGAGGGCCGAAAAAGGAGGAGGGAACCTGCCGCAAAACGTTCGTCTAGATGGCGCTGCTGGCGGTGATGCTTCTAAGTTGAGAAGCCATTGCTATGTTACGGGCAAGCTGACAGGCGTGGTCAGCCTGGACAGTTGGCAACTACAAATATGGGGCTTCATCTGGCAACGGTGTTCAAACAAGCAAAGATGGCTGGGTTAATTAGGATCACGGCGGCATTTTCCCTTAGCAGTGTGCTCAAATTTCCCGATTGAATCTTCGTGTTTTTTCGAAGGAGAAAAGTGTGCTGTCTATCACTTTATATTAAATTGGTCTGAGGAATGTCACTGACAAAACGGCGGAAATAGTGGCGCCGTGTGTGCAAACATCCAGCCCATTCGTCGAAATGCCTCAGAATTTCTCACAAGCGAGCCGGAGGTTGACTTAGGCAAATGTTCGATTGTAGTAGGCCTGTGATTTGCGAGGTGATTTGCGCTTGCCGAGCGATTAGGGGCGTTAGGCGAGTTAAAGGTAAGGAAAAAAGAGTTAAAGGAATGAGGAATCCAACAAAAAAGACGGATAAAAACGCAATCTGTTCCTCTTGAATTCGCGAGCATTGGCAAGTCTCAATCATGACTGCAATCACAGGCGTAGGTACTAGAAGAGCAATAGAAGTGAGCCAACGCGTCACGAAGCAAGGCGCTTCTTTGTGATAACACAAACGGCAACATTAAGCGCTCGGGGAGAGCGCACAGGAAGCGAGTCGCCGCAACTGTCTTGCTCAACCATTCAATATGCCGAAAGTGACTTTCAAGGTATGGCGCGATACATGTGCGCGAAGGTGGCATGGTCTCTTGCACGCTTTTTCTCGATCGCGGCCGCGGGCATGACGCCATAGGTTCGTTTTGCACTTCGTTGGTGTTTATGCTCACCATGTCAATGTCCACGGCAATGGAAAATCTTCGCTTGGCGTGCTCTTAAGCACACTAATGCAATACAAACATATGCACTGCCAACTACGGTTGTGTCTTTTATCCTCACTATATTATCCAAGTTAGCCTCTCAACAACAGAAACTACATACCGGGAGGCGTTCCACTGAGTCAAACGGCTATGCGTTTTCTGCTGCGGAAATCGTGCACCTTGTGAGCAAGCTAGTTTCAGCGTTCGTTTATAAGTAGAAAACTTTGTATGGCGATGGAGAAGAAAATCAGAGACTGACTTTTGCATTAATCGTATGGAATATCTACGATAGGCACCGTTTCATTGAGCACTTTTGTGTTGCTGTCGTCACGCGTTTCACATCAGTTTTCACCGGCAGTAGTGATCTGTACCTGGCACTGATTTGAATTTCGGTTTGCTTCACCTAGAAACAAACTCAATCGAGACAAAACCATGATGTTGAGCAAGATTTAAATTATTGCAACAGTGTAGCTGTTTAAGCTCGCCTTAACTCCGCCTGGTGTGCGCTGAAACTTCGTCCAGCTGCCCAATGTGCGACATTCGCGCGCGCATTTCTTTCTTCTCTTGCGTTCATGCCCTCAGCCCTCTACTATTCCCTCAGCTCTATATGCTAGGCACTGCCCTCAGGCAGTGCGTAGTATAGTATAGCAAGGGGGTAAGGAATGTAAGTGAGGAGGAGTGTTATCATGGTGATGAGGAAGAAAAGGAGAAGAGGAGACAGTAAAGTATGGCATTGCCTTGTATAGTATAGTATATGTGCCACAGAGAGTATACGTATGTGCCAAGCAAGTGTGGAATTGGGCTTGTTGGTACTGCATAACTGGTTACTTAGATCAAACACTTTTTACACAGGACTGAGAAGGGACACGGACGAGCGCTAACCTTCAACAACGCTTTATTTCTGAGAGCGTACATCTATAGTCTCGGAAAGCAAAACAACAAAACCGAACAGCAACAGGTGTTTGCGCTAAGTAACCAGTTATGTGCCAAGCAGCTCTTTAGCATAACCATGGATGGTATATTATAGCAAGGTGGCCGAAAAGAAAAGTGAGGGTGAGGAGGCATGATGTCAGAGTAAAGATGAAGGAAAGGAGAAGGGGGAATGTAAAGCATGGCAACGCCTTTTACAGAGTAGTTTAAAAAGAGGATGTGGAAACGAAGTGAAGGGGGAGGAGAAGGGAAAAAATAAAGAGATAGTGCAGTATATGAAGAGATAAAGAAAGAAGAAAGGAAACAAGTGAAAAAGATAAGGAAATCAAGATGAAGAAGTCGATGAAGAAACGTGAAGTAAGAACTCAATCTGCGTTCGCAAGGTGTTTGCTCTTGCTCGCCAGCTCCGCTGTTTACTCAGGTTGCACAAGCGTGGAATTGGCTTCAATTTCTTTTTATCTTCCAATAATCTGTAGCGAGTACAAGTTATCTAAACGTTGTAGCTGTTATTGAGTAAAGCCGTTTTATATGGTGTAGTAATATATTCGATGACACGTACTAGCTCATAACGGACTTAAGGAACATTGACTCAAGGAGTTCTAATGTTTTGTGGAGGTATATCACGTGTGCGAAAGAGCAATGAACTTGCGGCTTACGTAAGCGGCTAGGCATACAGGCTTGCTTCCTTCCATTTAGAGCTGACTAAAGCTATTTATTTTTCTGTAGAAACGTGAATGTCTGACTAGGCTTCATTTCTTGCAGATCGGCAAGAACATTATAAGTTATGTAGCATTTCATTTATGCAGTAAGTAATAGACAGAAGAGATAGTGTAACGATGATTTTCGTAATCAGTGCATATGGCATTTTCCTTAATGAAGCCTTTCTTGAAGTATTTGGTGTGCGTGCAGTTTCGAAAAAGTGACATCTCGGCGTGACAATGTAAAGGCGCATTCACGCTCATATTTCCTTAGCGCTATCAGGCGCAATCGCGCCGGTGACAAAACGGTCTTTTTAGCCCTGGAACTCTCGTCCCGCGCTACGATGTGTCCATTGTGGCTGCCTGCTCGCCCGCGAAGCGCAGGTTACTAGCACTGCAGCGGTAGCGCTTCAGAGCAACTGCTGCGCATATCTTACGGCTAGGCTGGCAACGCTCCACGGCGGCCTTGACAATGCATGACATCCCTCCAAATTTCTAGTAATGCGCATTCCGACTGGCTTGCGGTATTATCCCCGCGACGAAAATAAGCCTCCAACCGAGCAGTGCGACGGGGGTTTATGCGCTGCGAAGTTGTATATGGCTAGACCGTCACCAAAAGTGCGTGCGTCGACAACATGTGGCGAAAAAACTCGCGACAACAAAACGGAATCAAAGAGCCGAGGAGGAGCGTCGATAAGTAAGGCGAGAGAGAATGCCGGGTCCCTTCGCGTCAAATCACGCGACTTGTCACGTGGTTACGGCATCGCTCCACTTTCGCAGCTAAAACGGGAAGGGGAGGGGTACTTAGAACGATGGGGGGATGCTTCTTCTATGTTCCGGCGTGACACTCCCAGCGATAACTGCGTGCCGCACCACAGAGCTGCACTGGTCACGCACCTTCACAAATGCGGATGATTTTCATTAGAAATTTCATTAGCACGATATATTTTATAAGGAAAACTTCAAAGAAACATTCATTAACTCCTTCAGGCCATTGGCAGGATGCACTTTCTATAGCAGTCGCTCCTTTTTTTTTAGTTTACTCACATCAGAGAGTCATCTTGTCCTCATTCGTTGTCTGTATAATTAGAAAGAGCACCAAAAATATAGTTGAAGCTATGTAGATAACTGATTCCATCCCATAAACATATAGCACTGCCGTGAAGTTGCCGTATGGCACTGATACCAGATCCGAGGAGAAGAAACAAATCAAGAAGAATGAACGCCTTTCCGACTCAGCTGCGGTCTGTGTGGGCCCCTTTGTTCCTTCCTGCGCGTGTGCACCTTTGTGTACCTTAATCCGGACTACAGGCATTCTGCTCGATGCCTCCCGGACCAGTGGCATGCGCTGCGAGAACAAGCCCGGAATTCCGCGGCCCGCGTAGCACAGTAATTCGCGCAAGGCACGCCTAATAGGAAAGAATCTCCACCGCGCCAGCGTTGCGGAGAACGGTTGCAGCGCTGTTCAGGGCGTCCTCTGTGGGAGGGTGGAAGACGTACGCCGATGGGTCCAGCGGCGCATTTGCGCGCCAGAATCAGAGGCGTGCGCTGTGTGTGCGTAGTGTGTGCCAGCAGCGGCTGCAGCACATCGCGCTGGGGTTCATTCTCAAGGATGCTCTGGAATCTGAGTCATTTCGAGTGAAAAATGATAATTACGTGCAGCACGTTTTTCGCCACACCTCCGGTGCGCTGTGGCTGCACTCGACACGGCCGTGGTCGGCCCTTACACGACGCAGTTGCTTCATGCCGCTGGGTGGACACTGCTGAATCCGATCTTTTTGCAGCGCCATGCCTTTGCAGCTAAGTCCCTTAGCTTGGCCCCGGATTTCCTCGTCACCCCAGCTTTTTTTCTTTTTTGTTCACGAATGGAAAAGCCGCGGAATGACGCGGGCCACCCTGCAGACTCTTAAGAGCGTTGGCATTACGGCCTCCTCAGCTCGGTTTGCAAGAACAGTACTCCAGGCCACGCTGGCTACCACACGCGGACCTTGTCCGTGCGCAAGCCGAGCTCATAAAATGCGTGGTTTTATTATGTAGAGCAGATAACCCTGTAGCTTTTCCGCATTGCGGAATGAGCCCATTTTACGCAGCACTTTCGCTGACTGTTGCAGCGTTCTTAGCGATTCTCGACAGCGTCGTGTTATCCTCGAGTCGACAATGCTAATTTTCTTCGCTTTGCAACATTTGTGTTTTGACTGAAACGAGGGATTTAAAGCTCCCGCCTGCCGTCGACAGAACCATTAAAACTTTTGTGCCCTCTTACCTGTCTGGTGGTCTGAAGTTGAGCCTGTGTAAGCGAGATAGCTGGTGTATACAAACAGCATAAATATATTGCGAGAATGCACACGAACGCACACGGGAAAAAAATAAATAGGGGGGGGGGGGGGGGGATATGAAATTAAGAGAGCTAATATAGCTTGTGTAGATAGCTTAAAGGGAGCTCTGCAACCCTTGTTGAACATATCCATGAAACGCGGCCGATCTGTAGTGAGGTCTCCTGTGTACATTTGAGCGAAATATTATTGCAGAGATAGCCGCAGGTAATTCACAATTCTGTTCTGAATATAGCCGAACACCGCTTCCTCTCCCCAGTAGCCGATGTTGCAGGCGAGACTGATGTAGTCTGTGGAACACATCTCAGTATTGCGGGTACTGCAGATAATCATTCTGAACACATTATCTTCAGTAATACTTCCAGTGTATATTTTCAGTTCGATAAGCGCACATTTCAGCGGAAAGATATCTTTGCATTTCCGGATTCGGTCGACGGGCGTTCTCTAAACTGGTTTCTCGTACATTCGCTTGAGGTGGCATATTGCACGGGTGCTATTTCTAAGCACGGGTTAGATGCCTTGACAGGCGTATAGCTCGCGCCTTGGTGCTTAGTTAATAAAAGCGTCTTTGAAGTCCTCGATCTGAATTTGGCTACCATCCATCTGTGAAGCTGACGCAGGGCAAACCGGGTGCGCACTGTAGGTACTTAGATGCTCAGCTATACGACAGCCACACGACAGTTACGTTTCACTTCAAGAGCTCTGTCTTGTATTTCGTGTCGTTGTAAGCACCGCTGCCACCATGACGTGCCGCTTTACGCCGGCGCCGCGCTCGTGTGAACCGGAAAGGGTGACCACAAGGGTTAAAAAAAAAAAAAACACCTCCCAGGCCTGCGCAGAGAACGCAGCACAATGGCAGCGTAAACTAGACTTCGCTGCGAGCTCTCTCTTTCTTCTGTTTTAGTCTTACTCTAGCCTGTCGCCCGCCCCCCATCATCCTCTTCCGTTGTCTTATTTTTTTTTCTGTTTCCCCTTCTTTTACTTCGGTATCCGCTTCCTTTTTTTTTTTGTTTCGTCACCTCCCTTTTTCTCGTCGTCGCTATAGTCTTCTTCGCTATCTTCTTCCTCTTCTGCGTAGTCTTCGTCTTCTTTCTCTTCTACATCGTCGTCGTCTATTCCCTGGTCCTCGTTGAAGAAACCCCACCGGTGGCGCTGGCAAAATATGATGTCCTGAAAAGCCACTCCTACAGATCAGTCATGGCTGAGAGAACAAAGTGCCCAGCAATATGGTGAGACCCATGATCAGATGCTGAGAATGCTAGATGTCCAACTAAGTGGTCAGAGTTAGCCAGGTTTGCAGTGGCACCGCTTGCGCCGAGCTGGGTTCAAAATCCGCACGAGCATGGAGTTTTTTTTTTTTAATAGCGGAGCTGATAAAGCTCGGCAAACCACCGGTAAGCGATCACAGTAATGTGGATCGATCCTCGTGGGAGTGAATCGTGTGAGTTGCAGAAAAGTTCAGGCGTCGCTCAGAGTTGCAGGTTCGATCCCCACAGCCGCGGCTGCGTTTGCATACCAAGAGAGAGAGAGAAAGAAACACAGAGAAAAAGAGAGAAAGATGTACAGAGAAATAAAGGCACAGAAACACATTCCGCAAATCCACCTTCCCTCGCCTAGCTTAGAGAATGCTTTGCATGACCACGTAACAGCTAGTCACATGACCGAAACCACGTGGAATCACGTCACAGCTGGTCACGCGACGTGTTACGGCCTCAACCACGTAAAATCACGTAACAGCAAATCACGTGACTTGCTCCGCCAAAACCACGCGGTTTCTAGGTTAAGCTAAGCCCATCAAAGAATCTAGGCTGAACACTAGCTCCACTGTTGCTTGCAGCTTTGCACCCCTAGTGCAAAGCTGCCTTTTGTTTTTATTTCATACTAAAGCGGACAACGGTTACGAACACCGATGGGGGCAGCGGCGGCGAACACCATCGCCACCAATTTCTATCACTGTAACGAGGTCATAATAGCTTGAGCTGTAATATACTAGCAGCCAAGCTCAGAGGACGCAGCACAGTGGCGGCATAACCTAGATTTTTCTTTCAGGCTTAACTGTTCCTCCGTGTCTCTTCTCTCTCTCTCTCACTTTCTTCACACCCCCTCGTTCTCCTTCAGTTGTAGGTTTTTTTCTGCTGCATTATCTTGTTCGTCGTCATCCGCTTCCTCTTTTTGTCTGCGTGGATGCCGTACCTCTCCTACCATATTAGAACCGGGGCTGCGGATGCTACATGCTCAACCAAGTTGTTTGAGTCTCCAAGGGTTGTAGTCGCGCCGCCCCTACTGAGCTGCGTTCAAGTCCACGCAGGCATGGATCTTTCTTTTCACACTGAAGCTTATAGCGGCTACGGACACGGGCGGCGGCGGACATCATTGCCACCAATTTCGGTCACTGTAATAAGCACATAACAGCTTACACTGTAAAAAGGATAGAAAATGTTCAGAGCTATGATGTATATTGACGCAACTTCTTTCCCGTTGTCCTTCTCTCCCCTGTAGCTTCCAACGGGGTCGTCGGGACGAAATCGGAGAGAAATTATTCGAAAACTGCGTCAACATCAAGTAACTACGCGTATACGCGATTTCCATAAATGCAAAAATATTACGACAAGAGATTCGTGCTGCAATAAACTTCTATATTGAAGTCATTCGATGATTGCTTGGGAAAGACTTGCAGGGCACATTTAGGCATGCATCCTGAGGCTGAGGGACACAGGCTGAGAATCACAATGGAGATACGGTAGGCAACTCTGGCTTTCCTTAAATAACTGTAAACTGGCCTCTAGGCCTTCCTAGTATAAATAAATAAATAAATAAATAAATAAATAAATACTGAAAGAAAAAGCACCGATGGATAAATTATTTGTTAGAGATTTGCTTGCTTATGTACTAGGAGGGCTTTACAGAAAAGACGTCCTAGTCATGCTGAACTGAAGGTTCAAAGAGAAACAGGAGATAGATCTTGTGGTGGTTTAATAGCGGTACAAATTTTTTTTCGGCTGAACTAGCAATGAGCTGTGAATATGTCAGGTTTGTGAGCTGCACGTTGAATATCACTACCGCTACATACTGGGTAAATATGCGCGAGTAATCGAGAAATCAGTTTTAACCACTTGAGTGATGCAGTCCGCTCTGAAGAGAAGCTTACATACAAGGTGTATTGGAATGCTAGACTAAGGGAAAAAGCGTTAGCAGCAGGACAACAGAAATTGACCCGCGTGGCCTCGCCTCTGTAGGACAAACTATAGAGGGCACCTCCGCGTCGAGATTCAAGTGGATGCCATAATATATTTATATACAAAATGGGGGCGTGGAACAGCTGTCAGTAGTCTTAATTATTGCAGCATATTCAATTGAGTTCGTGTACTGCTGTCGCAAGCAGTTATAGTAATAGCTGGTGCGTAAAGTTACGACAGCAGCCTAAAATGCGCTAATTACTATACTTCAGTTACAGATTTACTGACCTGATGCTGATTCTTTGATAAATGGAACTCACTGATAATGACGCGAACAAAGCATTAGTAAGCTGCAGTTCGGAAATATAAACTTCATTTCGGTGTTCTAGAAGCTCCGCGGCCTGTAATATATATATTTTTTTCTTTTTGAATGATAACGGACCCCTGCACAACATCTGAGAATTTAACATGTGTGTAGCTCGCAAGTGTGCAGATTAAATGATGGGATGATGATCATGTTTCTGGAACTGTGCGTTGCTAGCGCCACATAAAAACGCCGTGTATGTTCCCTCCCCCCTGCCATTCCATCCGGTTACACCAGTTCGTTCCCTCTCGAAAGGAACTGCGCGTCTCTCTTAGCTTCCTCTGTGCCTCAGGTCATTATGGTGCTAATCTCTTCATGCAGGTGACGTCATTTGGGGAAGAACTGTGTTGCTTAGTTGGCCTACACCTCTCAGAGAGCTTGGTACCAGTGCTTGTACCATGTTTTTACCCTTAACTCTAACGTTCACCTTTTTTTCTCCTCGCATACCTCTTGTGTGTAATCGACTAATGTCACACCGCATACAGTGCATATCGTGGTGCGCGTGTGATAGCCAAAGCGAGTAGCCGAAGTTGTGGAGCTCTTGTAATTGTAAGTTGGCGGAACTTACGAAAAAGCAAGTCACAAGACGTCGGATAATTACGCAGTGGGCACGTGCTCTGTAGCAACTAGGAAAAAGAGCGCTTGTGGAAAGGTTAGTGGAAGGGAGCGAGCCAACATGACGGCTGCAAATCCACAAAATTCATGTAATTCTTTTATTATTGCCCCATTATGCAGAAAAATGAGATTTCGGCTGTGCGTCGATTAATTAATGTTACACTGCTTCCATAATACAGGATTTCAAGCTTAGTAGTTTATACGAACGCTGTAGTCTTAAGAATTCGCTGGCAGTAAAATATTAAATAAATAACCTACGTAATCTTTCAGGTGTTAGAGACAACAGAACTCACTTTATGGCTCTGATAATAGTCGGGAATCAAGCAAGCAGCATACTGGCGACACACAACAGGTGTGCGGCGCATGCACAGAACTTTCATTTGCTTCGATATTACTTAAGGTACAGGACAGATACACGCATTTATGCCTGCCGATCTACACCGACTTACCCTTTTGATAAAAGCCCCTGTAAAGCGTGCTTTGTCTGACATGCTTTAGTGCATATAGAAGAAGCAAACCTTATCGTTGTATTTGGGAGGCAACGTCTTCTGCTTGGACAGTGTGGTACAGCAAATGAGTTAGCGAACCGTTCTAGCTGGCTAGAGGTAGCTAGATAAAAGGTACGCCACAAGGAATGAAGCTCGAAGGGACAGAAAGCTGAACGAGTTCGTAATGATTCATAATGCGAAGAAAAGGCGTGGACGACTGACTCATGCATGCGTTTCAACCTTTATAGATATGCCAGGACTTCACTCATAAACGCGTTTCAACTAGTGCCTGACAAGTACGCAAGCGAAATCGTCAGGCACTGGTTCTCGTGCACCCCTCTTACCTTGTGTCTGTGTCTTGCACACCTTTTCTTTACATTATGTCACAAGGAAATAATTTAAAACAATAAAAGCTTCATTTCGCGAATATGCCTCAGAGCAATCCAACCATGGTTATCCAGCATTGGATGACTTCGATCCAGTCACACAGACAGACAGACAGACAGACAGACAGACAGACAGACAGACAGACAGACAGACAGACAGACAGACAGACACGCACACACAGAAAAAGATAAAAATAGAGAAAGAGAGAGGCGTACGAAATAAAGCAGTGACCTTGCAAGGGAGCTTGTTTCCTCGTATTACCAAGAGCATAAGATCTGATCCGCAATGTGTTGCAATCGCGAATACGGAAATTCCAGTCAGAAATTCTGTTTGCTGTCATAATTTTATCAGATAATTCAACTGAAATGTTTGTATTATTTTAAGAAATGAACCTCCATAAATCTTTAGTAGAGCTGTAGTTCTTATCACAATGTTTTTTTTTTCTTTTTTCCATTGTGGAATTGAAAGTGGGTTCATATATAAGAATGTTTCGGGCGGGCTACTACACAGCGTGGCATTATTAGAGCTATATAGCGAACAACTACGAACTTGAATAACTAAGGAATATGTATGCTGTCTATGCCTCGTATGATCCTAGGAAGAATGTTTTTGTTTTTTTTTTTCATTGTGGAAACAGGACATGCAATACGGGTGAGTTTCAAGTCCTCTACATGCTTCGATGTATATGGTGAGGCGTAATGGAATTTCGCGGTGGAAACGAGGAAACCGAATTCTCCAGTAAAATAAAATATTAAAGATGGTCTCATGCATCATGCACGCATTGCTTCCTCTCTAACCAAATATCGTTTTGATGGTTTCTCTCTGATCTTCCTTGGTAGCATAGCGGCTACATACTGCACTGTTAATCTTAGAACATGGGTTCGATTCGCGACCATGGCTGTCGCGTTTTCATAAGAGCCATTAAACACCATATGTACTTATTTTTAGATCTTTAGATTTTATTTCAAGATTTTATATTGTGTCTAAACGAATCCGGAGTCACCCATTACGTCGCGCATCTAATATGGTGATCTGAGTGCGGAAAATTCCGCAGTGTACTTAAATAATTCTCTACTCTTGCTTGATTTTATATGAGTGCTTTTTCACTTCAAAAGCCTCATTTGACTTTGTGCAGCTGACCTATACGTTACGGCTGGTTTATGTGCAGATCTATTATGTTTTGCTTTGTGCAAGCATCTTTTACGATCATATTCAAGAGCACCGCCACGTTGGTCTAGTGGCTATAGCACTCGGCAGCTGATCCGACGGCCGCGGTGTCAAATGCCGGCCACGGCGTGTGCATTTCGATGGAGGTTAAATGTTGATGCCCGTGTGCTGGGCGATGTCAGTGCACGTTAGAGCACCCCAGGTGGTCGAAATTTCTCGAGCCCTTATGACGGCATGTCTCGTAATTAGATCGTAGTTTTGGGAAGTAAAACACCAAAAATTAATTAATCCTGTCCAATAAGCTATTTGTCCAAGCAACATTCTTTACTGTTGCGTGATGCTGACTCACTTACTGATTGGTTTATTGATGAGCTGGCTGCCCAAACCATTTCCGCATCCATACCTGAGTGATCAGTAGGCCCTATGAGGTGATAAGTAATGGAGAAAGTAGAGTCTTTCAAACGCGTAGTCGATAAGCTTCTTTTCTATGACTTGCTGTTATAACGAATTCCCTGCCTAAAGAAGTGCATTTTCAAATCACACTGAGCTCATCCTTTAAGCGTCTTGATCAACCACGTTTTTGTTTGTTTGTTTGTTTTTGTTTTTGGCAACGAAAATTGAGAAAAGCGAGTGCGCACCTAAGAGTCGCAGTTAGGGACACTCTCTGGGGCCTAGTTTAGATTCGACAAGCCGATGGGTTTCCTTGAGGGACGTGTGAAATTCTCTGGGGTTCGAATATCATGCGCTTGCTTTTTTCTTGCCTTAATTCTGGCCCTGCTTGTCAGCGTTACACTTTAGTATAGGAATTCTTGTGGGGAACTCTCGAGCTTCTTCGGTTCTCGCATCCGCGATCCCTGCGCGCATCCGACTGAAAAGCTCAGAAAATACGGTAATCAAACCAACAGGGTGGAAAATGGACTTTGGTTATTAGTGTTTTGCGTTGCGCTGTGTTTTTTTTTTCTCGTTCCTTTCTGGCTCGTCACGGTTACTTTTTGCTTTCTGAACAATATTTCGCATTTTTTTTACCCTTCTCCCGCCTCTAACTTCGTGCCCTCTACTGAGCCTCCATTGCGCTTTTAAGAAAAAAAGAAGAAAGTGTTTCATTTTTTCTGAGCCATTATTTCCACGATAAAAAGAAGAAATAAAAATCAAAGAGGGGTCATCGAGAAACGGGACGGGAAAGCGTATGATGGATGATTTTTGAGTGAGCTTGTCGTGCAAAGGATTAGGCTAGCCTGGCTTTTCAAGAATGGTGTACTGCGGCGTTGAATGGCGCTGAGGTTTCGGCGAATCGAACGAGCCCGCGAATCAGACTACGCTCTGCTGCGCTCTATGGCCAAAATAAAATGGTGACAAAGGAACGTTACGAAGAAGTATTACGCTGCGGCACCAGGATTAGAATGGATACTTTCAGCCACACTTTGTTATATATATTTAGGGATGTGCTTTGAGTTGTGTCATGGTATGTTCTGTTTTTATGGACATCTGTGTTACATCTATTCTTACCTTGATGATCTGGTAAGCTGGGTGTGTATTCAAAAAAGGTTTCTTGTCACGCTAGAGTCTTCGTTTTTTTTTTTATTTTTACCTTCAGTTATGCTCAAGGAGAAGCGCTTTATTATTTTCTCTTATCAAGGCTACCGTTTACCCCGCTGAATATGTGTTGAAACGACCCTTGCACCATCAGCGCCGTCTATTAAAAACGTGCATTTCTCTGGAACGTGCATTTGGCAGTTACCTTATTGACGTCATAGAGCCTCCCAAAAGGGGACCAGAATGCAGATTACACTGCTTATGAATTTTGCAAAGGCCTCCCTTTCTACTGCAGGAAATTGCTGAGTAAAACAGGAAGCACCTATTAAACTCTGTATCAGCGTTTTCTCTTTTTTTATTTTTCTTTTTTTGCGATGACCACACGCGATTTGTTTCGCCTTGTGCAAGCATTGACTTTGGGCGTTTTGTACTGGCAGCGATACTTGGTGAGACAGTGCAAAAATAAATAATGGATATCATTTATGCGCGAGAATACAGCCACGGCCTCATTACATTGTTATCCTTTCTTTTATCTCGAAAAAAATTATCGGTATACGTCTGAAAAAACAGACTACAATATGCTTAGAAAATCAAAGTACACTGATGATGAATAGTAACATGAATATCTGGTAGGGATGCTTCAAGCTGTTTTTTTTGTTAATTTTTATTTTATATTTTTTCTTTCACCCAGCTGCATACAACACACATGTTTTTTTTTTTGTTTTTTTTAGACGAGATTCATAGACAGTTGAAGCCAGATTTTCCGTAAAAAGAATGCAAGCGCACAAACATGTTAACACAACAATGAATATTATGGATAGTTTGGTCCCACATCTTCTGCAGTCGTGTTTGGTACAAAACTTGTAGGGAAGCGCTATCTTTCCAGTTCTGAACGACATAAGTTTTTTAATTGCAAAATTCCTCGTAAGAAGCTTCAAAACACACAAACTTTTGGCAAATAACCATATCTTGATGGTCGCAAAAATTTTTCTCTGCCGCTTCAATGAAGTTCGGACTGAAGAACTGAACTATTGTGTTGAATCATGGCAGTGCTAGTATCGGCACGTAAAACCCCAGCGACTATTATGAATCAAACTTATTTAGGCTTCATTTCTTTGACGAAGAAGAGACCTTGAAAATACACACTGCAGTTAAGTGCACAAATAGAAATAGTTCTTGCATTGTGAAGAGGCAGTTTCCTCAATGTTAAGTTTAAGAGTTTAATCCGTTCACGTCGAACGACATCATCTTGAGCCCACATATAGAAAAATTAGGTTGCAACTGCAATAAGCATTTCAACATACGTGTGAAGAGTCCTTACACTTGTGCTACGTAAGTAAACCTTATGTTCTTCTTACTACCCTTTATTTTTTCTGTAACGAACACGTGCACACCAAAACACTATATCAGCAGCAAAACCACAATGAAAATTACAAATTTCGCAGGAACTCCGCGCGCATACAATAAAGTTCACTGTATCCATATTCGCAAGCATAAAACTATTTCTATTAGTGAAACGAAGGGAACAGTCGTCAAAAGCTTTTAAAATTTATGCGCCAAATCTATTCTACAGAGGCCGAGTTCACAAAGAATATCTTTCGTAAGTGTATTTCGTAAGTGTATCTTTCGTAAGTGTATTTTTACATTGGGCAGCCGGCTTCGCTTATGATATGTCTCGCATTGTAATTGGTTGAAGTATTCTCTTAGGAACATTTTTAGCGTGAGATGTTCTCGTCAATACGGGTGCGGTTCACCAGCGTGTGCCTAAAATCGATTTGAAACTTTTGTTGATATACGGCTCGATTATGTTTCAACCAGCAAGTTCTAGTAGGTGCAACATAACCGCATATAATTTGAGTTTTAACTTTCTTTTCGGAGCTGCGCAGGCAAGGTGACTTGACGCCTCCCGCGCACGCCGAGCTCAGCTGCCAGGGCATTCGCCATGCGCTCGGGCGTTTCCAGCGACAGCAGCGTTTTTGGCATCGCTTGAATTCATTTCGCCAGTGACGTTCTTCTCGCTCGGCGGAGAGCGTAATCCTAAATATGCGCAGTCCTGTTAAGCTCGCCGGCGGAGGCGCTCGCACATCTCCACGTCTGGTCTGTTGATGAACATTTGTTCAAGGATCGCGGCGCACGGAGTGAGCCGAGATATCCTGGAATTTGCGAGCGCCCGACGGCGTCCGCGCTCTTCGGCTGGCATCGTAAATGACCGGCGTGACAGTGTAGATTGCACTAATTCCTTTATCGAAGTCGGACATTCGCGCGGGCTACTCGCAGCGGCCGCGCACTGTTATGCGTACTGCGGAGTGCATTCTCCCACCGGTGGTCTTTGTATATGCGTGCGTGTCGGGAGCGCCGCACGAGAAAGCCTACGCGGCTACCTTCATTTGAGGAGACTCGCGAGGCCAGGAGACTGGCGTCAGGTGCGTGGCTTTATAAAGGCCCTGTAAAGCAAGCCTATGACTGCTAAGACTGCCTGATATGAAATGATGGCTGATAATAAAGTGGCACTTCGCAGTGTTGGAAACTGAATTCCCTAGAGAGGCGTGAACGATGTTCCCTTGGTCGCACAGACGTTCCCGTGACGTGGAATTTTGTAGGAGTTTTGTATTAAATGTACTAGTAATTTGGAGCACTTGGTATCTGACAGCGACGCAAAGGCATACTGCGATGCGTAACTCCCTACGGAGCTCTGAATTCTTTTGTGTTCGCATTTCTATGGCTGCCTGATGAGAAAGACACTGACGTGTGTCACGAAAAGCGAATCGCAGTAATGCTATGTCAGTGCAGCTTAGCTATCATGCTATCAGACTGATTAGTTCACTACTGTGGTTTGAAATGACTGAAAGTACGTCACCTAAAAATGCTAACCCCACCAGATTTGCTTCGAACTATAATCGCTTGTTCCGATGCATTCGGACTAACTAATGTAAAGAAAAATCTCATATCGCTACTGTTAAAATTTGGAATTGTCTAGCTGTTTCAGTTAATAATCTAACAACATTTTCGCATTTCGAAGCATTATTAAAATCATTTTTGTTAACTTCCGTACAGTCAACCTACTCGTTATGTGTGATTTTTTGTTATCTCATTTGCCCTACCTTTCTTCGGCTCTGCTTTCTTTTGCCTTTAAGTTTGTAAACTTTCTGGAGCCTTTTGTAATTTTTGCTTCATATATGTATGCTGGTTCTGACTGTTATGAATTATTATTACTTCATTTCATGTTTCAACCTTTTGTCGCCTTTTAACTGTTACTGTTCTGCTAACTTTTCAACAATTTAGACGTATTTTATAGCACTGCGTCCCCGGTTCAGTATTTATAACTTGGACCCTCGTATTTTGTAATTTTTTATGTACCAGTAAACTGATGTGGAAACTAACATATAATACAAAAATCGAAAATATACATCGAAAGAAAAGATGCGTATCGACGGTAATTTCCATACCTAGAACCTCCCCCCTCACAAGCCGAGCGTGTTACCCACAAGACTAAACACGTATGCTTGCAGGAGGTGAATAATTTTTAAGCATCTTTGTCTGAACTATAGGAACGTGCTTTAGCGTTTGTACAAAACACACTTGAAATAAGACTTTCTATGAAGCATTGCTTCAACGACTCGGCAACGATGGAAGGAAGACCTTCTCTGGAGCAACACTGCCGCTTTTGTTACCATGTTTATCTCGGTACATAGAGTGCGTGTTTTTCGTAGCTATCTTTATTCGGCGCATTTTTCGGGCAGTTAAGATGAAGTCTTGTAAAATTTCATAGCAAGGCACTTATAAATACAAACGCTAGATTGTTTCCGCCATTCGAGCTGGCAGCACTATAAGAAAAAAGAAAAGTAGGGTGAGGCAGAAAAGTCCTGTACACAGCAAAAATCGTTGTCATTTGCTCTACGTTCAACCAGCTTCCGCGACTCAACAAAACGCGCACCTTAAGGAACGGGCAGTGTTGCCAGCATCGTTGTCAGCAAATCTATGGTTAGCAGCCATACCTCTGATAATAACTGATTTTTTGTCACAGCCTTTGCGTAAATTATGAATTTTAAGAAACAATCCGGCGGATCCCGCGTATTGTGGGAACCGGTGCCATGCGAAGCAGTCGGCGCGAAAGTTGTCTATACTGAATTTTTTGGCATTCAGAACGAGTGTTGCGAGCGCGATCAACGTCTTTGTGCAAACTGAGCAGTTGTTTGCGCAATGTGGAGCAGCACTGTGCTGGCCAAATGGTATTTCACAGTACGACGGAACGTCGGCCTTCACGTTAGTGTACAGCATACGTCTGCAATGTGGAGACTGCACAATACGGCACGCTGATATGCACATAATAAGCGTCCTTTGCTGGAATACTCCTACGGGTTCCAGCGAAGATGGAAAAAGCATGTTGAGCGGTAGTAGTATACGCACATTGCCCCTGACATTACTTTAGGAGACGTTGACACACACCAGAACAACAATTTTTGTTTCAACAGCACCGCCACAACTGCGGATGGAACAGCTTTATTTGCGATGTGTACGCCGTGGTATTGGCCGGTGTGTACGAGTGGTAGAGTGCTTGTTTGCCAACATGCAGACCCGAGTTTGATTCCTACTCTCGAAACACTTGGGTCCGTATTCACAAAAACAACTGCCCCGCCACGGTGGTCTAGTGGCTATGGTACTCGTCTGCTGATCCGAGGGTCGCGGGATCGAATCCTGGCCACGGCGGCTGCATTTCGATGGAGGCGAAATGTTGAGGCCCGTGTGCTGTGCGATGTCAGTGCACGTTAAAGAACCCCAGGTGGTCGAAATTTCCGGAGACCTTCACTACGGCGTCTCTCATAATCAGAACTGGTTTTGGGACGTTAAACCCCACAAATCAATCAAATCACGAAAACAACTTACGACAAATAAGTTACGCAGAGAAAATTTTAACCAATGCCGATGCTGGACATATCATTAGAGAGGCCGACTGACCAATGGTAAAAAGCACTTACGAAAGAGAAGTTTAGTCAGTTCCGCCCCTGGTAGGTTGCTTTCAGCTATTACCTCACATTTATCCATGTCTGTTTGCGTGTTATATGTACCTTTAAATCTAAGGCTACATCAAGCGGTTTGTCCTTGCGTTGTTTAACCCCGACAAAGTTTGTCCTGACAAAATTGTCAATAATACATTGGTTGTCATTAACTAAGCCGAAGTATGAACATGCAATTACCTTTGGCACAGGGGCGCATACCTGCCTACCTTGGGCCAATGCTACGGACATGAGCCACATGTGATCGTATTATTGTTAATCGGGACGTACATGACGACTGTGTAATCTTGTCGGTGTCAATGAAGATAAGTCATTAGTGCTCGTCATACATCGATACCTTGCCACGCCAATTTAGGCGTGTGCCAACGGAA
Organism: Hyalomma asiaticum; assembly: GCA_013339685.2. Classification (NCBI taxonomy): domain Eukaryota; kingdom Metazoa; phylum Arthropoda; class Arachnida; order Ixodida; family Ixodidae; genus Hyalomma; species Hyalomma asiaticum. The sequence continues at coordinate 165,997,213 of CM023481.1, forward strand.
CCTGACGACCAAGAGCACCCCATGACTTAAGCGGATAGATAGATAGATAGATAGATAGATAGATAGATAGATAGATAGATAGATAGATAGATAGATAGATAGATAGATAGATAGATAGATAGATAGATAGATATTGAAGTTGGCCACGATGTGCTTCGCATTTAATGTGCGTGACAAAGGTCGTTTAAAGCATGGCTGAAGGCTAAATTTTGTGTCTGGGAGCAAGTTCGGATGCCCAATGGGACCCTTGTGGCTCCTTCCCAAAGCTTGCTCCTTCGCCGTTTGACTCTTTTCGTGGAGTTTCGTCTTTGGGGAATTCGATGGAATTCGTGGCTGTGAGTGTGACGGGGCATCACTTCTGAGCCTTTTGCTCACCCAAAACTTCACAGTGCGCTCCAGAATGCTATGCCATTGCATCCATTTGCTGCCATGGCGCCGTATAAGGCCTCCCTCATAGAAAGCGAATTCTAGAGCGTGAGGTGACCAGCAGAGCCGGAGAAGACAAAGCATCTCGGAATTGTGCGCACATTACTTTCACCTTTCTGCTTAGTGCTTCTTTTGATGATTTCACTGGAAGCATTTCCGCATGTTCCCGGTAACTTCTGTTTAAACTGTCTTGCTCCTTTTTTTTTTTTTTTTGTCGGTGTCACAGCCATTCGTAGAGCTTGAGCAGCTTGTGCTCCGCCGTTATGCCGCGATGGGGTTCTGATACTGATGAAGAGGCAGCATCCTACCTCTCTTTGGTCCAGTCTCGCTGCAGCACTGCGGAAGTGCTCTGCCATCGAGACAGACGGGTTCGTGATGCGAACGGGGAGACTGCGCCTGCGTGCCCAGGAAGCAGACGAGAAGTGAGGGGCGGCGGGTGGGTGGCAAGAAATGCCCGTTTTCCCCGCGAGGCGCATAAGTGGGATCAATCGTGCCCCGAGGGCGTTCTTGCACGTGTGTCAATATAGCCGCCGCTGAGCGGCAGCAGGAAGCTCGCATTAGGTCTGTGTACACTCGCAATCCCCAGGAAAGCAATCACGCACGGCACCAGGACAGGCAAGGTGATTTTACTTAATTCGTTGACCAATTCTGCCTCAGTGATAGAATCCGAGTTGACCGTGTCCCCGGTCGGGTGGCGGGAAGACACCTGAGGGAACCTTCATGCACGGAACCCCAACTCTCGGGCTGTACACAGATTGTGCCGAGTCAAGCAGCATGGTCATCGTCCGTAGAAGCATCTGAGCCTAGTACATTCGCTGTCCGTCTATATATGAATGTGCACACAAATAGCGAAAGCACAGAGGGAGAACGTCAGCAAATGAATAATAGCGCATAAAACGAACAGTGGGTCGCCAAACCGGCAGGGGAAAACCTTTTACGAGCGATTACTCAATGTGGCATATGCCCATTCAGGCGTGCCGTCTTCCAATCCAATGTACACTACCCTACTTTCTACTCCGAGCGGCTACGTACAGCTCACCTACAAACGACAATCGCGGATATTATGTTACAAGTCAGCTTATGAAACACCCTGTTGTTTATGCAGCGTTTCATGTAAAGGTTTCTGAGAAAGGAAAGTTAAAAGGAAAGCGAACGGTAAGAAAGACCGCCGTCGTCGACCGTACTTTACTCGTATTTGTGGGAACAGCGACTAATATTCCTCTCAGTGACTGCACGTGACATGAAGCTGCATCACCTGTTAAGGAATTCTTTTTTGCCAGTCAACAGCTCACGCAAACAAAACCTAATCGTAAGATCAGATCGGCGTGAGCAATTAGACGCGTCAGCCGAACGCGCTCCTCACAGACATCCCCGTACAGGTTTCAAAATCTTGACTGAAACAGCTCAACATCCGGCGGCATGCGAATCTTCATAATGTTGTGTCCACAGAGGGATGTGTGTGCGATGCCACAAATTTCTTCGACACTTGTCAGAATATTGTATTCTTTCGCTGCCCACGCGCTGCTAGCTGAGAGACGACCAGGGGCCGGATTCACAAAACTCACTTACGAACAAATTTCCGCGTAAGAGAAATTTTTTAGCGTAAGTGGATTCACGAAGCGAAAGGAAGCGTCGTAAGAGAACGTGGTTCTCACATCGACCGCTGCTCTAAGACGCGCTGCGCTGGTCCATTCATACGTCAGATATGGTGATGCAGTTACTGCGTAAGTAAAAAGTGCTCGTAAGTGGATTCACGAAACGAAAATAGTCGCAAAAATAGTGTAGCTGAGAGGAAATCATAATACTGATCAGGAGCACTCTTATGAACGACATCGTCGCTTGGGAACAAACAACCGCGGCGGGTATTTCGTTGCCGCGGGTAATTTTTAAATATTTCATGACATTGTAAGCCTTCTCTGATGAGTGTCGCTTACGTTTGCTTAATCTCACGGCCTTGATTTTGTAGTTTTAATTCTCTTGTACCCAATGACATAATTTCCACTCGCTCTTGCCAAACAAGCTTGGGGCTGCGCCAATAGGAGAAGTCTATTGCGCATCCAGAGAGAAAAATTATGCATGCAATGGCTTGGGGTAGGATAAAAAAGATGCCGTGTGAATGGTCTAAAATGCGAACAGCTGTTCAGTACGTGGTCCGCATTTTCAATAGTTTTTGTGCTGCCTCTTACTTCTCCCAATGAAACGTCCAATCTGTGATATCATACGCAGTATTGGTCGCAACCACCACTTATATGTTTTTTTAAGGTTGTTATTGCGCGCACTACTGACAAGAAAATTATTCGCGAAATTGCAGTGAGGTATTCATGAAGCCTATTATATTGTTGCACGGCTTGTTTAGATGGATTAGCTTTTATTGCCAAAGAGACACGCTCTCTTATGTGCAGCCTTCGCTGTGTACTCTTTGGGCTGATCTACAAAGGGTGCAATGCGTAATAGTGAGAGCGCGTACGAGATGTTCGTGAATAAATAGAAACAACTTGGGCTTATTCGACTTTGACCATGTGGAAAAAAAAAAAGCTTTCATATGGCGCACAGTTGGGATTAATTGGTTCTAGTAATTAACCACTATACTGACGCTTGAAAGTGCTTGGCATCCCCCAGCACAAAAAATCCACTGCATATCCACGGAGTGAATGATGATGAGTGGGCGAAGCTCCGGAGGTTCATCGTAGATCGTGCCGAGTTCCGGATTAATTTAGTTAACGCGCACGCTACGAATCCTTATGGTTCAACTACGCACAAGTGAAATCTCCCACCGGCACTTCATTGCAAGTCAAGATCCAGTGCATATATATATATATATATATATATATATATATGGGTGGCCGGTGAACGGTTCTCCAGCGCAAGCAGTCGGTATTTTTCAATCAAGGAACTCGCTAGAAGACGCTGCCTGCGCCAACGTTGTCTCTCGCGGGTGAGGGCGCGTTCTCCTTCTTTGCGAGTGGTAGAGCGTTCATCGAAGAAAGCGTTTCCGTAGTCAACGCGCGCCTTTCGCTCTCTCTCTCTCGCTCTCTCTCTGTCTCTCTCTCTCTCACAAGACAGCAGATGGAAGAGTGAGAGAGCTCGTGCGCCGGGAGGCACGCGCCGAGGGCGAGCGCGAGCCTCCCGGCGGCGCGAGGTGGCTACATACATACTACTACAGAGGAGGGAACGACCAACACCCTAAGGAGCTTCGCCCCTAAAATTACCTTAAGCGAATTAATCCGAATTAGCGACCCTCTTATAATTAGCACCAATTTAACTGGGCCCAGAAATATCGATAAAGGAAGTTACGCCATGAGGTGTATATTCTGCAACATAGCCTCACAGCACAAACTTGACCGAAGCAAAGCCAGCGGTTGACATATGGGGCCAAATTCACAAAGCTTCTCTTTCTTAAGTGTTTTTCGTCATTCGCCGGCCGCCTTCTCTAATGATATGCCCAGCATCAAGACTGGCTGAAGTTTCTTCTTTTGTACATTTTTATCGCAAGTTGTTTTTATGGATACGGGCCATGGTACCAGAGTACGACGCTAGCATATGAGAGCTAAGGTGACAGTTGTAACTTGCGATTGGTCATGAAAGCGGTACTCTCCACCAGTTTCCTACTAAATTACTAGAGGGAAAACTGGCGCTGCGATCGTGAAGATGACATGGGAATGATGGGTATGACATGGATTTGTCTAGTCTTCGTGCCCGTGGCCTCAAACGTTCCGGTGGATTTGTATATTCCTGTTTATTAGCGTCAGTGACGCGAGTGACGTTACTACACTTTTTCATTAGGCGACGAAGGCAGCGGCTGTAGTGTACGCTTTACCGCTAGAGATCATCAGACTGTAGCATGTACTAAAGTCGTTTGCAATGATGAGGTGCCGTTAAGTCTGTTTCCTTGTTATCTTTGCTGATGGATATATTTGTACCAATATTATTTGCAGTGGTATTTTACCCAACATTAGAAATATTTGCGCTGCGTCTGGCGAACCTTATCAATGCGATTTTGCTGTTCTTTTTTTGTGTATGTGTGTGTATCAGGTGCGACAGGATCTGTAAGCGTAGGGTCGCTTTCACGGCTGACATACATCCCTTGTCACAAGGCTGTCCGTATATCTTGAACTACAGCATTTCGATTCCGCTGTCTGATTAATTCAACGCTGACCGAATGCGCCACGCAGGCGTACACTTATCGTGCGTAGTAGACGCCCAGTTGGCGATAGGCAGACGTGCGTGCGGACGACAGTCGAAAAGTCAGCTCAGATCGAAGCTCAGGCGCAGTTTCCGACGGAGTTTAACGGCACGGTTGGTTATTTAACATAACATTTTTGCGCAAAAGAGAGAGAGAGAGAGAGATGATGGGCGGAAGGCAGGGAGGTTAACCGGGAGGGAAATATCCAGTTTGCTACCCTGCACTGGGGAAGGGGTGAAGGGAGACAGAAAGGGATGGAAGAAAAGCATAAAGAGAGAAAGAGAGAGGTCAAATCGCGCACACACACAAGTACGGCATGTGTCAGAGACGGTTCACGAGGCCCGTTGCGCGCAAGAACTTGAGCACTTCGTGGCTTTCTGCTGCGAGACACTATCGGTCCGGCATTCCAATACGGTCTGCTCAGACAGCGGTCGACCATCAAGGCGTGACAATTCTGCGGCGAGAGTACTGTCGCTGGGAGCAGTACCCAGGGCAATCGCAGAGGACGTGCACAATCGTTTCCTCGCTGCCGCAGGTTTTGCGCAAAACTAACCACTATACAATGGGCGATGCTGCGCTTCTGCTACGGCCTCGCGCAGCGGCTTGACCCATATAGTTTGTAAAAAGGCAGTGGAGCACTTGCACTGCGCTTAAGTAAGCTAGCGAAAGCAAGTTTTTTTTTTTTTTTTTAGATTGAGAAGACGCCCCTACCTTTTACATACTTGAAAACGTTAGCACGTCACTTATAAGAGCAAAAATCTTTATTTTAAGTTGTAACACAACTATATCTGGAACTGAAACATCCATGGACGCTGCTAAATCTGGGTACAAGTAGAGGAGGCAACATTGCCATATTGCACAATATTGCTAAATTTCTGAGCGGTCAGTATTTTTCTAACCGCGAAAGAGCAACTATTACCGGCGCGCACACATAGTTATTCCAAAATCTTCCGTTTTAGTGCACTATTTTGTCGTAAACGACCTATTTGTTTTGAAGTGGCAAAGCCATATGAAGCCAGGAGAACGAAGACTAGGAAAATCCATGTCATACACATCATAACCATGCTGGCTCCACCGCCTTTTTTTGAAACTCCCACAGACACTAGCGCCATATTTCCCCTAGTATTTCAGTAGGAAACTCTATGCTATCCACAACAGGTCATGTTGTGACGTTGCCAAAATGACGTCACTCACTTCTTTCATCGGGCGCTTGCCATGTTCGTCACGTTGTCCCTCTCGCACATGCGAGAAATTTTCGTCCCACGGTAAAAAACGCGTGAAAACTTTTTACGAGTTTTCTTAGCGCTTGGGCTTGCACCGCAGTTCCCGATCATGGCGACGTAAACATTATGTGTGTGTGCTGGTTCTCGTAAGCGCTTCTGGCCTGAGTTCCCTCAGCATTCGATGAGATGTGTCACGGCGTTGCTTTTTCTGGGCTTGAAAGACACGGGAAAACGAGTGCTGCCATTATGCGGTGAACCGTGTTCCAGCCACTGCCTCTGTGTGTTTACGCATCCGAGATCGGCACGAGGGTAGCATCGGAAAATCGCATTTGCGAAGCCTTCGTTCTGAGTTTGAATGCCGGCAACAATACGGTTGTAGTCCTTGGTTTGGGTGACGTGCGGCATGTTACACTGCCGTATTTAGGCACGTTTCTTCAGTGATGCTGAAAACGTACCGTAAGGGTCTAAGGAAATGTATTCTGTTTATACACTTCGATTTTTATAAGCAGTGGTAGAAAACCCTGGGTTCTGGTGAACTGAAAAGTTATTCTGTGTAGACACTTAGAGGACTTGAGAAGAGGCAACGGCTCACAGCCAAATGTCTCGCATGACATATGGACATACTTAGTGTTTCTCGCTTTGCGGTTCACATGGTAGTGGCAACTTCGAGTTCACACATGAAGACACGGCAGGTGTAAGGAAGCCGAGTGGCTCATGCATTGTGGCACAAGTAGTGTCTACCCATTGCACGCTGTTGTGCATCATAACCGTCCACAAAGGCAGGCATTTTTGCTGCTGCAGAAAATTACCGCTGCTGCGAACGTTTCAATTTTCTCGACGACTTCCTTAGAATGGATCATCGCTCGGAGGCGTTAAAAGTTGTTTAGGCGTGTGGTACATGAAACCTCGGTTTCGATCGTCGACGCGCTTGCGATAACAACAGGCCACTGTAACACTTCCTACGTCGTCGATACACCCTCTTTCCCACAAGGGCAGCTAAAGCTCAACGTCGGCAAAACGCGACCACGAAATAGTAACAAAAATATAAAAAATAGTAGCCGTGAGAGCAAAGAGTGCCGGAAGCGCTTATACACTCTAAACGCGATAACCTTTAGTTTATTTTAGGGTACGCAGAGATTTGAAAATACGCTCCTTTACTAAAGGAGCGTACTTTCACCATTTTTGATTAATTTGTGGGGTTTAACGTCCCAAAACCAGCTCTCATTATCAGAGACGCCGTAGTGGAGGTCTCCGGAAATTTCGACCACCTAGGGTTCTTTAACGTGAACTGACATCGCACAGCACACGAGCCTCAACATTTCGCCGCCGTCGAAATGCAGCCACCGCGGCCGGGATTCGATCCCGCGACCTTCGGATCACCAGCCGAGTACCTTAGGCACGTTTCAGCGTTTCCTTTCAGCCTGCCCAAATAGCGTTGTAAACATTAATTATCGTCACTAACGCTGTATATTCTTTTCTTCGAGCAGTAGCCTTCGATGAAACGCAGACCAAGCGGGCTTCTGCGGCATCGCGACAGTGTGAAGCGCTGTAGCAGAATCCCGGAACAGGAAGCCGAAGTGCAGCGCAAAACGATTCGCTCTTCAGACTAATCTCGACAGCAGACGCTTTACTTGCTGCGAGGCTATCATTTGACCACAAGGCTTTCTTTCGCTGTCGTTTAATTGGCTATCGTATTTCCTCCTTGCCCTCAATACTGCCGAACAGGTTAAATGCGTACCACAGCTATCGTATTTCTTCTCGCTAAGAGATTTCGTAGCTAAGCATTTCTTACGTAAGAGAAAGCTTTGTGAATCCGGCCCCAGGTTTATTGACAGGGCTATAGCTTTTTCTAGCCATTTTGGTGCTGCCGTAGCCGTCTTTAAATACTTCTTGTTTTTGTACTCAGCTAGACAGGAATGCTTTTGTCTTGTAGAGATAGACGTAGACTTCATGTAAGGAAAAGCGCAATTTTCGACACCACAAAAGACAGACATGCGACAACAGACAAAGACAACAGGCGATCGTCCTGTTGTCTCTCTTTCGAGGTGTCGAAAATTACGCCTTTCTTTACGAGATGTTTCATCAACTAGCCCTTCATGAAGTACTTCTGAGATGTAGACTTTTAGTGTGAGTTGGACCAGATGTTGAACAGTTGACGACGACCTTTAAAATACAGGTCCCATAGCGTTTTTTGCTCCACTATGGTGGCCTAGTAGCTATGGTACACGGCCGCTGATTAGAAGGTCGCTTGATTGCATCCCGGCTTCGATGGCTGCATTTCGATGGAGGCGAAATGTTGAGGCCCGTGTACCGTGCGATGTCAATGGACGTTGTAGAAACACAGGTGGTCGAAATTTCCGAAGCCCTTCACTACGGCGTCTCTCATAATAATAGCTCGTCTTGGGACGTAAAACCCGAAAAATCAATTAATCGTAGCGTTTTCTTCCCTATCTGTTTGAGAGCGATGATGCGAATAGCCAACAGATTTCTTTGGGGGAGTGTTCAGGAGGAAGGGCTCATTGCTGCTGCGCATGCTACAGCACACGAGCGGATGTCAAAAAGCGCGTTATGGCTGGCTTGCGCACGATTAAAAAAACTTCTTTTGTATGCCTGCTTTTTATGACTACACGATTTTTTGCGACGAGCGCGAGCTGTGGCAAATATAGAAGCCGATCTGATCTTAGAACCCTCTTCAGTGCGTGGGAGCACGCCATCGGTGCTCTTGACCGACAAAAAGATTTATTTACCTAAAAGATCATGCGGTTGCATATCACGTGGAGTCGATGAAAGGCAGCCGAATGATTGATTTCTAGGGTTTTACGCCTCAAAACCACACAATGATTATAAAATACACCGTAGTCGAGGGGTACGGAAATGTCAACCACCTGGGGTTCTTTAACGTGCACTGACGTGGCACAGTATACTGGACTCAACATTTCGCTTCCATCGAGATGCCCACGCGCGAGGCTGGGATTCAATCCCACGACCTTCGGATCACAAGCCGAGTGCCGTAGTCACTATGCCACTGTGGCGGGCCTCGATGAAAGGTATACTAACCGCTCTTTAAATGAATAAAGTCCGTTAGAAGTTAGTGCTGTGTGTTTGGTTTGATTTTTCTTGTTACTATAACCTACCCTATTTGAAACACTTCTCTTACAATGGCCTGCCAAAAATCCATATTTCTCATGATTGTGAACTTCATTGCGCAGAGTGTTTCTTTTTTCATTATTTAGCTGCACTAATGCTTTAAAAATAACATAACCAGTTCCTGCGTCATTTTCGTTACCTACACGCCCGAACTAGTGTCAAGAGATTGAGAATAATCCTACACTAGGGTGCCCAGGGGCTACGTATCAATTTCGTATTCTATCTACGTCACAGTATCTGAGTATCGTTATCGTATCTGAGCCTCAGTCTTATCAGAATCTGAGTATTAATCACTGATGCACTGGAACGCATTCTCAATATTATTTGGCCTAATGACAAAGCTTATAACATCTGTTTTTGGGGTTCTACGTGATCAAATATTACATGTAACACGCGTGAGAAAGGAGTTCAAGAAATAAGCAGACCTTACCTGACGTTCATGGAATTGGCAGAAGGTGAACTAAATAGAGAAAATGGCATTTACCTTAGCTTCACTTAGTTGACAGCAGTCAGTCGATAAAAGCACTTTCTCGCATTCGTGTCGCTTTAACGCGATGCAAAGTTTAAAGGGCCACTAAACAGGCTCCTACTTTTTTTCAAAGCCGCCCAAACAAGCTAACTCAATCATAGAGAAGGTTGCGGCGATCACATTCTGCGAATATGACAGCGCTGCGCGCCACACAGACGCCGTATTTCAAAAAACAATTCCCGCGCTTCTTTCCGGCGACTGACCAGTCGCGCTCGCATCCTAGGTGTCGTCATGTTCTACCGCGAACAACTTTGCGTAGTTGTATCTCGTTGATTGGTCGAAACGTCTATTGTCAGATCCCTGGCCATCCCACCGGCGTGAGCGCAGGAGCAACCCAACGTTTCTAGAACGGGAGCAACCAGTTCCGCAGCGCAAGCGTCAATGACGTCAAATGATCACGTCAGGTCACGTGTCAAAAGTGGGCGGAGTCTCGACGGCGCGCCGCCCGTACCCTCTCCTCAGCAGAGAAGGGTGGGGAGGCCGACCGAGAAAACGAAACCGACGCAAGCGGTCACTTAAACCCGTGTAACTTCTTTATTATTGCACCTATTCGCAAAATTCTTGCGGGAGCATGTTCACATCGCACAGGAGCGCAGTTATATCTTTAAAACAAATTTTACACCTCGGGGTTGTTTAGGGGCCCTTTAAGGTAGGTATGCCCTCCACTTCCCAATCTTTTGTATGTCTTAAACGTTTCTCGATGTTGCGCGGGATCAAGCCGGCGTCACACGTAGAGCTCATATACAGCAACCTATCTATATAAAATGTGTGCCTGCAGATCCTCAATGGGAAATAATGAATTTTAGACTGCTAAGCTCGGTCGACTCGCTAAGAGTGTATGCTAAGCGTGCATTTCCAACTGGCAATAATGATAATTCCCTCTTTTCTGGTTAACAATGAATAGACGCTTTACCCTTTTACCCTTGAGACAGATCCTCTGCGCAACGGCGGTTCATTCGAAGTCGGATGTAATGCACGTCAACTCTACAATGCCGTGGTGATAGAAGCAGGGCAGCTGGGAGTCCTCGTTCAGTGAAGCTTTCTTTGCGGCACCAGACAATGTTGACACTGTCTGTGGAAGTAGAAGGAGCTGCGAAGTGTGGATACACTATAGCGCCTAGCTCCCTGTTTACTTCCCAAACTGTGCGTCGTAGATAATGGTTTGTTCATATATACATCGCACCATTACACTTCCTGACTTCTAATCGCCTTATGGTCGAAAATTACTTTGAGACGCATCCTGCTGGGATTTATTTTTCTCTAGCTGTGTCAGCGTGTAAAATTTTTCTGTCATAGACAACGCACACTACCAAGCGAGAAAGTTATGGCCAGCTTGCGGTGCAAGGCTGGACTAAGAGCCGAGATTGTGGCTGACCTACCTTCTTCCGGCTCCTGCCAGCTCAACTAAGTCACGTGATTTGTCAAGTAGCTGCTACATTGTTTTTAGCGGGACCACGTCACGCACCTATGTGACGTCATCTTACGCCATTTGCGACATATTTCTAGGTTCAAATTTCCTTGGCAAGGAGTGTCTGGTAGTGACGTCCTCCTCTTCCTTCCCCCCTGATCCCACGTCATTCCTCCTCACCCTCACCTTTCTTTCCCACCCCTTGCTATACTATATCAATCTATGCCATGCTATGGAACTCATCTGCCTTTATGTATTAGCGTGCTGAGGGCGGAACAGACGAAAGAAGTGCGCGCGGAAATGGCGTGCATTTCATAGACGTGCATGCGCGCCTGATGATGATAGTCGTTTTTCTATTGGAACGGACGGCCGACTAAGTCGCGGGCAAAAGAAATGAAGACACAAAAGCTTGTAGCTGTGTCCGAAAGGTCTGACGCGGGCGAGGGAGAGAACAACAAAGCAGAAAGGGGGCAGGGGGGGTAGGCTAACGCTGGCGGTGTGGCGAAAATTATGGTATAGCGAGGTTCAACGTCAGCATTTTGCCTTCGAGTAGCCCAAAAATGCTGTGTTGCGCAGCGAACATGCGTTTCTCATGCGTGCGAATAAACTAAATACATTTTACGGGACGCATTATTCACTCTTTAGGTGCCACTTAATTAAGGTATTGGCCTTGCGACGGCGTCCTAGCGTTGCCGGCCGCAATGGGACATTTTTTCTCCTCCTTCCCGTCTGCAATTCCAATGTCACCCCTCGCCACAGAAGCGGAAATGTGAGGCGTTTGTACCGAATCTTTCAGTAATAAGCGCTTTTCGTGGTGCTAAGAGGATAAAATCCACGAAGGAATCAGCGACGAATCGTGCGACATTTTTCTACACTTTAAAGCGAAAAAAAAAAAAACATTAGACAAATTTAATGTGTATACTCGAAAGGGAAAGGAAAGCAACAACAAAACGGCTCGCCTTAATGTAATTTCAATTGTTTTGCGAGTATGTTATTGACGTCGATAAATGTGCGACTGAGTAGGAAGAGCAGTAATGGGTTGAAGTGCACTTTCGCATATTCGTTTTTCTGTCGCACCCGAGTACGAGCGCGAATTTTATGGCCGAACTTTTTCCCAACGCTTCGGTCGCGCACTCGTGCTTATTTTGCTGCGCCTTCCCTATGAAATGGGCGCAAGGAAACTTAGAGCCTCATAAACAGAACATGGCACAGAGGGGCGCCTTGGGTCTCGTGCAATATATGCTCGGCTCTCGGCGCGAACTCTGACAAGCCGTGTTGTGTTCAATTGATGCCGCTGTAGGTACCAGTCCCGGCGCGCATCAATGCATAAATTTTCTCCTGGAAGCACTTTGTCTAGCCTCGCGCACTATTGTGCTGCAGCTGAATTGGCCCTAAATATTTGCGCAGGGAGGAACAGCAGCGTGTATGGCGCGCCCGTGCAACACAACAAATGGAACCTCCGCAGTAGACACGAGTCACTGCCGCAAATATTCATCGCGAGCAAAAGTTGGCCGAGTTTTCCGCGTGGCTGCGTGGCGAAAGCAATTTCGGAAGTTGAACGGAAAGGACTAAAGTAATCGGAGAAACGGAAGCGCCCATCGATTTTGAGTGTATACAGTATACACACAACCGTTCGCGTGCGTTGTTCTGAATTTTTAGAGCGTTTTTATTGCTGTCCACAGCGCGGGCGGATGAAAGGCTGCGGAGGCATTATGGAACATCTCTACGATATCCATTCTGTCGGCGCGCCGTTTTCGGCCGCTGAAAGGTATCACGCGTTTCTCTATTTACTTGTGGTTCTTGCTTGTGTCGCGCTAAAATATTCCTCATTGCAGCGCGACGGAACGAAGCGTTTGCGCACGAGTCTAGTAAAGTTGATTTTTCTTTTCTCTCTTACGCGAGCATGTTGTTCGAAATGTATATGCTCGAAAGAGACGCTTGTCCCTACGGGGAGGGCCTCGCACTGTATAGCACGCGGCGCTCGGAAATGTGTCCGCTTTTCAGTTCAACCTTCGCATTCTCGGCTCTTCGGGCCGCTGAAAGCGCTCCGGACGACACTTGCACCCATAAGCTGCGAACATCGACGGCTCGTCTCTGGCTGCTGTTCCGAGGCGTCCCTTTCAAATGCGCACTTTCTATTCTGTGACAATTTGCAGAGACGAAGCCCACGCCAACGTTTGATTGCTCCTAGGAGCCCTAAAGCGTTCCTTTATTTCCCACACCTCCTAGAAACATTACATTCGAGTGATGTATGAAAAGGTTCGAGGATTGAGAAGGCACTTCTCCTCCCTTAGCACGCCAGAAAAGGCGAAAGGTACTGTATATTGATGGTACTGTATACGGAAAGCGGCAATACAGAATTGTGGTGACAACGTGTTCACATAAGGCATATAATGTTTACATATAATGCTCACATACATATAATGTTTAGCTTGTAGGTTGACAGGAATTGCGGGGTTTAATTCAAACAAGTGCACCGAACAACAATAGGAAAAACAAAATAGCCTAGCTACGGCGGCTGCATCTCGATAGGGGGAAATGCAAAGGAGAAAAATCCTGCGCATCCCACGCAATGTGGGAATCGGCGTGATGCAAAGCAAACAACAATGAAAATGCCTATGACGAATTGTTTGGCATTCAGCCAACTGCTACGAGTAGGATCAGGGCTTTTGTGCAAAGCGAACGTGCCCGCTCATGAATTAACCAGGAACATCGACAGCACCGTACGATGTAACGTTGGAACTCACGTTAGTCCAAAGCACGGACATCTGCTTTTTTCTTTATCAAAAAAAAAAATGCAATCTACGGTGCGTTGACGTGCTAGCATACGCGTCGTTCGTTGAAGTATCCCTGCAGTATCGAGCAAAGTAGCACAAAATCAAACGGAATGGTAGCATTATATTGGTTATCACAGATTACAAGAAGTATTGACATTACACAAGCACCATTACAAATGCTGGTGCGGTAGATATATTTACTATATATACCGAGTGGGAGAAGCAACCGTATAGCCAAGTGGTAGCGTGCTTGCTTGGCACCTCGAGGGCCCGTGTTCGATACCACCCTAAAACTCGGTAGGTGTCCTGTGTGTGTGTCCTTGTTATGTCTACATCTCAATCGCAACCTACGAGAAACGGTGTTCGCTTCTTGTCTTAAGAGCGGAGCTCTTTGAGCCAGTCTTTCTGTGTCGTGCTTGAACAGAGAAATATGAACCGATCCTGGAGGCAGGTGCACAGGGGTGCGGTGCAGAAAACCATGGGCGCCGCTCAAAATTGCGAGTTCGATGCCCGCAGGCGCGGCTTATCACATGTCTGTGTCTTTTCACCTGTGACGCATACCGTGGGCCGAGCACTACTGGTATGAGCCACACATGACTGCAGTGCCGTAAATCTTGACGTAGATTTTATTTTATTTTTATTTTATTGAATACTGCGGACCAAGAACTGGTCCAAGCAGGACAGGTACAAGAGGCAGGATATAAACAAAAACACATGTAATAACATAAGAATATATCACGAGAAATGGAGTCGAAAACACGTACTAACAGAACGCATAAAAGATAACATGGCAAAATATTACATAAAATGGAAACAGAACACAAATTAACAGAGCATATTTTAGCTCTAAATAAGAGATGACGAGTATATGACTTTAGTGATGTAAAGATGAGTCATTCATATTCGTCGTACATTGATACCCTACGTCCCAATATTGGGATGGATCAAGCGAACGAGACGGCCAGGTGAGCACCGATACGTAGGCGGCTAGATAGATAGATAGATAGATAGATAGATAGATAGATAGATAGATAGATAGATAGATAGATAGATAGATAGATAGATAGATAGATAGATATGGTCAAAGTGGCTCAAGTTCGCCAAGAAGTGCTTCGTATATAAAAAAAGAAAAGAAACCTACCCCTGTACTATCACGGCCTGTCTGGAGGCGCGCGCTCGCTCGCTCCCTCCTTTACGGCCTGTGCACAGGGGGCTGTTTCTACCTATCGCCGCAACTTGGCGGGGGCGCTCCGAGCCAACCCGCCCTAAACCAGCTCCCGGTCGTTGCGGAGGCTAGCGCGTGCAGGGAATGTTCGGCTTGAGACCTTCCGTGTCACTTTCTGAACCTCCTCTATATGGTATGCATGGTACCAATGCGATGAGAACACGGTAGCAAGCATTTATGATAACTCTGGTGATTTCCGCTTTTCGGAGGGGGAGGCACAAGCCACTCATCGGCCCGCTTCTGCTGCTCGAGAGAGCATTACCATTGCACGTCTTGCTCAGAAGGCTCGGCCACATGATTCGTCACCGACCGTCAAAACAAATGACACGAAACATCTTTCTGGAGGAAAGTGGTTTACAAAGCGTTTACTTCAAATGCACATATGCCGACCTTGGAAATTATAATATTTGGACATTTTTGTTGAAGGTATCACAATTCTTGCTTTAATATTAAAATAAATACTTCGGGAAGGGAAAAGTCACTTTTTCCCACAAGTAGCCGTGAGTCGCAATCACAGTAGAAGGAACATAATAGTAATAATAATAATAATAATAATAATAATAATAATAATAATAATAAAGTCGCACCACACCACGCTGAGTCTCTGCACGCATAAGGACGCACTCGGTGATATCTGCATCAGCGTGCCGTCTGTCATCCGAAAACCGCGTTATGCTTATGAAGGACGCCGTACTGAAGGGCTCCGGAAATTTCGACCACCTGGGAATCTTTAGCTTGCAGCTAAATCTAAGCACACAAGCCCCAAGCATTTTCGCCTCCTTCAGATATAAGATGGTCAAATTAGACCGACCAACCAACACATACTTGTTGCTAGTAGCTCCGAGTGTGCGTCTTCCTTAGCCGAGAGCATGAGTACCCAGAAAGCCAGACTGTCCCTACACGCACCTGTACTGCTTTCACCACTTCCTACATGCGGAAGAAATAATTAGCACGATAAAGTGGCCGGGAACAGGTGGTTTACCATGCGAAACCCATCCAGAGCAACGCGCTTTGGGGGGTTGCCTCGCGACGCCCTCACGCAGAGCGCGCCGTCGTCACTGTATAGAAACAGATCCACTGTACTCACGGCAGCTACTCAGGCCGTAAAGGAGGGAGCGAGCGCGCGCCTTCAGACCGGCCGTGGTACTATAAAGCTGCATTTTAAAACACCGGGTGGCCAAGTTACTCCCGAAACCTCCACCACGGGGCGTGCCTCATAATCACATCTGGGTTCTAGCACGTAGAACCTCATCAGTAATTATTATTTCTACTACTAATAAGAATTGATATCAAGTTTCAAGTGTCCATGTTTCCCTATAAGCAACCTGTGCGACTTGACGTAGAGATTAAACTATCCTACTGAAATGATTGCGACGTGTACACACTATTTTGCAAATGACACACTAAGCCAAAATCTGTACACAGCCTAACTGCATGCTGAATAAATGTTCTGGGTTCTACTCCCGTTCGTCAGTTTAAGGGTTCGATTCCTTGCGCTATACAGCTTCTACATACATGTGTAACGTCGCAGATAAGCTCTTGTTTTCAAACCTCTTGTCTTAAAATGAAGTTATAAATGTTTTCCACTAAATTTGGCAAGACCATTCCTATATCTTGTGAAACTCCAGGGTTGCAGTCTAACTGGTTGCCTCTCTGAGTGGACACACCCAATACCTACGTATACGCCAAATGGCTTCTTCCAAGCTCCATTTACAGTGGAGCTACGGTGATTTTTCGGCCTTTCGTAAGTCTCATCGACCTTTTAATTAATGTTAACTAAGTATTGCAGGTCGCAAGTGCACTTTCTTGGCTCAATGCGGTCGTTTCACCTATAGACCAGATGTCCACTTCCTATCTTTGCTTATAACGGACGTAAGAGCCATCGTTCCCTCATACTCCATTGTTCCATCCTGCATGTAACCCGTTTCTAAATTTTTAACTGACTGCAGAGTAACTAAACGTCTCTTGGCTTCCCTAGATTCTAATAATCTATACAGTCATCATCTGAAATCATTATCGTCGATTCAGAAGGGCTATACTGGGGGGTGTTTTTTTTCTATTACTTACGTGGGGGGGGGGCGATTTTGCTTTAAATTCCTGAACAGGACACCTCCGCACAACGCACGTAAGGCTAGCGCCATAATAATAAACTGCAGATTCCCGCCAAAAATGCACCTCCATCATGAGAGTGCACATAACCGCATATAAGTATAGGGTTCTGGTTCAACTCAGATAACTGCGGTTCCTTTACTTGCTTTCTGCCCTCTGTGATAGCGCGGTCATCGCTAAATGATATTAAACTACGGCTTCTTGTTCAGACACGGAACTACGTAGCCGCCATATCAGCTCATCGAGTGGCATTGGCTCAAGCGCGCTCTCTACGCGTCGCGTAACCGAATCCGAAACGAGTGCTGGTCGGCCGATGGCGGACTGTGCTTGCATGAATAGACTGCCGTGAACACGCATTATGACTTGCAATTGTCGTTTCTATGACGCTGTTCGAAAAGCGCGCGCAAGTAGCCACTAAGACGGGACGAACACGTTCGTGGGGGCATTTAGCTCGGTAGTTTTTATTTATTACCATACTCGGCATGTTCGGTGGACTTTGCAAGCAGTGAAGGAGCGCAGTAATCGGAATACAAGCTTCCCCGTAAAACTGCTTCTGTCCGAATCAACAAAAAACAAAAAAATCGGGGCGAGGGGAACAACGTATTGCGAGTCCGAGATTTACGGCAGACAGTTTATTTGAGCGCCGCTTTTGCAGATAGGAGGAGGTTGCATTGCGACAAATGGAGAAATCGCAGTGACTTTTTTTTAATGGCTCGCATTTACGGCACTTCGCAGGATACACCGTATCGGGAATCTTTCGGAAAGCAGGGTACGTGTGTTTGATCAAAAGAGAGAGAGGGGGGGGGGGGGGGGAGACGCTTGTAGTAAGAGTGGACTGGGTGAGTCTCCTGTCTCGTTCGACGGACACTTGTCCCATTCAGGGCACGTAGGGAAACGTAAACGCATCCAAATGCCGCCTCCGTTTACGTTGTTTCGCAAGAAGAGTTCGGGAAAATACATGAAAACACAAGGTGAAAGGCAGCAGTCGATGCTATAGCGAGCAACCGAAACAAATAAAATCGGGAGGTAACTGCGCACAATGTGCTTCCATATATGGAAGAAAACGGTACTTTCAGTCTGGTTATTACCCTCGTTAGGGACAAAGGAAATCGGCACGCCGAAACCTATCCTTTACATACCATCATCAGTGCAGCTAAGAATTATTTTAAAGAAGGAACTACAAAGAAAGCGAATGTCTAGATTGCCGCATGGTAATATCTTGATATCTGTAAAGCGTATTCCTTAAAACAAGTTGTCGCTATTCCAGACCAGGAAAGGAGCAGAAACGGTTTTGCAGGTAAGGAAAAGATGCCCTATTCTTAAAGGCCTTCGGTAACAAACGTAACGATGCGGCCGATTTTCGTACAGCGTTGTTAAGAGTCGAAATGTGTTTCATTTGCAATTCGTTCGCGGTGCGACAGAATGAGAAAAGGCGGGAAAAAGTATGTGCAATGCGGGCAGTTTAAGCGCCACTACGTGCCTACGTAGACAACGGGTAATAGGTTCAGTGCTATGGAAGCGAAAGCGGGCGATTCATAAGCCCGTGCTATAGAAACTTGGAGCAGCTTTTCATACTGCTGGGTTTCGCTACTTGCCAAAAAAATATGCCGTTATACATTGCGTGCGAAAATTCGCGATGCTTGTTAGCCTGAGCTGCGTATGTTTTAATTTTAAGTGATACCTCATTGCCGTATATTTTCCTTAGGTCGGCGAAGTTTAATGCGAAAGCAATTTTAACCTACTTTGCCTACTTCAGTGTCGGTATCTATTTTTTATGTGTCGCACCCCATACCGACTTGCGACACGGCACGGGCACGTGTTCACCCAAGAAAAGTAAGAACGCTCGCTCTTCTAGTTAAATTTCAATTACTTGCCCGGTGACGGTAACAACAACTTGTCTTAAACCTACATGAAGAATGCCATGAATTACCGCGATATGTATGGGAAAGACAAGGCGAGATATGGACACGTGCCATATATCTCCAGATGCGCATATCTGGCTATATATGGCACGTGCCCATATGTGGCCGTACTTGCCCGATACATGTCAAATTCACTCATGGCATTCTTCGTGTAGTTCCTTTATTGCCACATATGCCTCGATCATGATTTGGGCGAATACGGCCACATACGGACACGAGCCATACATAGGCAGATACGCCCAATTCCTGATATCGCCATATGGTGCATTTTTGCAAGGTTAGAGCAGGTGCCTGTGCGATGTTCCTGACTGTACGGCAGCAATAACATCCTAAGGCAGATACAGTACGCCTGATTGAGTATCAAAAACGATAGCCACGCAGTGGACGCGAGCTATGCACGAGCGAGGAGCGACAGACTGCACCGTGCTGCGAATAGCAGATTATGCAAACTAGCCGCCTTCAATAGGCCTAAAGGTTATGGGGATGCCGCGCTTACTTCATGCCCCTTGCTTAACGATTCTACATGACTGGGAATTGACTTCAATGCACGGATCAGGCCATATCACCACCAGATCAGTGGGCGGATCACAGGAGCCGTAGGCTCTGTTTGTATCGGTCAGTCATTGATTAGATAAAAGCACCCGCTCAGTGCTGCCGTTCTACCAATAATTCCGCTTTGTAACCCGAGGTGGGTCAGTTGCGCTTTGTAACCCGAGGTGGGTCATTGTGCCTCTTCCCTGTCTCTTGGTTTCACTTTGCGACAGATGCCGCCATGATCGCAATTTTTTATTTTTTCGGGGAAGGGTGAGGGAATACAAAGCGCTGCTCAGTGCTTTTTGCTTTCACTTGTCGTATGTAAACAACAACAACAGAAAGAATTTCTTCTGAGCAGGAATATCCAACTTCTTTTTATAAAGGATGAGAAACTCCGGCAACTGTACTATGATCTGTTTTTGCTGTTACTCAACTCTACAATATTGCACTCTAAGGAGTGATTATGGTACCGCGTATGAGTAGACACCGGACCGTTGTCGTGGTATGTAAGCTTCACTTGCGGGCGTGTTCTTGACGGGCACAATCGAGTACGCTTTCAAAACGTTTGCATCGGATCGTGAGGGTCTGGTGTCTACATACACTCAGAACTCACGCGGTGGGTGACTCTCCCTTTAGCAAAATTAGTCAAGATACTATCTGCATCCTGTGCTGTGCTCCGGTAAAAAGTGCTGCCGCAGACAAAACCAAACGTAAATGTGAAAATTTGTGCGATTAACGAAACCACAAAGCGTTCAGCTGTGGTGGGTACAGGAGAGATGGCCAACCCGGCTTTTCGTAAAGGTCTTACCATCCTTGAAAGAAGACCGTAGCTTACCCTGTGCACATGTCGATGCTACTAACAAGGATCGAGATAAAGTAGCGATTGTAATTTAATTCTATGCCTTCGACACATCGTCGGTGGTCTGGTGAGTGCCCTGACCACCTTACTGGGATGGCCGGCCATGAACGGTGGATGTTAAGGAAGTGATGGAATCGAGCGAAAGAAATCCATGCGTTATGATGACCCAGAATTGAGGTAACGCACGCCGCAGAATACCCTTACAGAAAATCTTGCATTTAGAAAGGAACCACACAGCAGCCATTACCTACTACATTCTAAACTCGTGAATGTTTATGCTACACCCACTACTCTAATAGCAAGGTCATGACCACCCTTCATTTGATAACGCATATGTCGCACTTCTGAAGACCTCTTCGCATTAGTAAGCATCGGTAAATAAGGCACCATGCTAACTCATGGGATCAGTGTCGCCTTCCTATCGCCAGGTGCACCCGCATTTCGTCTGACGTCACTTCCAGTGTATGAATTTCTTCTTCTATGACACTGTTACCGAAAAAAAATCTTCACCCCTTTGATCGAAGCACTAGCCATGTGGAGACGAGATGGCCACTGAATGTTTACGCAGCAACTTAAATACGTCAAATCTCAATACAAGCTCGTGCATGCTCGCCAGGCTTAAGTGAGAGCTGAAACCTTAGCGCCGTGCACTTGAGCTAAAGTAAAATCCTTCTCCTTTCACATGTCAGCTTCTTAAAAGCTTTACGACAGCGCACTTTTTTCGACGTTTCTTTGCTACAAAAACAGGAATAAACTCTGGGTTTTTCGAGATATTGGAAAAGAAAGGGGGAGGGGGGGGGTCAGTGCAATTTAAAAAGAAAAAAGAAATAGAATAGGGAGAAGAAAGGGAAGGAGATCTTCGGCGTGCCCCTTTCCTCCTAGCTGTAAACCTGGAGAGCGTAACCTTCACTATACTATAGTTTATTCCTAACATTTACATAATATTTCAAGCCAGACTGTCGAGTGAACGATGGTTATTTCGGCATTACCTTATAGCTCCGGTAAGTATACGTACTACATAAAATAATCTTACGCAGAGAGAAAAGGCCATCTATGCTTCGGTGTGGTTGCATGATTTTGCACCCGAACGTTTTCTTTGTCTGCTCGTGCCACGGGAAAGAAGGAAATCAAGATGCATAGAGGAAAAGCTCGGAGGGAGTCTCGAATATCGATGAACTGAGTACAGACCCTGTTGTATGTGTGTTTTGTCACCACGTGTGTACTAACGGGACTTGCCACCGAGTTTCCGGGCCACAGGCCCCCACCCATATTTCTACGGACGCGTAAAAGAGCCGGATGGCCGTGCTGGTGGTGCGGCTTGCATGAATTAGATTACCGTGAAATCACGGCTGCATTGAGATGCCGCCCGTGGTGGCAAATTAGACAGCGGCAGCCGGCCTAATTGCCACCGCCGACTGCTGCAGGCCAGCAGCTTGAGGAGCGAAGCTGCCCGGCGGTTACTGTGAAGAGAGAAATGTGCTGTTCCCTATTCACGTTTCCCTCCCCTCTCCCCCCCCCTCTTTTTTTTTTTGTTGTTGTCTCGTAAGCTGTCACACACGCCTGCACCCAAGGAAGCAGTTGCACAGGCCAGCGGTGTTAATATTATTCGGTGCAGGAGGTGGTGCATGTGCGCTCAGTGCGTGCCGGCGTCGTACGTGGCTGCCTCTCAGCGTGTAAAACCAGCCTTCGAACATAAACGGGCTTGCTGCAGCGTGGTCATGGTAAGCCTCCGGTTCCTAGTCACGAAGGAAGCGATGAAAAGCCCCCCCATTTTTTCCACTTTGATATCTCACGTACATTGCGTTGCTTCCGTCTCGCTTGCCGTGAGCGCGTAGCTTTTATGCCCTGGCCTTTAACCCGCAAAACCGAGCTCTGCGCTTCTAAAGTCTTTCAGTGCTGGGAACGCCTCCATTTCGATCATCCTTGCTGCGTTAGATCTCGCGATAACAGCCTTCCAGTCCCCTCTTCGTGGTGACATCCATAACTGTGAAAAGAGAAGCGGGTACTTTAACGAGTACACTTGTTCACTCGTGATTTTCGTGGCCGTCAATAAGCATTGGGGCTTGCAAGGAAGAGAAGAAATAAGTTGCCGGCTTGTCGGGAGGGTGGAGCAGGAGCGGCAATTTTCGCGAGTCTGAGATGAACGCTTACACAGCAAGTGCCTTCGCAGAGCAGTCCTTTCTTTTTGTGCGAGCTTACGCTCCTCGTTTCTTGTAACTGCGAATTTTAGTTCGGGGCCACTAATAACGAAAAATGAGGCGCTTCTAAGCCCCCTCTGCGGAAGTAGGATATTATTCCTGATCTTTTTTTCGCATTCACGTCTCGAACTTGAGGTCGTCCCAGGTTGTCTTGCCTTGTATTCTTTCTGTGCATGAGATATACATCGATGGAAAACGTGCAAGCACACTGGATAGGCTTTGAAGGGTGAGCAGCATGCGGCATTATTAGTATTGCTTTCTGCGTGCAGTGAGTTTTCTAATAGCGAGATAAATTTTCAAACAGGTGGCGGATCCACGATCTATTAACCTGGAAGCTAGTCCCTAAAATGTTAGAAAACGAAATAAAGCATACAAAGGACGTAAAATATCCCACTTATTGAGTCTTCATACCGGAAGAACAACCTTGAAATAATCACATTCGCCGAATAGATCAGGACTTACCGTCCTGAGGGAATAAATGTGAAACAGAAGTGACGCTTTTCTAACAACAACGTTTCGCTAGAATTTTTCAGGAATAAAATGTATTTCCCATACTTACGCTAAACAATCACACAATGAAGACCCGTAAGAGCAGCGGAAACGTGACTGCAAGAAATATAAGGGTAATTTTAGACAAAATTTTCACTCACTCGAAGCAAACGTCGCTGTCTCTGTACAAGCTTTTTCCCGTCAAGGAAAATTCCTCAAGTAAGCTTGACCTAAAAATATAACTTTTATGACTGCATTCGCGAACCTAATAACTGCTACGTTTGTGTTACCACATCCGTCAATCTTTTCTTTTTAAGTTGTCTAGTTAAGGAACGTCTGCTTCGAGCAAAAGCTACGAAAGCTTTGCACGAAGTATCTACATTGAAAAATGAAACGCAGACATGCTGACGCTCATTCGTGCATACGCCTAAGTGCGATACCTCGCCCACAAAAAAAAAAGAAAGGATTGATTGAATGATTTGTGGGGTTTAACGTCCCAAAACCAGCTCTGATTATGAGAGACGCCGTAGTGCAGGTCTCCGGAAATTTTGACCACCTGGGGGTCTTTAACGTGCACTGACATCGCACAGTACACGGGCCTCAACGTTTCGCCGCCATCGAAATGCAGCCGCCGCGGCCCAGATTACATCCCGCGACCTTCGGATCAGCAGCCGAGTGCCATAACCACTAGACCACCGTGGCGGGGCAGAAAAAGAAAGGAAACTATCAACACAGAAAGGACATGGCGCTGTACTACTCTCAGCAAAGTGTTTAATCTGGGGAAACAAATATGTGTACATGCTTTTCCCTTCCATAGAAATGTTCAGTGAGATCCTACTTCTGGCTGATGAAACCTTTCCGGGCCAACTTGTACGTATTGAATGGCGTGAAAAAAAAAAAACAAAAGAAAAAACGCACGACTACTCCAGAAGTTGAAGTAGGCCTCCGTTCGTGGCTCGTCTTTCTTCCGTCCGTTGTTGTTGCACGTGTTCACCACACCACTCGTTTTCTATAGGCTAAGCTACCTGCCATTTCCCTCTCTTGTCGCTCTCTCTCCGTGCCTGTCTCTCCGATGCCTAGGAGTTATTGTACACGGAGAGCATCCCCAGCATCTCTCCCACCAGATGTCTTGATGGTAAGACTAGGCAAACTGTGATACTCACAGGTCTAAAAAATGGACAGCGGTACATTACTCCTAATGTGCTCCTGCCTGCTGCTACTTCATGTAGCACGCAGCCATGAGAAGCAGTGCTGGCGTGCTCCCATTTCTACGTTTGCATCGCATAGGTGGTGGCCGCCATTCTGTCACTCACAATTAGACCTATCTGCCGCAAGGAGTATTACTTGCAGTCGATGTACGACCATAACGAGCAAAAGTGGCTCCGGAAGTGTAATTATAGGAATAGTTTCGCGGCTACGAAAGGAAGCGAAAAGCGTGAGGCGAAGAGAGCCGAGAAGCAACCGCCTGAGATCCCCCTGCGCTGAATGATGCGAGCAGGGAAGCAGTGCGAGAAGAAGAGACATTATTGATTATGCAATTAATTGGGGTAAAACGCTGACTGCTCATCGCCGCGATCTGCGGGCAGCGGTCGAGCGGCAGTGCCCTTCCCCATGCTCTGCGGAACCCGGCGCACATTGTCGGCCCGGCGACATGACGGCTGCCAAAGAGCGTCGCGGCGGGCATTATCGCGCCGAGGCGTAGAGGTCAATGGCGGAAAAGAAGAGCGAGAGAATGCAATCAGAAAAGCGAGTGATCCATCATCACGCCCAGCAGTCGAACCTGATGGAAAGGCTTGCGGCCTCTCGGGCGTGCACGCCGATGACACGAAACGAAGCCGTGCTCTCGCAACTGCTATCGGTCGAGTTTCTGGCTTGTTTATTTTGCTTTACAAGGCTGACGCGTGTCTCGAACAATATTTCTGTGCTCTTGGTGACCGGTATGGCTCCTTTTTGTTGTACTTTCTGTCGCCTGTGGCCCATAGAGTCGTGGAAGGTAACGCATGAAGCCACGTTATTTATTACTGATAAGTGAAAGGGCGGTGCTCGTATTAGCGGGGTGACAACTGACCTCGTCGTTCAACATTGATAGATCATCGAGGGCTCGGCACGACCGTATAGTGTACTAAGGTGAAGGGGACAGTTGATATACAAGGCGTGAGCGTTTCTATACCTATGCTACCACTAATAAACGGGAAAAGAGAGAGAGAGAGAGAGCGATAAAAAAAGAAAGAAGCAGTTACTGTGTACTCGTGCGGGTATGTAATATTGCCACCACCCTTCCGAATGCGCTGCGGTCGTGATTCATATGTCCCCATAACACTAGATATGACACTGGGCAGACGCATACATTGTTGTAAAAATTGTCGATATAGGAACGGTATATTCTGAGCATAATCAATGGGAATACGACTTCTATAAATATTCCAAATGGAAGTTTGGTGAGCATCCACGTGGAAATGATTGAACTTTCTTACTGCGATTTCTGCATCTGCCGCTATGAGGTCTTCAAAGGCACCGAGGTCCAAGTATGTGTAGAAGACTTTAATTTTAACGTGAGACTTTGTATCAGCCCAAAGAGTTTCATGGGTAACTGCAATTAAAAAAGACGATGAAAACTAATTCATTGCATTCTGCGCGTACCCATATCGAGGGAAACTGCGCTGATCGTGATACAGAGCAGCAGTAAAGAATGTTTTTGGTGACAGCACAATAAACGCCAGTACGTGTGGCCGGAGCCGCCAAGTTCTTTTTATCTTTTGATGTTTGGTCTTGACAGTGCGTTGTTCTAAGACATACTGAAAATTTAGCAGTCTTAGTTTGTCATAAGCGCCGGAACCGTACTGTAATCTCGTAAAAGGCCATCTCGCACCCCGATTTTCAAGTGGGGACTCAGGTGCACGCATGCAATGCAATTCTTGCAACTGCATAGGCAACCTCGCAACTTCACAACAAACCTACACCTCATCACGTAGGTCAGGTCAACAATCTGTGAGCGATCAAGTTGTGTATTCTCGAAAAGCGATGCTTCCCTTCAATCCGTTATGCGTAACAGACTGATCCGCGTGCAAGAATTCGTAGCAGAAACAGAGGTTCTTCAGCGAGGCTTCTTTACTGGCATCGTTTCGCGCCCCTGTATAAGACTCAGCCTATAAGGCGAACGCGAGATGTGTCACTTAATCGCCTTGAACAACGTCCGTACCAGCGCCTCGATCGATGTGCACGTCACCCGACGCCGCATGGCTGCCTATGATGTCGTTAGTGCCGCGGTCGCCACCACCGTCGCTCCTGATTTCGGAGCTGGTGCTGCAGCGCTGCTGCCACGAGCACTGAGGCACACTTCACTGACGAACACGCCCTCTTTCTGCTATATGTCTTTGTGAGGTCCTCTGCAATGTATGGGGGAGCGCCGTTGCTTTTCCGCGGCGTGGCACCATGTAAGCGCCTACTGTATTCCCTTTGTTTTGGAACGGGGTTCCTGCAAGCGTCCATTCTTGAGGCCCTACGCTTATTCTTCGGACCACGACGCGAGCAATTGAAGGAGCGCGGCAAGGCGCTCGAAAAAGAGAGAGACCGACTGCGGCGAAACGCCTTCTTTCTGAACGCGGCGCGGAGATTACTCGCTCCTCTCTCCCGCAATGGTGCCGACTTGGTATTGTGTTCCCACAAACGGAGCCGTGAGTTGGCCGAAGATGAATTTTTTTATTTGTTTTTTTTTATTATTATTCCGCTCCCCGGAAAACTAGGGAGCCACAAGAAAGCGAGAACCAGAATGTGTGTGTGTTCTATTTGGAGGTTTAGCCATCAATGTGCTTTTGTACTCGCGCTTAATTTCTTGTATGTTATTTCGTTTGCTAAAGAACCCTTTCAGCATTTATGACGACACCCCCCCCCCCCCCCCTCTTCCTTCCCAACGCCCTATACGCAAAAAAAAAAAGGCACTTCATTTCTATTCGGAAACAAAGTTCTCCACGGCTCGATGTTTGTACTCGCAAGCGTATTCAAAGTCCGAGCTCTACACTGGTATCGAAGTACGGTCTCTGAATATTTTTGCGTCTTGTGCAAGAGAAACTTCTCTCGCTGGAGTTGGCATGTAGACTCAGAAAAAAAAAAAAGCTCATCTCAGCTATTTCCGGGAGACGAGAGTGATAATCATGGAGGCCGGCAGAGTACGCCCTGTTATTCGCGGTTTGAGGTTCCAGGCACTCGACGTAAGTTCACCGAGATTCCGTCTTCGTTGGTCGCGTCTGCAACAAGGGACTATTGCCGGGAACAACGGCCTTTGTGCGGCGACGAAAGTACCATGTAGCTGGAACTCATTTTTCGAGATATGCGAGACCCGTACTCGGCGCCGAGAGTGCGATGCCGTTGATAGATAGTGACTTTAGGTAGGAAACTTTCGAAAGAGGAGAGAGTATGCGCGCAGAAATCGGAACGTATATGCCAGGAAATTTCAGGACAGAGAGATCGTAAATGTACTCAGCTTCAAAGACAATCAGCGGCAACGCCATTGTGCTTGTGAGCGAGAGGACCTCGGTTCCATACTAGGGTGCATTGCCGCATTTCGGCAGATACCACATCCAAAAGCGCTGCGCGGTGTGCTTCGTACGCAGGTGGTCATGTTAGGTCGAAGTCCTGTACGGAGTTTTTCACTGTCAAATAAACATTTTAATAAAAGAGCACACGTACACAATTGCACTGTTGAGAACACAACTGTTTTACTTTGTCCCCTCTGTTGTAAAGCAAAATTTTCTGTTCGGCTCTGTTATAGGCGTCTTACGTAGTTTTTATTGCTAAGTTCTCCTTTTTTTTTCTTTCTTCCCCAAGGGCAGGTAGCTCGCGCCACATATTCGCGTCAGGCAGATTGTGTTACGCCATAAATGGATCAACACGTCGCAAGGATACCTATTTTCTATACTTATGTGCTTCTCTTTTCCACTCGGGACTCGAGTATCTTTTGATTCGGCTGCATGCGTCTGCATGAGCTCCGCTGTGAATGTTCCTGCTGAAGCTTTATGCATTTCTCTTAGGCTTAAAAATAGTTCAGGCGGCCTTTCGGGCAAAGCCTCACCATTTTTTAAAATTACGTTTTCTAATCAACCTCCGTAGCCTCAATTTAACTTGTTTTACACGGAAAGCAAACACCGTCTGAAATGGGATATGCAAAGAACACCATAAAATATATATAGCGCGACGATGACAAGGATATAGCGTTCAAACGTACGCGGTTGCGAAATTGAGGGATGGACGCAAAGGTCAGTTATCAACCTACCGTTTTATGAAGAGCAGGGAAATTCTGATCATTCCAAAAATTATGCTCAGTTATAGGTGCATAGGAAGAAAGCGGCGACAGTGCGCTCAGTATAAGAGCACTGTCACTGCTTTGTTGTGACGGTCAGCTTCACGCTACTTCGTGTCAAGTTTGGATAAGGTAGAGAAAGTACAAAAAAAAACACAGCACTGAACGCCATTACATAAACCGGAGCTCTATACAAAGCTGCTACAGAAAAAAAGTGGTGACCTGAAATGTCTGCATTTTCTTTTGATATTTTAGAGAAAATAACACACCCTAGTAGCTATAAGTAATCCGTGCTTGAAATATCAATCGCGGATCACACCGTTTCAGTAAATCTTTCGAAATTGTACACTTTCAAGGTACTTGTAACCTGTACATGCGATAACGCGCGCAATGGGACGGTGGGTACTTCTGCGGCCCTCTGCTGAACTACCTACTGAAGGAAAGTGACTCTGGTAATGGCAGCGACTACTATCGTGAAGGCGCGGCTGGAAAGTTAGTAGTGAGCCCCCGTTTCTCTTGGAGAAGAAAACAGGCCCGAACTATGCTACTCTATTTTATCTTCGGTGACATGAACGGTGAGAGCATTATTTGATATGACCGCCTTAGCACTAAATCCTTCTTGATCACTTATCGGCTCAATCTTTATGGCAGTATATACCCGGAAAACCCTGCAAATCACTCAATATAGACAATCTTCGCCATCACCATCCCGAACACCTTCACCATCGACATAATACCATATTACTACGAAAAGAATAGTTCTAAGCTATGGCGTTTCCGTTGACAGAAGACTGTTCTGCCAGGACGGGTTGATCAAAGTGTGGATTCTTTCCTCTCTTATTCTTTTTTTTTTCTTTTGCAAATTTTTGTACCTGCGAAATAGTCACTCGGTTCTCTGCGGACTTCGACGTATTTTCCATCCTCATCTTTCCCTCATTTTGCTCTTTCATGTCTAGCTTAGCCTTTGAAGGATGAAAGGCCAAAGCCAAACGAGCAAGCAGTGCGCGTTCGGACAGACACCCCCTCTCCGCCTTTCCTTCGCTCTACGTAAACATCTGTTCTTCGTTGGCCACGAGCAGATAATAGAATTACGCGTTAGGAATACTCCATTGTTTCTTTTCTAGATTGAAAACTTGCTCTGTCTCATTGTTTTACCCTGTGCTCTGTGGCGCTTGAAAGCCAGGCCCATGGGAATGGCTGTTCGCGTCCAGCTCGTCGGAAAAAAGTACAGCAGTAACTGCAGTAATCCCACATAAACAAAAACGAAAACAAACGCATGCGGCCAACCAGGAGCAGATCTTTAATGGTGGCTGTTGACCAAACATTTCCTCTTTGGCAGCCGACCCATGCAACCCTGCAATTAAAAAACAAATGAAAGAAACATGCGCGCCAGAGTTGAGAAGGAAATAAAGAAAATTTCACGAGAAAAAAAAAGATTGAAAATGTAGCAGCGACGCAGTTGAATTGTCGTTCTATCGAGGTCGTCTAATCTAATGCAGATTAATGAATGAACGCACAAAGAAAACTTAAACATGAACTTTGCAGTCATTACGCCAGTGCTCTGTAATGATCCTTATCGGCTATTTGTTTCTAAACATTACAGTTGAGAACAGAGCAAAGCGCGGTTAATTGGTTTTAATTGAGTAAATGGACTCGCTGTTCTCAAACGCCATGTTTGTTGCAGCTAAATGCGAAAATTCTCCTCGTAGAATATTTACCAGAGCAAATGAGTCTATGAGAACCTCCTTTCGACGTCAGTGATAATGACTTTTTAACTTTACTTCCATTATCTGTTCGGTACTAGCAGCAGGATATACTTAAGCGAAAGGGAAAACTGGTGAATCTACACGTTTTGTCTCTACGGAATATTGCTAATCTCTGTAATTACTACACTAACGTATTCCGTTCGTAAACTACGTCGCATTCCTTTGTTTTCTTGTTCTTGCAGTTACGCACTGCTCTCTGGTCTCGTCTTTCTTCCGCTGAGCGGGTTCAGTCTCCAGTACGAAAGGGGGAAAAGGTGTTAAGACTAACCTGACACCCCTTACAAGAATGCAAATGTGGCTATATAACACATTGAGCATATTGGGCTTCATGTGACACTTGTCCGTGTATGACCATGTCAGTTCGTGACCGAGGAATCTACGGGAATTCTTTGTATCGGTATTGTATTGCCATGTATGGCACTTTCATGAATTGGGCAAATGGCGCCATATATGCACATGTGTCACATATAGTCCGATATGCTCAGTGCCTGATATGGCCCATGTATAGGCATTTTTTTTTTTTGTAAAGGACGTATCTTCTTTTCGACCTTAAGCACGCTGACAAAATATCATAGGCGGAATCGGCAACGTGTGCTTCAGCTTTTGACTACTGTCCCATGTCTGTCGAGCGCTGTTGAGGCGCTCTGTACTTTTCAGGGGGACACTAGTTTCAACAAGATATTTCATTGTTAGATGTTCGTGTTAGAAGTCTTATGTCGTGTGTGCATCATTACATTGTCATAGCACTCGTGTCGAGTAGCATGTTAGCTGCGCCACCCGGCAAGCATTTTCTACTTTACTACATGCCTCTCTCTCAGCAACCATTCAAATGTAGTTATATGTAGTATTCTAGCACACCGGTGTTTCTTTTCTTTGTTGTTGTTCCTCTTCTTTCTTAACGCTTTCTCTATACCTGTAATCACTCAATCGGGGCTTGTCTTCGCAATAGTTCCGTGAGCGTCGGTGATTCGTAAGAGAAGATTTCAGGCAATCCTTCTGCTGGACACATCATTGCCAAAGGCCACCGGTCAGTTGAAATTTCACAGTGGCCGGGTGTACATCATTGTACGCCCGGCCACTCATTCGTCTGGTATAGACGCAAAGTCGTTTTTACATGCGTATAGCACGTTATACAGTGCACGGCGCAAGTGAAATGACAGCGCGCGTCGTTTCGATACTGCCGTATGTATGAATGAAGTCCATGTGTGCCGGTCGGTGCTTTGAGTTCAATGGTGCGCCACTTTTTGTTGTTACTCTCTCCGCCTATAATTCCAACGCAATGAAGGAACCACGTTGCAGTTACAGTTCTCAAGTAAATCTATACCGCTTTATTAGTACAATGGGGTTTCATGGTTATAACCTGATCACCTCATAGCACAACGAGATGGGACGACTTCCGTCGAGCTACCGCTATATATTAAAACGTCTCATTCCTCCAAACTTGTAGTGCTGTGAAGGCTGTGAAATTCATTCACAGCATAATGTAAACTAAGGTCACGGGAAAATCAACCTAACTGTAAAGTTGTATCACACAAGGGCTATGTCATTTCATGGTAGTGAACAGCGGCGGTACCAACCCTCGTGGCGCCAATTTATTTCGTCGTCTCTTGTGTTAGTGCAGTGTTTCTTTCACTAACACGAACCACATCCAAGTAGCTGAACTCTCTGCCCTAATTAAGCTACGTTAACCTCTCCGAGAATGTCGATGTTAGTAAAAAGGCCACTTTATATGAACATGAAGACCATTTGCTGTCGAGCAACCTATATTCACGTGCAGTGTCCACGGCACGCACCTTAAGGTTGGCAGGTTTCGTGTCATTTCCAATCGCCAGTGTCACTAACTGTCCTCTTCTTTATCTTTTCCCGCTCTTCCTTCCTCTATCTTATCTTTTATTCTCCTCTACCCCTACCTAGGTGTAGAGTAGCCAACCGAGCACGCACTTGGTTAACCTTCCTGCCTTTCCTCTTCATTTCTATATTTCTCTCTCTCTCTACAATCGCTGGTGCCACCACAGCAAACACTGCGGCATCAGTACCTCTGCAGTATTTTAAATGGCACAATAGCACAAAACCTGCCTCCATAGAAGACTTAAGCAGGTAACCATGAAGAATAGCGAATACACAGCGGGACGGACATATACGGCAAGCTCTTGTATAATGCTTTGTCTCATTCCACTGCCCCGGCGCTCCGTAGAGTGTGAGTGTCCGAGCTCAGAAGTGCTGCTGTCGCTTTTTTTGTCGCCACGCTCGGCCAGGATGCCAACATGCGGACCAGGCAAAACCGTCATATCACTGGTGGTAGTTGTGGTTGTCGTATGTCTCAACTGTGACTGTCTCGTCGCAGGTGGAAGTATTTATTGGCATATCTAGAGGGGGGGATAGTGATAGACGATGCCTGTCCCCCTGAAACTTTTGTTGTATGAATGGTTTGTATGTATTAGACACATACACACGCATACAGACACATGCATGCACCTCCCCCCGGAAGAATATTCGGCGACGTCGTAGAATTGCACGTACACAAGCCCTGGATTCTTAGCCGCCACCTGAAGCACTGATGGCTCTGTCGGGCAGCGTTAGGTGCGACGTGGTGGTCGTCCCAGACCCACAAGCCCTAGGCCCTGCACCAACATCTGTAGAAGCAATGACTATGGCTGACGACATTGTCAATATCGTGGTGTTCGTTGTGCACTTAGCAGGGGATTATGCCGTAGCAGTTGCTTGCTCTGCTCTACAGCATGTTTATAAATGCTTGCGTGCCGAGCTGTTAAATACTTGTCCAACGAATAGAATAATCTGTGCGAGCTCGGACAGGTATGGGGACGTACCGTATTAGTTGAGACTCTTGGCCCCATACGGGGGAAAGAAAGGGGTGGGGGGGTTCTGGATTGGACCCAGCACCGACAACAAATATTTCTTCATTTCCCTTTTTTTTTCAACACGAAAACGTTTCTTCGGTGGGTGGCGATAGCGCCCGCCCAGCTCCCGTCCGCAAAAAGCGTCCGCAAAAGGCGTGCCCGGAACGCACGTGACATCTCCCACCGGAAGTAACACTCGCCGCAGCGGCCGTCGGCGCGCGCTCCGCTGCAGCTTCCTGCAGCGGCATGTGGCCGCGTCGCCACGTTTCTTCGCTGGGTTGGAGAAAGGGCGCGCCCAGCTGCGTGGCGTCGCCGTAGCAACACTCGGCGCGCCAACGCGCCAGCTAGCCCATGGTTCCTCGCCGCCATGCCTTCTAAGTTCAATCTCGAATTGAAGACGCCCGCTGAGGCCATCACGACGTCGAGATGTACGCCCATCGATCTCGCATTCACCAACGACCCATACATTGTGCGAGACGTGATGTATGTCTCCACCTACTACTCGGATTACAAGGCTATGGTAGTGGCTATGTATCCCAGCCCTAGTACGCCGTCACCGGAACGCTAAGAGGGTGACGACACCGGTGACTGTTTATTGACACCAGTCTAATCGAAAACACCCAAAAGTAAAAGCAACTTAAATGAAAGGCGGGAGGAAGCCCGCACCACCCGTAGGTATAACATTTGAAGTGTAGACACCAGTTCGTTGGCATCAAATCATGTAAATAAGCACAATCCGGCCTCCCACATTCCCTGATTCTTTATAACACAACTCGGCAACACCAGTTTGCAGCACCCCTGCGCAACAACAATCTTACAAAAAAAAAAAAAAACGCTTTCGCGTTCTCATCTCATAAGAATATGCTTAAGGACTGTCGAACTTTCTGCGCACTACTACTACTGTATACTACAACAGCCGGCTACGACACAGGGTCCACTAAGACAGCTTTGCTGTTATATAAGTTGCCTTTATACCAGGCTCCTTTCGTGCGTCAAAAGCCAGCGCTCTTCGTCCTGCGATTCGTATACATGGAGCTTTGTCAGGTGCTGCCTGTCAAGTTTGTCCCAGTGCGACTTCACGTAGCACTTGCTGCGTGTGGTCTGTCCTGGAACGAGCCCCCGCTTCGCATGCTTCTCGCTGGTGCGCGAATTCGTCGACGAATGCCTCGTTAGGTTTACCCTTGCAGCGCCACGGCAGCTGAGGGAAATTTGTTCATTTCCTCCGGCGTTCAGATGCAACGAGAAACCGTTGCAGGTCTCACTGTCGCCCCGCGAGCGCATTCCTCGGTCTGGCTTGCCGCCGTTCCTTTATTATTGTGGCTGTCGCACCCCAACCCCTTGTGTGCGTGCGTATGTGGTCGTCCCCGTCGGCCGACACTTATTGCCGGGTGCGGGCGGTATTTTCAAATCGGATTAAATATCGAACAGCCCCAGAGTCACGCCACGAGGCAAAACCGCTCGAGCGCGCGGCAGAACGTCGATGCAGGCGCTCCCTGAACAATCGCTCCTGTCTCGTGTATCTTTATTTTGCGTATGCACCGCGGCCCTCCTCTCTCTCTTTTCTCTTTCTTCTCCTCGAGGTCTTTCGAATGTTCTTAAAACGTAGGCTGCTTTGTTGCAGAGTGAAGCTTCAGTGCTTCGATCGCGCTTCTTTTCCTCATCATTATACTTGAAGTTGAAGCCTCTGGGTTGCGTTGCTTGTAAATTGTTTTCGACTCGATTGTACTTTAATTTCTCATTTTCGCCAGTTACGCACGCATGTTTTCTTTCGCTTAGCTTTAGGTAGTTTTCTCTTCACAGCTTACACAGTTCAGTCGTCAAGCGTTGGGCGTGCCCGCGTGCCCGCTGAGGATGTTTTGGCGGAGGACTGACAGAGCATCAGTTTGAATTTATTCCTGTTTCCGGCACGTTGCGAGTTCTGCCACTGCGCGCACATGCCACGCGCTGTAATGCTTGATGTTGATACTGCATTTTTTTATATACATAGAAGTTTCTTTTCTCCATGCGTGAGAAAACATAATGGAAAACTAGAGTAAGCGAAACAGGCAGTGCCCGTTTGTCCTCACGCTAGCGTCAGAAGGAAAAGGCCGACGAATGTGCCACGTCCGCGGTATTTCGAATGCGTTCCTAGGTTTTCGATCTTTGCCAGAGGAAAATTTCATTTGTAAGATGTAAATTTCAGAGTAAAGGGGACAACACGGAACTTTTTCAGTTTTGACAGACGCATATGATCCTGGCGCCCTTCTGGGCGGGTTATTAGAATCCTGGGCCTTCTCCGGGTTCGGCTTGCAGCAGCTGGCCACATCAGAAACCGAAAGCGCCAAACAACTGTTGATGCCCAAATTATAGGAGGACCGATGACGGTCGCTGCGAACGCGGCGCGCTTGGGCATGTGCGTAATGAAAAGAAAAACGCAGCGAAAGCACAAATGGTCGCACTCACAATGTTCTTGTAATTTGTGCGGTATGCGGAAGGTTGGACACCCCATATATATATATATATATATATATATATATATATATATATATATATATATATATATATATATATATATATATATATATATATTTTTTTTTTTAAAAAGAAGAGATTCACACGATTAACAAAAACAATATAAGTTTACTGACGTTGCGGCCGGTGGACCGGCCTTCATCAGAGTGAAAAGGTGCTGCAGAGCACCTTCCTTTTAAGGGTACAGGAAGGGGAGAGAGTGCGGCTACAAATGCGTACGTCTGTACAGGGAATGGCTACGAAGTCAGCCTGGACAGAACACGTGATCGGCTGCGGCGAGTCGCGAAGCGACACCGTAGCCTGTCAATTAACAGCAAGGCGGCACACTTACAACCCCGAGGGATTCTACTACCTGTATGTAACGCCTTGCTGTTAATTGACCTGTGTACCGCCTTGCTGTTAATTGACAGGCTACGGTGTCGCTTCGCGACTCGCCGCAGCCGATCACGTGTTATGTCCAGGCAGACTTCGTAACCATTCCCTGTACAGACGTACGCATTTGTAGCCGCACTCTCTCCCCTTCCTGTACCCTTAAAAGCAAGGTGCTCTGCAACACCTTTTCACTCTGATGAAGGCCGGTCCACCGGCCGCAACGTCAGTAAACTTACATTGTTTTTGTTAATCGTGTGAATCTCTTTTTTTTAAATATTTATTCGGGCTCAGGGAAGTCTTCTTTCCGAACTATATATATATATATATATATATATATATATATATATATATATATATATATATATATATATATATATATATATATATATATATATATATATATATATAATGCAGATAATACTTCGAAACAGCACTACCAAGAGTATCAGCGATGGTTAACCCTGTACGTGATTGATTATGCGCGTCGGGTACAGGATCAGCTCTTCTGATACCACCGCTGTTACTTTGCCAAGTCTTCACATTTATCTTCTGAAGATATACTGAAGCATTTATTGAGCAGATGTGCTTTACAAACCGTTTTTTTTCGTGGTTAACTTCAAAATAGCGTGCTGATTTTTTTGTCAGAAGGCGGCCACAGCAATCTATTAACCATACGTCCTTACTTATTTTAGAGGAATAAGGTGGAACGTGAAAGGAATCATGTTGGTGGTCCGATTCCTTTTCTGAGCAGATATATCCTGTCCACAGATTATGTGATATAGGTTACGCAAATTTAAAAAAAAATGATAATATGACCTTCGGGTCGCAAAATGGGGCGCTCTTGGGAAAATCGTGCTGCGCTTTGTTGCATTGGTAATTCGTTTTACCTGGGAAAAGATGGCGCTGTTTCGCTATACAGTGCAAGAAAAGAAACGGAGGTATAAACGGACCGCAACCAGGTTTTAACTTGTCTACTGAAAGTTGGGTTTACGTCGATCGCCTTTGGTGGATTATATTAAGCGCGCTACCGTGCACAATTGTCGTCTCAGAGACTTCGCTCACTATCCAAAGATACACTCATAAACACAGTGGCAACTCGACAAAATCTATATAGACGAGGAAAAAGAAGAGAAGCGGCTTGTCGGTGCATGGAGCATTCTTTACTCGCTTTTTCTTTTCTTTAATTTTCTTCTTTCGATTTCCTCCTATCCTTCTCCTGCTGCGCGATTTATGGCTGATCCCCCGTAGTGGGTTGCGCCAAACTTCCCGGTAAAAACAAAACAAAAGAAAACTTGGGGGCTGTCGGAAAATTTCGCGTCGGAGCAGCCTGTTCTTTTTTTTTTTTTTGTATTTGTTCGCCGAGCGTCTTGAATTTAGGGAGACTTCTGTCTACTTGGCATTTTCTAATTGCAGCACTTCCCCCCTCCCGCTCTCTCTTTTTCTTTTGCAAGGTCTCTCGTAAGTAATAATTAAGCACTTCCGGCTTCGAGTGCGCTAACTAGCGCCTCGACATTCCTTTAGCTGAGGTGTTTACTGGCCATTGCGCTTGACCACTGCTGCCACCACTGCTACACGCCGCCCTCTCTTTGGACTAGTGCGCTTCCTCTCTGGGGGACTGGAGGCTGCTTAACAGTTCTACACGCTTGCCCTTTGAGCAAGACGGAATAATCCCTAGGTCGGATCACTCGTTTTGGCAGCCTTGTTGCACCTTCTTCATAGTTACCGCTAGAACAACTACAGCTTAACTTCGTTTTGTTTTTGTTTTTCTTGGTATCCGACGGGCATCTTTCGCTCTTGGCAAACTAGAGAGACGCTTATTGGCATTCACAGGACAGAACATCGGCTGTCACTTGCATTCCGTGGCCTGGTAGTGTCGTTTAGTTGGATAGCAACATAAGGAGGTAATTTTCTCTTTTAAAAAACGCAGCTCCGAGACTTATGTGGCGCTGCAAATGCCAAGGCTTCGTGCAGAATGACTCGCTCTTTATGTCTTTATTGTGGGCAACAGTGAAAGGTGCGGAAGAGACTATGTGGGAAAACTAGGAACTTGTGGTGTACTGCGGTGCCCAATTTGCATGTGTAGAAAAGTGTAAGGCGGTCGTCTGGCTGATTCGCATCGCCTTTTTTGCACGCTCAGAGCTCGCCACTTTCCACTAAGGAACATGCATGCTGATAGCCGCATAGTGTCATGGCCGAGAAGCACCGGGCGAGCAATGATAACACAAGGAAACCACATAATACAGATAACGATTATTTCGGTTAAATAGAAACACACCTCAAGTACTCCTTTTCTGCTTGAGAACGTAAGGAAAGCTAACAGGGAGGGCAATTTGATTTGCATGAGTGGAAAGACGAGAAATGGTGATTGTGTTCGCCGGACCAGTGGGTATTTGCTCGTGGGTATTTTGATGGAAAACACAAATTTGCGTAGTTTACGAGGGCAAATTGTGTAATGTGTTATGCGCTCTGTCTGAGCCAGTTGAGGAATTAGGCGATGCACTATGTGTGCCCCCGGGTTTATTGCACCCTGTGTGCCCGAGAACGAGCCTCCCTTGGGAGGCTCGTTCACAAATGTTGAGAAGTGTAAATGCATTTCTCTTTGGAAAAGCGGAAGTGAGTTAGACTGCGTTCGCGAGTTCAAAACTCGAGGCACGTATGCCGCGAATGATGGCACCTAACTCGTCGCTTCCACCACGGGCAGCGCCAATTGGAAAACCTTAAGAAATTTACCGGAATGTTCCAATTAGAATAATTCTATATCTAAGGCGCTTGGGAAACGATAAAGGTGTTCGCTTCATCGCCGGTGGCATCCAACAACTCAAAGTTCTTATATTTCGATGTGGACGCCCAGACATTACGAGCAGCTCAAGCTATGTGTGCTCCCAGTTATTATGTACGCAACCAAGAGAGCCCCATAGCCGTGGGTCGAGCGCGGGGGACATCACATATATCTTCCAACCTCTTTCGGCCGCACACTCGCTTAGTCCATCGTGGACCTTTTCTGTCCCCGTCAGATTGGGGGTTTTCTTTCTTTTTTTTTTTTTTTTTTGGCTAGCACGGTTGATGGGTGCAGGCCGAAACATAACCAGCAAGAGAAAGCAAAATGACGCTGTTGAAGGAGCGCGGGATTGTAAACAGGCCCCGCTACCCAAGCTTTTCGCCTTGCATGCAGTGACGCGAGTGCTGCAGACGCACAAGCAGCCTTTTCGCGTGGCTGCACCATCAAGGTGAGGCAGGTTATTATTATGTTTTTTTTTTTTCATGGCGCGCCGTGTTTTCTCATATTCTCCGCGTGTTTCGCACACCTTCATTCTGGAAGATAGCGTGCAAGATCTCGCGCGACATTTTGCGTGAAGAGCACGCACGCGTGCTCGGGAGGCTGATGGATATTGTCGCTGTTTGCAAGACAGGGTCCATGGCGGGGAATCTTTTGAATTTTATGCGAGCAGTGCTCTTGGCGGCGTAAATGCAGGCAGGTGGGCACATATCGCACCCCGTTTCACAAACTCAAAGCGGAACGACCGGATGTGACTGTTTTGTGGAAAGGACGGTCGTAAAGCAGGCTGGAGAAAATATGGGAAGAAAAAGTGCGCCACAAGCTGACGCGCTGTCAGGCTTTGATCTTAATGGACTCGAACACGGCCTGCTTGAATGTATGTTGGCTGTTTCATCACCGCTGTTATTGCCCTCATCTCTTTCGTGCACAATGTTGGCGCTTTATCTTGATTATTCTTCGTCACTTTTTACCTTACCTTAAATATATAAGCAAATCTCACGGAAAATAAGCGCGGTAAGGTGTCTAGTTTAAAAAATGCTGGAATTTCACCCGAAAAAGGCTTGGTAGATTTCCCTTTTTTTTAGCACAGCTCGTAATCGTCCGTTCCTGCGTTTTAACGGCGCCGTTGGCCTCGGCCTTGGCGTAGCCAAGCGTAAGCACGCGCGTAAGTACGCATAGTACCTGCGCGCGCACCCGCAGAAAAAGAACACCAAGGGTCTGTGTTAGCTACACCTAGATGCTCGTCCCAAACAGGGCGTCCGTTCATGTTTGCCTTTCTCCGTTTCCTTATTTCTTTCTTCCTTTCCTTATTTAGCATGTCTGAGCACTAATGGAGCACTTCGGGTTAACGTTGAGTTGAGGTTTATTAACGAGCACCGAAATGTAGCCACTCATGCATTTCTTTGTTTCTTTTTTTTTTGCCTCTCCTCCTTTCGTTCATCGCATTTCGCGCTATGGAAATGCAGCCGCATCTGCGGGGATTGAACCCGCACCTTCGAGCTAAACACACAAACACGCACGCACACACACTCCCCACAGTACACCTGAAGTTCTCTGCCACCTCACACGGTGCACTGTCTTGGGGATCGGCCCACTATCGCGTGACATGGGGCGTCGTACGACTAAGACTCAGCCTAGAACCGCTTCGTTGTCAATACAGTATAGTCTCACCTGCTGGCGCCAGAATCCTGATGTGCGCGCCGCCGAAGCAATAAAACACTTTAATCCTATTAATCACTGCCAGCTGCTGACACTGTGGAGAGGCCGTTACATTTCACATGGTGTGGGTCTGCCAGTTAAATTCAGCTCTCAACACCCCCCCCCCCCCCCCGCCCCCCAACTTTACCCGGGAGGACTGGCAGGGAGCCCTGCTGGGTTGCTGTGTCCTTCAGGCTCGAAAGGACGTCGTCAAGAGGGCCTGGTTGGCGGCTTCGATCAATGGGTTCACGGAATAGGGACTCTGCCTAGTATGTGGCGCCCCTGCGTGTGTCCACATCTCTCTTTCCTGTTAATTCTTTTACACCACCACCGCCGAAACAGAATTGTCTGTAACTGTGCATATATGTTTCTCTTTGTGTCGACATATCGAGCACTCGGAGCAGCTAAACAACCGCGCTCAAAGTTCACATTAGGGAGTACGGTAATAGTGGGCCAGTGTTTTTCCGGATGACTCACATGTGCGGATGAACAAGTTAGTTTGTAGAGCATTTAGATTCAATCACAGTGGATATGCGCTGCCGTTACGAAACATAACGAGTTGATTGTGGCATTATGTACTTTATCGTAACGACAGTAGGAGCTAGAAATTCTTCGAGAAGAGTACACTACGATATCACTATGTTTAAGAACTAGTACAGTCTCATCATACGTGATAAAAAGTGCACAAAAATTGCTCGTCTAATAAGAGGAATTTCATCATCATCATAATCATCATCATCATGATAACCATCATTGTTAAGTCCACTGCAGGACGAGGGCCTCTCCCAAAGATTTCCAATTTGCCCTATCCTGAGCGAGTTGGTTCCACTTTATGCACGCGAACTTCTTAATTTCATCACTCCATCTAACCTTTTGTCTGCCTCTGTTACGTTTTATTTCTCTTGGTGTCCATTCCGTCGCTCTTACTGTCTATCTGGTATCTGTCCTCCGCATATGCCCTGCCCAGGTCCACTTTTTTCTTTTAATTGATATAAGAATATCGGCTACTCCTCTGTGTTCTCTGACCCAATCCGCTTGTTTTTTATCTCTTAGCGTTACACCTAGCATTTTTCTCTCCATTGCACGCTGCGTTCTCCTTAGTTTAATCTCTAGGTTATTATTTGACATCCATGTTTCCGCACCATTTGTTAGTACTGGGAGAATGCAGTGATTAAATACTTCAAGCTTTAGTGATAGTGGCAAGTTTCCAGTCATGATTTGGGAATGTCTCCCGAATGCGCTCCATCCCATTCTTATTCAAAGGACGGATGTCCCGCGGTGAAGCAGCAGGTGAAGACGGCATAACGGCCCACTTGATCAAAGACGGAGAAGACAGCATGTTTGAAAAAGTTGCGTCGCTCTTCACGACATATATCAAGACATCTTGTGTACCGCTCAGCTGGAAAAACGCTAACATAATCCTAATGCACAAGAAAGGTGACATAAAGGAGTTAAATAATTACAGATGAATTAGTCTACTCCCAGTAATATACAAGCTATTTACGAAAGTAACTTCAGCTAGGATAAGACAAATACTCGACTTTAACAAACCAAGAGAACAAGCTGGTTTTAGGAAAGGTTGCTCTACAATGGACCACAGCCATGCTGTCAACCTAGTAATTGAGAAGTATACTGAATATAACAAGCTTCTTTATATGGAGTTTATAGACTACACGAAAGAATTTGACTCCATAGAAATACAAGCAGTTCCAGAAGCTTTACGTCGGCAAGGGGTACCTGGCGTATACGTGCAGACCATAGATAACATCTACAAAGATGGCACAGCCACACTGAGTCTACGTGAGAAAAAGCAGAAAAATTCCAATCAAGAGAGGCGTCATGCAAGGAAATACGATCTCCCCGACGTTATTCACTGCATGCCTAGAAGAAGTGTTCAGACGTCTAGACTGGGAAGAAAAGGGAATTCGAATTGACGGAAAATATCTGAGCAATTTAAGGCTTGCAGACGATATTGTGCTCTTTAGCAATGACTGTGACGAACTACAAAACATGATTGATGACCTAAATCGGGAAAGTCTTAAAGGCAAAAGAATAAAATGAAGCTCAACAGTCTAGCTAAGGAACACGAATTTAAAATTAACAGTGAACCCTTAGAATGTGTCAACAAATACGTATATCTGGACAGTTGTTAATAGGGACGCCTAAACAAAAGGAAAAAGGAAAATAAATTTATCAAAGAGAAATCTTTAGTTTTCACTCTTGTAGCGCGGTGTTCGTGCTCTATTCAAGTATGCTGCAAGAATGTTTGACCCGAGATTCATGCGTAACTTTCAACCTTAACTCAACAGTACTCAAGAGTGCGCTAATTCTAGCCGTGGAACAAGTTACCTTGAATACAGCGTTCAAGGCCAAGATAAAAACGGTAAGCTTGCGAGAACCGCACAAATACTGCGGCGTTATGAGGGATACAACCTTTGAAAGTTTAATCGCTCTGTTAATTAAACCATCTAGTTATATCTTCCAAGTGGTCATCGTGGGCCAGATCTGAGATTGTTGTTTTGCACACGCGTTCGGTTTGGTTTGGTTGTGGCCGTATACTTCATTGGCCTCGACCACAATGACGTCGCAAGCCGTGGGGACCAGCCACGTTATTGCATGTGAACTTTTTTTTTTTTTTGTATAAGGCCATGCACAAAAAAAGATACTTGTTTTCATCAAACAATAGTATTCGTTAGAAGACGAAAAAAGTTTGGCTTTATATATATTGGTCATAATAAAGCAACAAAACATGCTCGTCAACTTCTCGTGTCTCACCACTTTCTGAGTGGCCGTTCTCCGCCTCCCGTTCTTGCATATCTTATGGTACATCTTGTCACGAAACATCATGCACTCAGACAGAGCGACCAATTCTGGAATCCAGTGCCTCGCTCAGTCGCTCCAAATCCGGGGCGCCCGCAACAAGAACCGCACCCCGACTTCTGCGAGTGAATGCGTCCTGTTCCGATCAAATATCTCCGATCACGCTCCACGTTACAACAGTAACTATGTTCTAGGAAGAGGAATAGAAATCTACACACCGCAAACGCTAACTATTCACTTTTTAGCTGACCTGTTCGTGCTTCAACGAAAATTGCGCTAAAGGTTATAAGTTCTGGCTCTTCGCAGTAGCATGTTCACGTTTTTAATAGATTTATTATGATTTTCGCTGATCATTATGCCGCCTGGTTCCCAAAAGGTACCTGTAAAGATTGTTTCACGCCAATATTCAACGCGATAGCGCATCCATATCGTACTCAAGAGGAAGTATGCCAAGTTTAGAGAAAACCATTCTCGTCAGTACTGTAGGAATATTTAGAGCTCTACACTCACCACAAACTCCACGTTCAAGCTCATGCAATGGCTAGGTAGCGCTTTCATTGACATCCTTGTTCACCTCTACTTTGTTGCTGTCAATTCATTGATCAGTTGGGAACCCACGACAAGCCATTCAAGCTTAATAAAGGCAGGCTCTTTTTTTTGTGTGTGTGAAGCATGTCTTGGGTCATGCCAGTCATGTTACAATTCCTGCCTCGCATTGCTTCTGGCCTAAAGAGAAAACTTTTTAGGTCGAGCTTCCGACCGCAAGCTCGCTATTCTAACGTTCACGCTGCCATGAGGATTGAGAACAAATGGAGAATCACAAGTGCATAATTTCTATTACTGCGAAACGAACGATAGCCTTACGTTCATGCTATAAATAGTATTTCATGACTGTAATTTACGACGCCCCTTTTGGATCAATGTATAGCTTTAGGTTGAAATATAGCCCTAAATAATAATTATAACTGTTATTATTTGTGTACTTATATAATGTATTATAAAATTCACTCTGGCCCGGAGAAGCTTCTGTGACGACATAGCAAGAACCTTGCCAAGCCACGGAAAGGGAACAATGGTTATGCAACATATGAGTCAGGCATCACGGATTGCGCGAAGCGATGCGTGGTTCCTCCCACTCATATTCTTCAAACCGTGTTCAATTGTATTTCCACTTATTTCTCTGTCGAACTC
This sequence comes from Hyalomma asiaticum, assembly GCA_013339685.2. Taxonomy (NCBI): domain Eukaryota; kingdom Metazoa; phylum Arthropoda; class Arachnida; order Ixodida; family Ixodidae; genus Hyalomma; species Hyalomma asiaticum. The sequence continues at coordinate 166,041,530 of CM023481.1, forward strand.
GTTTCCGCCGGCGTTCACAAACTGGATGTATCTGATAAATATTCCTAGCTCAATCGTATTTTTTTTCCTTTTCGTTGTTTGACGCTTTGCGCAACAAAGTGTACACTTGTATGCTATTGAACTGCACGAAATCGTCAATGTTGCCTGCAAGCGAGCCTTTAGTATGCACTTTGCGCTGCTCTACTGGTTACGACAGCAAGAGTGGGGGTGGACTGCAAATAGAAGGCGTGGCAACGTGCCCTTTGTAGTCACCGCTTTTCATGGTCCAAGTCAAAGTATAAACGGCAGCCTATACATTCAGCGACACCGTTCTTGCAAACGATATTGTAAAATTGCAATAGAGTAGAATTTTTTTCACATTTGCCTGAATTTGTTACAAGGAGCGTCTCCTACGGTGGCGCGTGTAAAAGAAAAAAAAATCGAGGAGGAAAGAATCGCACGCTATTTTATGGAGGAAATGTTCCTCTGGGCCTTGTTTATTGGCGGAGCACATAGAAAGAGATCTATGTATTACGATCAGTGAGGAACCGCATGACGCGATTCTGTCTATATTGCAGAAACCCTTCGACAAAGTAAAGACCAGCTCTTGTTCAAAATAATGGGTGGTTAAGTAGTGGTTCTGACTTCAGGATTTCTTTCGTAATCACATATTTGAATAAGACGTTAGCAGCAGCTAACGTCTTATTCAATGGTTCGGCAGCCTTTCTCTCACTAAAAAAAAAAGAAAAAAAAGGCTCAGATATGTCACGCATATGTGCGAACTATAATTAGGAATAGCTATTTCTATTATATACACGCAAGCAAAAAGCGAGAATGTGCCAGACGAAGCACGTAGCGTCACAAATAAAAGACGACGATCATAATGAAGAGCATACACGCGGAATAGTGGAGATATATAATAATATCAGTATTCCCCGGAGCAGCGTTCTGGGGCCACTGATGTTGCGCATATATATCAGTCGATGTAGACTTCCTCATGTAGACTCCCTCATAAAACTCTCTGCAAACAAATGTGTCGTTTACGAAGAAATAAATTCACCATCAGGTGCTGCAGTACTGCAGAGTGGCCATGATAAAATAGGATATTGGTGTATCAGCTGGGAGATGGGCCTGCATATTAATAAATGTTATCGATTCCGTTTTCCAAACAAGAAACGACCCACGAAATAGAAAATTCAGAGCATAACCATAAAAATCGTCTCATAGTACAAATAACTTGATTACTTCACTCAGAAAATCAGACGGAACGCTTGCACTCAGTACACAATATTTAAGGCCAGTAAAATTTTGTCTTTTGTTCGTCAAAATTTTGAAGTAGTGTTTAAAGACGTGACGCAGTTTATTTTTTGCGTGTTTCATCCGTTTTCAGTAAGGCCTCTATGGTGTGGGAACCACATCAAGGCTACTTGGCACAAATAATAGGAAACCTTCAAAAACAGGCTGCAAGTTCTGCCTCTAACAATTGTAACCCTGTGCGAAACCTCATAAAAGCCTTGCTGGGTTGGGAATAATGAAGTATGAGATGGCGAAATGTAAGGCTGAAATTCTTCCCCCGTATCTTTTATAGTCAAAGACGCATTGATAAACGCAAGCACATGACGGCGCCAACCTATGCGTCGACTCGGCGAAGACACTCAGAGAAGGTGCACGAATGCGACGGCAACACAAACTGTGTTGCCAAGCCTTTGTTTCCACAAACTTTGAGAGACTGGAGCTTGTTGCCTCATTGACGTACGTTAGTGTCAGATGATGGTGATTTTCATTACTGTCTGAGTTCGCGACTACGCGTTACTGTCCTATTTTTGTCTGAACTGTCTAACCCTTGATATTGTTGACCTATTGAGTGCCATCTTGACGTTAACGTTACTGTTTACTACTGAACAGTTGAACTCATCGTCCCAAAACTTTCTCCGGAGAGACAGAGGTACTCTGCACATAAATAAATAAATAAATAAATAAATAAATAAATAAATAAATAAATAAATAAATAAATAAATAGTGCGACGTATTTTAAACAAAGACAATGGGAAGTGAAATGTCAATGTCGCTGAAGGAGGAGGAGGAGGAGAAAGGAAGAAGAAATGCCGGGAGGTTAACCTTGGCTGAGCCCGGTAGGCTACCCAGCACTGGGGAAGTGGGGAATGGGAGGGAAAGTTCTGGAAGATAGAAAGAGAGAGCAAAAAAAAACATAAGAATGCAGCAGTGATGCTGAAAAAACGAAATTTGCGTACGAACCCATTATAGTAGAGGTTGCCAAACAAACTGCTACGTAGACTCGTTTCGAACAACAAAATGGCCTCATCTTTGAAAGGTTTTTGTCGGCTATCGCCCACCCAGCGACCTTATTAATGTTTCACTAGTTTCCACAAGAGTCAGTGCCTTTGCTTGTTTTACTTTCGACTCACCAAATTAATCGGTTCTCCGTCCTCGTCTCCGTTCCATCTCCGCTTCCCAAATAGATTGATCCTTTTGATCGTGTTGTGTCTCATTATACGCGAGCCATCAAACCCTCGATTCGTATTTTCATTCGTTGAATCCCTCTCAGACCTGATGGGTCAGATTTATTTGTTACTATAGACGAGCCAGTAGCACCCTTTGTAGTCAATTCAAACGAGAACCAAAGTGCTTGTACTTATTAAAGCAAAAGCTTTAAGCAACTGAGTTTGCACTCCCCTCCGCAAGAACTGTGCGCGATATCCCTATAGTGGTTGCGAGACTTGCGCGAGCTTCGTGAGAGTGCTGAGAAAAATTTTTTACTATTGATGCGAGCGAAACATCTGCCCATGAAAGCAACACGTGTACTCGCACCTGCCGTTGGGCTGCGGTGATGACAGAAAGGCGGGAGCGTTCAGCGCAGGTTCATGTGTGCGTCGCGCAGGCGGAGATACGGCCGTCGGCGTCGGCTGGGAAAAAAAGGTAGAGGGGCATCAGTCAACTGTGCCGAACGACGACATCAGTAGGCGGGCAGGATGCGTTGCAAACGTTGCAAAGGCACGCATGCAATCGTCCCGAAGAATTGATTTGTGGGGTTTAACGTCCCAAAACCAGCTCTGATTATGAGAGACGCCGTAGCGGAAGTTTCCGGAAATTTCGACCACCTGGGGTTCTTTAACGTGCACTGACATCGTACAGTACACCTCAACATTTCGCCTCCATCGAAATGCAGCCGCCGCGGCCGGGATTCGATCCCGCGACCTGCGTCCCAAAGGAAGAAGGCCACCAAAGTATGCTGCCATCGGCGAGGTTCGCGCCTTCGTGACTGCGCAGAAATGCAACCGGCGTCTGCCGTGTATGCCTTGCAGAGGTCTAAACTTCGCGCTTTACCGACGTGCAGTTGGGCTTGCACCCGCTTGTGTCGCAAGAGTGCGACAGTTATCCAGTTTTCCCTTTGCGGCTGTGGTGGAAATGAGAATATGTACAAAAGTTGTGGGACTTTTACGCTTCGCCTTAAGAGTTGAACGCGATGTTGATGCTTGGCCCCATCGCGGTCTCTTCCGCTTGCCATGCTATTCAGTCGCCTAGCCGCGTGATTGTCACGACACCACATGGTAAAAAGTGCGAGTTACTTACGTTAATGTGTGGCCTCCTTCGTCGTCTTGCGCCATTTGACATACTCCTACACAAGCGCGAAAGTAAGCTAGCATGCAGAGGAAGTTGGGCAATAAAATACCGTGGCCTATATTCACAAGAAAGACTCCCACAAAAGCGAAATTTCGTAAGAGAATATTTCAGGCAATCCTGATGCCAGACATATTAGTTGTGCCAGCTGGCCAATGGTAAATGCATTTGAGAAAGACATCCATTAGGATTTTCGTCCTAAAACCGAACGCCCGCCATGCTTACTCTGTTCTCTTGACTGTATTTAAGAAAAAAAAATGTTAATGTCCTGAGGCTATAAAATTTCGAAGTTTAAATTACCCTTGAGAAAGCAATTTCACAATAAGGTTAAAAGCAAGGTGACAAGCGAGGCTTGTATTCAACAGTTATTGCAGAAGATTAAGCATGAAGGAAGGCAAGCGTTATCGGAGCAGGCGCAAGGAAAAAGAAAAAGAGAAAGAAAAACCGGCGGGAAAACTCTAATTTAACTTTTTTTACACTGCTCATACTAAAAAAAAGAAAAACAAAGAAAAATCGGCCTGAGCGAGAAAGTATACTTAGTTACCTGCCTATACGTCGGCGATACGTGCACTGAAAATCCGCGTGTTTCTTTTCGTGGGTGACGTCCTTAATTATGGTTTCTTTCTGATGCCTTTTATTCTGCTTTATGTGTTTGATCACCTTGTCTCTATCTTCATAATTTAACCCTTTCGGTGTAAATCCCCCGAGGGGCGGATTCAGAAATAAATAAATAAATAAATATTGCATAGCTCTTAGAGATGATTCCCGCGTGTGTCGCTTCGCGCACGCCAATTTCCTTTTCGCCTGCTAACAAAAACGCCTAAAGGCGTTTTTCTTAGCATGCTGGCACAGTCCAGTGCGTCGTGCTGTTTGCCATGAGCACCAGCAGTAAGAGCACTAAATACTTTGTTGACAAGCTATTCCCAGGGCAGTCCTGTTTGTAGAGTATATTTCGAACGGAGCTCGAGTTAGCGTGGAAATAAGAGGCGACCTTATCGATCACGTGCACACTTTCCCAACAGGTAGGAGATCGCGGTGACGAAGTGTAAGCATGACTTCTTATCAACACCATCGCAAAAGTTCTGTCAATGTTCGCTTTTGTATGGGCAACAATGTGGAGCGTGCTACTCGCAGTGAGGTTCATAACAGTTCCTTTCTACGGATTTCCGCAGCATTCTGCGCACGCTTGGGAGAACGTGTGGCCCACCGCCATCGCTTCTTTTTTAAGTGAAGAACTCACCAAGTGATACGCTCTGTGCGGTCAATTCTAATCGGCTTGTTTCGTCACCGCCCTCCGAATGAATGCAGCTTCCTGTACATCTCCGAGCCATTACGCGGCTTCGTCTTTCTTCGGCCGAAGCCCGTCGGAGTTGGCGTTCGCCGTTAAGCGACTGTGGTCTCGTCGCTAAGCGATCGGAAACAGATTCACAGGGACGCGGAGCAGTTGTACTGGGTCGGTGGGCTCAAGTGCTCCCGCGGGTCACTTCGGGGCGAACAGCCGGGATCCGCAAATCCATTCTGAGCCCCACAGTGGGCCATGGCGCACGGCATAGCGCCGGCCTCGAAACAAATGAGCCACGGCGCACTGGCCCGGGAACCCTGCGCGTGAGAGGAAGGGGGTACTGGCTGCGCCTGTCTCATCACGTTCGCCTGACGATTGCTTAAAGGCGCGAGCAGTGGGCGCCGGCGGAGCTGTGGCGCTGCTCTCTGGTAGACAAACATTTCCGCCTTCTCGGTTGCCCAGGAAAGCGAACGACGGCTGCCATTCTCAATAGAAAACGAGCAAAAATTCAATCATGCGTCCGCGAAACCTCGCACTGACGTGATCATCAAGATCACCCCAAAGGTTGTTTTGCAAAATATTGAATGTTATCGAAAAGGGCTGCTAGCATCCATTGAATGCCTGTTACCGCCGTTGTTCTAATTAATGTGTGCTTACGCTATGGAAGTGAACGGCGTTGAAAGCCTCTAAAGTTCATTTATCTATGGCAATGAAAAAGGTGTAAAGCGAGACAGAAAGTTATGTAGCTATAATTTCAAAATTTCTACCCTGCTATGATTGTGGATACAGTCTTCAGATCAACGATTCTTTTTTTTTTTTCATATGAAGCTGCGCAATGCGAGCACAACCCTCGTAAGCTTGCTTTGCACTAAATTCATTACGCCCAGTCATCTGTTTATAACGTCAGATGTAGACGAAAACCTTTAAAGTGACTTCCGGTTATCAGTGAAGTTTATGTCAATTAATTCACGTACGAGGTCAAATTCGTTCCATCCTTCCGTTCTCAATATAGTTTCAACTTTGTCATTTTTCACTTGCCTTACAAGTTGCCTCCATGTCAGACATGCACGAGGATCACGCCACTCCTCACTGAAACTTTAATGCCCCTTAAACGCCCACTGTCAGATTTAGCGAGTCCGCGGTTTCCTGTGCGGTGGTCCTTTTCGTCGCCTTATTACACGCAGCTTCTCACGTGCGAATTATACCACCGAACATGTATGTAGCCACGAACTATAGCCACTTGCCTTCGAACAAAAGTGCCAGAATGGCCGACTTTGAATGACGCCTTACGTGGGTACTTGAACACCCACTGAACGGGGTGCGCTCAGAGGCGCGCGCGCGCCGCAAGCGCCGTGTTCTACCGGGGCGCCTTATTTCCCGCCACGGGGCGCTCGAGGGTGCTGAGCAACTCGCGCGGCAGTGGATCGATGCCGGACGCATCTGGAAGGCGGGCGGCTCCGTGACGGCCAGTCCGCCTGTAGACGCTCGCCGAGGCGCCCGCAGCCTGCGCCCGCCGCCACCCTGGTCGGCGCTCCTGGGCCTCCCTCAGCCGGCGCCGGGACATCCCGGCGCTCGTCCACGCGCGGGGGCTCTCTTCAGGCCGGCCCCACTCTCGCCATGTGACTCGCCGGCTTCACTCGGCGACGACCCCTCGCTGGTAACTCGTCTCGCCTGACGCTCTCCTCCGCGGTGACACGCGGGCTTGACAGTGCGTCTAGGCACAGTCTTTGTCTGACACCTGTTCTCTTTTTGGCTTGCGTGGGGCTGCTGCCTAGGTGCAACTCCCCTTGAATTCTTGTCGACCGTCGCCCGCGGAACACACTGTTGCACAGGTGTAGGAGCCGAAATACACCGGAGGCTTCCGGTCTGTTCAGTGTACTCTAGCCCAGACGACGCAGGGAATCAAGAGGTTTCGCGTTCACAAAGAGCGAACGCTTTTGATCTCTGCGAAAGTCGAGTAAGAAGTTCGCGTATCGTACGCGCGTAACTTTCGCACGTAAATTTTTGCATGTGCCAGAGAAGTTTAAGTAGGTCGTCCGTAAGATAGTATTTTGCCTGCGGTAGTGACGTTGCTGTTCGCGTTCTCATAGAAAGCATCTCCTCAAACATTACTTGGCAACGAAGCGCAACCTTGTGTGAAAAATAAGTGTTACCCAAGCTACAGTGTAGAAAATTCCGTGTTGCAAACGTAGTGGCGTCAAATGGTCACGGCGTCCGCTGAATCAGCGTAGGCTTCCTCTGTATTCTGCTACTCCCGCTGTGGCCATTAACATATATGCACTGCAGAAAGTTCTCTGGGGAACATTGCGCGCTTCCGTGCCGTACGGAAATAACTACTTAATGTAAAGCTTCTGGCCTTGAGTGAAAAATTACCACACTGGGCGGCCCCATTTTTGGACATTGGTTTGCCAAGTGCGGTTGCGAGTGCAGTGACCGTGGCGCCATTAAGGTTAGACCTGGTCGTAACCCATTGGGAATGCTTGACATTCAAAGTGGAATAAACTCACTGTGGGATTCTTCCACTTTGAAGTACGACGCAGTTGTATCTTGCGGCTAAAACGGGACGACGGTATTTTGTGTTGCCCTCATCTAGAACAAGATTTAGGTGATCGTAATGGAAACCTGCCCACCTCTAGAGTAAATAGTAAGCAGATAACACCGTGGCGTTCTGTAAATGCACTGTACTGTTAGAATCTAGATAAAACTATTTTGTACAAAGCTGTAGTCGGAGCGTGTATCTCTTTTTACTGACTGTTAGACGGCAAAGTATTTTTTTCTTCTAGCAGTAAATTTACCGTGTAATCGCTGCCTATGTAACTGCTGCCTTATCTTAATCGTGTTCTCGTTTTTGACGCACAGAAACAGAGTCATTTTTTATCCATTTAGGATTGACTTTATTTCAAGTGTAGATAAATGTGTCCCTAGAGAACAGCTAGCTTTCATACTCATTATTTTTGTAGCTGGACGAGCGAGTCGTTCGTGTTATTCGCCCAATTTTTACTGCGTACATTAAGTCTATCAAGCACAAATGGTAACTCAGCACTCTTCGTTCGGTCTTGCAACATTGATCCAGAGAGATTAAAGCGGAGTGTATGTCTCAAGGCAAGCTATAATATGGACGGGAAATTTTACCGCTTTGGCAAGACATATTCAGTCAGCAACTCTTGTAACGAAGCGTTATTTGCTGAATTTTATTCATACGCTTAGTCCTTTGTAGGTTTCACAAAGGACGGACTGCGACAAAACGTTAAAGTAAATAGAGTGAGAGCGTAACATAGGAGACGAAGTAGAGATATTTTTATTCACCTCTGATACATTCATCGAAAGTGATTTTCAATACGCACAGTTTTATCAGCGGTGGAAAACTTACCAACGACCGTGAGGATAACTTCTCCACGAAGACCTATATTTTTGCTGAGTCCTACGCGTTCTATCGTGCAGCGATAAACCTGACTGTTCCCGCACATTTTCTTCTTCTTTTTTTGATAGGTTTGAGTCACGAAAAGCCTCAGATACTCACCTCCGAATTTATTGTAAACTGCAACCGGTTTAACCGTCACAGTATATAAGGAATTCTTCAAACCATTAGACACTCCTTCGACAGGACATCTTATTCCCGTAAACTAACTTCAAACAATGTTGCTTAATGAACTGTCTTCTTTACAGCGCTCGGATTATTTGATGCATAAGTGTTTTGAGTAATATGAGAATTGAGCAAGCTGAGACCTAAGGCTAAAGGCATACTACTAGCGCGCTCCTTGTAACAGCGCAATTTTACGTGAGAATAGTTAAAGAACACGGTTCAACTTCTTAGTCAGATAGAACTTATTGATCATTGTTTAAGGATTTGGAAGAGTAGTACAATATTTGTAAGTCTTTGTCTTCTTTAACCTGGTCGGCTTATTGGGTGCTTATAGCACATGACTATTATTTGACCTTGTGAGTATGTGCACGGCTGCTGAACGTATATTTCTGCGCACTTTATGATGCTGTAGAATGCAGGTCGCACAGTTACTCCTATAATCATAATACTCACGGTGTGTTTGCAGTTGTACGAAGTTTTAACATTGAAAGGCACGTAGTACGTAGCTCCATTTCATCGTTCAAGTGCGCAGAGCGGACTTGTCCAAAAGACCGCAGTTAACTACCGCCGACGACGGGCCGTGGGCAATCATAAAACGTGAGTCGCGGTAGTCATTCGAGGTGCGCTGGCAAGGAGCTGAACAACCGCCAGTGGCGTAACTGAATCAATTCAAAGGACCAAGCATCGAAGTTTAGAAGGGACCATTGGTCGCTGGCCATGCTGGCTTATAAACCCTGGGGCATCAACAATCCTCCGTAAAATCAAAGTACGCAAAGGCGACGAGGGCCTAGTGAGAAGCGTACAGGCCATTCCAGAGAAACGCCAAGGGCAGCTACAAGGAGCGGAGTTCTCCAGTGCGGTTGCCTAAGCACTCGGATTGAGGACGGAGCGTTATATTTCAAAGTAAGCTGTCTGAGTCGCATCGGCGAGCGTCCTTCACACGCTGACTTTGTCGCTTTAGTATAAGTGCGGACAGACGCTATCTGAGTGCGCTAAGTGGTGCCGGGAACTTGCTGTTCATCTGGTGCGCGGACTGAGAACGATACAATGGCAGAGTCGAGACCTCGCGGCCGGACGGGCGAAGCATGCGCGCCGAGGCGCCACGGCGGCCGGCCTCTGTTCCTGATCTCTTCACCGTCGAAGAGCTCGAGCAGCGGCGGCCTTTGCCATCCGATGCTTATCAAGGTGCAGCTCAACGACGACCAGCGACGGAGCTGCAGCGTCGACATCCCCAGCTCCCGCACGGTCGTCCCTTGGACACGGTGAGTACGCCACTCCTTAGTACAACAGACAGTGGCCGCCTCGCTGGCGTGAAATAGACGAGCAACATCCTAGTGAAGGCCAACAGCGCTTCATGGCCTATACCGCGGGGAATCGTTTAGCTTTGCTCACTGAAGTTATCAGAAGGTCATCGTCTACTTTAAAAAGGTAGCGCTGCCTTGCACTCACAGAACCGCAGCTCGGCGCACCCAGTAATTACAACTTTTCCCCGTACATAACTTAAAGTTACATATGGCCGCCGGTTTGGACATGTGCTCGAAGTTCACATACGACTTGTCCTGCAGTTACCAATGTGAAAGTGCCGTAGCAATGATGTGTTTGCTCGTGACGTGCGACGCACTCTTATCACTGAAGGGAAACATTTATCGCAATGTAACCTTTTGGTGAGCGTCGCATAGAGTCATCCTGTTTGTCCACTACAGTTCTTATGCGTTCACAGTAAATAAAAGACGCAACAGAGGAATTCTCATTTGCGTGTAATTAAAACCAAGCCTGTGAAGCCAAGAGTATCTGCAGGCCGCCAAGTTTTATATATTGCGCATGCATCAGTAGATCTATATGTATGTTTCGTCGGATTTTATGAAACAGTCATTGTTTTCGGCCTGTGCTTTCTTGCGTTTTCACGAATACGCCCATTTTTCTTCAGCCAAGACCGACGGTAAGCCAACTTGTAATGCCTAAGGAATCCATAGGGTGTTCCTGTTCCGCTCTGTACCACCTCTGTATAGAAACAAAGAGCTTTCCATGACGTTTAGGCTTAAATTAACAACCGTCAGAAAGAGGCGTTTCTAACTACAATCTTAGATGACGCCAGAGCACATCATAACGTTAGGCTTGAAAGCTCCTTCTCCAATGCTAAGGTCGTCTGATTGCAGGACCGACAGCGTGTTCCTAAGTTTATGCGTTACTTTTTTTTCTCCTCTCCTTTTTTATGCTTTCTCGCCTGTGTGAAGTGAGGTGTGGAAGAAACCCCGTGATGTTGCGTTGTGTAAGGTACATGTAACTTCTAACAACGCCGTCAGAATTAGGGCCGTGAAGTAGTAGCCTACAATTTGCGCTCTAAAACCGAACACAGAATTATTATAGGAAATGCGTGCGTCGAGCATGGCCTAATACTAATGAAAAGAAGCAGCGTTCGTCGTACTGGCGTTGTGCCAAGTAACTTCAGAGATACTGCTATGCTTGTTGAAGCTTCGACACGCATGCGAATGGTAATATAAAGTGCAGGTGAGGGAGTTAATACAAGAATTATAACCCAGGGGCCAAATTCAGTGAACTTTTGTATAGCGAGCTCTCTTTTCTATTGACCGGCTGCATTCGCTCATGCTCAGTGTAGGATTAGCTGAAATATTTAGACCAGTCCTAGCGTAAGGCTACCGTTTCTGTAAACGCATACTTAATGCTGAATTCAGGAAACTTTGTGTTCGTACGTGCGCTCTTCAGGCGGCCGCTAAATATGTGTACAGCATTCCGATCGACTGAAATTTTCCTTTACAAACAATTCTTACATATGATGCTTTCAAGAATACGTGCCCATGGCTGTACTCACAGAAGTCATCTTCGTCCGTAAAACACAGAAAATTCTTTGATCGTAAATTGTTTTACGATGAGAATGTTTGTAAGGGAATATTTCAGTCAGTCGGGACGCAGGATATATCATTAATGAAGCCAGCTGGGCAATGGAAAAAAGCGCTTACAAATGAGGGACCGAATTCGCAAGGTTTTCCTTCAGTAAGCTTTTTTAGAATTAGTCCGCCGGCACCACTAATGATACCTGTATGCCCCGCACTGCGACTGGCATATCACAAGAACCTTTAGCGTAAGACGTTGTTGAGAATTAGAGTCGAGAAGTGCATTTCGCCCGTTGTTCTAGGATTTTTCGTAACAAAAAAATTCAGCCGATCGTGAAATTACATGTGAAACTAATTGAGCTACGGCAAAGAAATTTGGTATCATATCGAAAACGCCCCAAAGTGGGAGTGTATTTCTTCCGACACAGTTGCCTTTGAGCTTACAGTTTTTTTTTTATTTAAATGCGCACACATGGGAACGAGCTTACAGTTCTCTTGTTCTTATCTCGAAAAGCGAATTTCTCGGTCAAAATGCGGAAGAGTTCACTACCGCTTACAGATCACTAAACAGTTACAAGGGTACGTGGCGTGGTTGCAATAGCATTTTTCCCGAAGTGCACTCTTATCGCCGACTATCTCAAGAGAAGGAAACTATCCGCGGAAGATCGTTATATTGCATTCGTTGGCTATGGCTCCGAAACTTGGCGCCACTTTCAAATTTTGGTGACTCCGTAACAGCTGCCTTAAGTAGGTCTGTGTGTCCACCGGAAAACCCCGGATGTAGCGCTTGCACAAATTTCCAAAACCACCTTTGAATATTACATCCAAGTCTGGCTATTCTGGAATATTCTGAAAGGGTCAACTTGGCAGTAGCAAGTTAAATTGCCTATGTGTAAGGCGGTTGCAGAGACGCACTGTGCCCCGCTACGGTGGTCTAGCGGCTATGGTACTCGACTGCTGATCCGAGGGTCGCGGGATCGAATCCTGGTCGCGGCGGCTGCACTTCGATGGAACCGAAATGTCGAGGCCCGTGTGCTCTGCGTTGCAAGTGCACGTAAAAGAACCCCAGGTGGTCGAAATTTCCGGAGACCTCCACTACGGCGTCTCTCATAACCATATCGCGGTTTCGGGACTCAAAACCCGAGAAATCAATCAAGCCACGCTGTTACGACCTCAACTTTCAGTTATTCGAAATTGTAGAATTTAGTCTTATCGTTTGGTTTCAGAAAGATTGTGTCTTTGTATAGACGAGATTTTAGCAAGGAACGTACATAAGTTCGGGCGTTCTCAAGCGGCCAAATTCACAAAGCTTTTCGTTACTTAAAGCTATGTTGTCCTTGAGCGGTCGTCTTTGCTGTAAATATACTTTTTTTTATTAACTGTTTCGCTGTATTCGCGCTGCAAAAGCGAACACCAAATCGGGTATAGCACCGCTCGCGAGAAAAATTCTGTTCTGCTTGTGCTAGATGTGATCAAAGCTGCGGAAAACGGTTATTCACGTGGGGTTTACTAAATAAATGCACGAAAGGACGAAGGCTATGGGTCTTGCTCGCAAAATATTGATACAGGATTTCTCTCTCGGTCTGCCTTCATTGGCTTAACACGGACAAGAAAGGAAATATCACGATACGCAAAGAGGATTGGTGCGTGGCAAACGAGAAAGTGATTCTGCCGCATATTTAGAAAAGTAAACGCTGTTCCTGCGCCAGACGTGCTGTTTTGATAATGCATTAAAGGCTTCGGCCGTTTAAAAGGGATATGTGTTCAGGCCATTACTTTGACCTCACACGCATGGCGGCGGCTCGGCTGTTCACCTCTCTCCTGATTCCCTCAACTCTCTCCGCCCTCGACACAAGCACACCTGATAAACCTGTAAACCTTTCTCCACGCTGTGACGTTATATATACGGCAGACAAATGGGCTTTGAGAACGAAAATTGCATCTATTTCGGGAAGGATAACTCCATTTGCGAGCTCCGAAAGAGTTATTGCATTTTTTCCCGGGTAAGAAAGTGGTGGGTGCCTTGTATACCTCGAGAAGCGTGCTTTCAGGTTGACTCGAGCCATGGTGTATTGTTTCGCCATCGGGCAATACGACGACACTTCTTGAAATCCACTTTTCTTGTTACTTCAAAGGTACGGCAATGTGCACGCGTGAGTGACGTGTTCCCGTTTATGCTGCACAATTGTGAAGAAGGCCGCGTGAATGAAGAGGAGAAGCTTTGGCATTACTGCCATTTGCCAACCGAACTATAGCAATGATTGTGTAAGAATCTCTCTCAAGCATTCGTCCATTAGATGAGGCTACTAAACCTTATTTCGGCCTTTTTTTGGTTTGCTATCAGCCAAAAAATAAAAATCTAAAGCAAAGAACAGATGGCGAAGCACGCAAGTGCCTTCTCGAACTTGTTTCACTAGTGTGTCGGCTGTGACCCGTCTTTCGTATTGTTATACTTGTAGTATGTAACAGCAGCTTACGCAGATACCACATCTTGACTATGGTTAACATTAAAAGTGGCGAATTCTTCTATTCTGTACTGACGTGCACTGGAAACCCAGACATTCCTGTCTACTCAAAAAAGAGGCTCAGAAACAGGCTCAAAAAGCCTGTTTTCTTCCCTCATTGAAGGCCGCCGCAGGTCCCTTTCACTTTTTTGAATTACTGCACAAACACCTATATCGTTTGTACCCAGTTGCAGGTGCTTTATTTTCAGCCTAAATTCAAACTCCGTCAGCACAAGATTGGGCGTAGCTAAAGGGAACATCAGAAACAAGCAAATGATGATGATGAAATTCATTTATTAAGAAAGGGAGGACCGAAGGTCACTGGTGGGGAGAGAGGGTAGTGGGGAGGGTGAAGGCAAACACTAAATCATGCGCGCCAGGCCGCTAGAAACTCCAAAGTGGGCTAGTGTAACGAGACGATCAGGGTGTTCAAGGATATCCTTTTGTAGAGCATTCAGATCTGTGTGTAAAAATATATCGCCGTTTTTTCGATGAGGGCGAAAAGCAGGGCAGTGGAGAACGAGGTGGTCGATGTTTGCTGTGCAGAAACAGTGGCAAAAGGTGCATACGCAGGGGGCAGATGTGTCGATGCCCCTCTTCTTGTCTGCGACAGTCTGCCATTTATGGATTACATCAGGGGTAGTGGCTGTGTTTGCTAACACTTTGTTTATAAATATTTCTTGGGAGCGACTGAGGGCGAGGTCCTTGAAGATTCGAGGAGGCGTGACGTCTTTGAGTCTTTCGCGATTAAGGTATCTGAGAAAGCTTCGCAGACGTGCCATGTAAAAGTGGGAGTTCGGCGTCACATTCACGTATGGGTGGTCGACGAGATCGGGAGTCCCACGCAGGAGAGGTTGGAGATGATAAGGTAGAACTCCAGCGTTTGAGGTGGCAAGACTGTGTGCCACCTCGTTACCTTCCCCTTGGATTCCCACGTGTCCCGGCGTCCAGGCAACCCTAGCGTCAATACCATTCTTCTGTTTGTGTTGGAGAATATGACGGATGCGCAGAGCCGTGACATCTTCTGTATTAGGATTCTCAACTTCCTTCAGTGCTTCGAATGAGTCAGTGTAGATAGTTGATGGCGCCGGGTTGTCCTGTAAGGCGGTCCAAATGGCCAAAAGTTCTGCATGTGTAGGGGTTTCATGGTCCAATGCGCATACTTAGCGCTGAGCTTCACCTGTCGAAGGTTTGTACCATGCCAGGGCTAGGTGTTCGCCATCATGCGCGGCGTCAGTAAATACCGCATCATTGCTGCATTGACTGTGCTGGCGAGAAAGTCGCTGTCTGGCTGCAGAGGCCCCACTCGCTAGTGGAGCGGATGTCTTGGAGGGGCAGAGGCGAGGGAAAGCAAGGAAGTTATCTTCGTTGGCGGTGTGACATGGATGTGTGCGAATTCGTCTGGTGTCCCAAAGCAGGGTGTCCCGTCCTTGTAATGTGAGGTGCAAATGATTATGCAACGATGTCTGAGCATTGCTCAGGATATCTCCGATGGGCGGCATAGGCGTTAACTCTTCCAGTTTAAGCGTGTTCGTGAATCTCGGGAGGCCTGTGATAGTCCTCATAATATGTCGGTGAAGCACCAGCAATGTCTTCTCGGCTGTTCTTGATAAAGATATAACCGTGCCCCCGTAAGTAATTTTGCCGATCGCAATGGATCTGATGATTGCGGTGCAGGCTGATTGTCGTGCGCCACCAAATTTATTGGATATGCGCTTTATGGTGTTCAATAGCTTGGGCCATTGCCTTTTAAGCTCAGTGGTCCAAAGATTTCCCGTATTACAGCTATGGAAAGGAATCCCTAGAATCCTAATATATCCATGTGTGGCCTTGATTTCATGGGTTCCCAATGTCAGTGTTATTGCCTGCTCTGGCGGGAGTGTGCTGACCCTGCCATTGACACAGAGAAGTTGAGTTTTCTCTGGCGCTAATGTGAGTCCTAGCTTAGGAAGGGTAATAAACTCGCCTAACGCTGTCACCAGTGCATCAAACTACGAATTTATGTTGTTGGAAAACAAGCAAAAGAACTTAGAGCATTAGAAATTCGTTCACCAGTATTCAGATACGCATCGAAAGAAACATGAATCAAAGATTTTTTTCTGTCTTGCACAATAGTGAGAAAAATTTTCGATTTCAGATATTTCACTACCACATTCAAGTCGTGTCAATTTTAGATGAAGTAAACGTGGATGTCTTTCTCTGTTCATGAGACTATCCTTACTGGCTTCGAGGTACCTGCTAGAAGGCTGCGTATAAACAGTATTCGAATATCGTTTAACGAATCGGGATAAACTCGCTCAGCGAATAAAATACCGAGCGATATATCTTGGGACCGTGCGAGAAAGTAAATCATTTATTTCGCATTTGCCGAGACTCGACACGTAGCGTATTTTTCCTCCATGACACAGCGTCCCTGCGCAAACGGGATATTTAGAACGAAAGCGTTTCAGTTCCTTTAGCGTTTTTTTTTTTTTTACGAGACAGGTCTTATCGGCTATGTGTGTATATATATAATGTGCAATGTTATTAATGCCTGTGAGCGCCCTGCACGATAGTTGGAAGCGTGAAAAATCCGAGGCGCACTGGATTGTGCGTGCGATCGCAGATCGCGCCATGTCCACCCGCGTGGTTCTCGGTTCTGTCCGCGCACCTAGCCAGCGCTGCTCTCCGAAATGGCGCTGACAGAGCAACTTCCCTGGCATAAAGACTCATGTGGACGCTTTTGTACCGAATATAATTAAAACCACGACTCGAGTGGCGCATTAACCGAAGCCAGCAGCTCCTGAAAAGGTAGGTCCGCAAACAACAAAAAAATTCGGACTGTTTTCCGCAATCGTTCTGTAAGTGTTGCTTGCGTGAAACTTGCTTTTGTTTTGGCTTGTTTCCGCCTTTCCGATGCAGACAGTATGGCCACAGTCCAAAGAAAATACGGTCGCTGCCAGTCGCTTCTGCATGCGCGACTATAGTTTCGGACCCTTGACTGAACGATGTTATTCGAACGATCTCCTCTCGCCATACATGGCAGCCCACACCTCATGATTTCCTCGTGCCTACATGTACGCCACATGTACGACGCGACAAGAAAGGGAAACAGAGAGGTATAGAGAGCTTTCTCGGAATACAGAGAATTCTGCTGGTTTTATATTTAGGCACCTGCATGGCACACTGCATATGGAAAGGGACTAGACACAGAAAGGTTGTCGGAGCAATGCAGCAGGAAAGAACAGGCTCAAAATCAAGAAAATAATATCTTCGTTCGTACATTTTAAAATTCATTGATAGCGAACATTGCTTCACCTTCGAGTCTGTTCCTAATGTGTACCTGTTTACTATTTCCCTCACATTTCCTTTTTCGTATCTTTGTCCAGTTATTTTTCATTCAACTAGTGTGTGGCGCGTAGCCAACAGGGCGCGCATTTTTTTGACGTCTCTGTCTTTCCTTTTTTCTGCCGTCCCTTGTCCCTCTTTGTTATAAGGTTATCCTAAAAGAATAGACGTAAGTGCGTGAAAATGTATGAGTGAGCACGAATAATAAAATACAACAAAATAGTGAACAAATACCCTGTATGTTAAGTTTTATTATACTGCACAAGAAGGAAACTGGTTTATCCTAAGGTACTGGAGACGGACACGTCGGCCAGCATTCACAAAGAATGTATTACGATAGAGCTGTTCGTACGAAAAAATTTCAGTCAATCCACACATATCATTCTGAAGCCGGCTGACCAATGGCAATGGGCGCCTACTAAATAAATCTTTCTGGATTCAGTACGTTGCGTTTTGGAATTTCTGCAGCTGTTTGATGTTTGAATTATTGGGTTTATTGCAGTAGTAACGATCATTTAATGTTTCATCGTTACGTCGTAAAGATATGGGTCCGAGTCTTAGTCGGAGAACACATTCCGCAGATAGATGACGGGGCTCTGAACGTATGAGCCAAATTATGTCGTCATTGCCTGAAGACAGGCCCGATTGGCCAACATTTTACATGGAGACATTGTTGACTGTTGTCCCTCACGAGGAAAACGTGTAACACCTGCACTTTGCAGTACTTACCTACGAGGCAAAACTCGGAGGCACACTAAAAGGGCTCAACTTAAGGTGAGGACGACGCAGCGAGCAATGGAAACGAAAATGTTGGGTATAACGTTGAAGGACAAGGAGACAGCGGAGTTGGTCAGGAAACAAACGCCTGTTAATGCTATCTTAGTGGAGATCAAAAACAAGAAATGACGATTGGCGGAGCATGTAATGAGAAGGCAAGAAAACCGTTGGATTAAAGGTAACAGAAGGGAAGCGTGACAGGGGACCGCAGAAGGTTAGGTCGGCAGATGAGATCAAGAAGTATGCGGGCATAACATGGCCGCAGTTAGCACGCCATGTGTTAGGCTTTTGCCCTGCAAAGGGAGTACAGAATAAGAAATGGAACATACGGGATACTTGGATCAGTGCACTCCTTCCGCCTGTTACGGTGTGTATTAAATAATCCAGTTAGCTAAGCAGATAGCTCGTGTGGTGTCACCTCGCGTAACGTCGAAGATGAATATATAACAACTTGCCCAATTATTGTTCGTTATTACTTAGCTAAGCTGGCTGTGGGAACGGAAAACTGCGTCTTGCATTTCAATGCGAACTGCGCACTCACGAGAGAAACAGAATGATGTATTCTCAACCGAAGCCGCTTTCGGCCTATAAAAATGAAAAACGTCGTCTGCGTGGCACCAACGCTGGTACTGTCCCGGTTTTCGTAATCAAGAAAGTTGAGGGAGGTCGAGGAAAAGTAAACACAACGCTCATAAAATACGAACTCGTACAAGGTCTTTCTAATCTTACACCGCCTGTAGACACAACACCACTACTACTACTACTACTACTATTCTAATCTTACGACAACATATTTTTGGAAGCCCCATCACTCGTTCGAAAGCTTTTTTTAGACGTCAAAAAAGTGATTTAGGAATTTGGGTCCCTTTTAATTGGGCGATTGTCAAAGACAAAATAAAAGTTTGGGGCGTAATTATATACATGGTTGGTCTCGGCAAAATTACGGTATGACACTGTATTTCTGACTTTTTTACACTATATATTTGTTTGCACAAACATCGGAGTCTCAAGGGAAAGCGTTTTAGAGAAGCCATACTATACTGATAACAATAACCTCTTCATTTGTTAAACAATGCAGGCAGTTTCCCCGCAAGGATGACACAGAAGGAAAAATATTTTACAGAAGCTTAGAGGCGTAATGTACAATACGTAAATTCGTTTAGCCGTCGTAAATGTTTCTTTTTCTTTTACAGCGGAAGCTGTTATGAGATCACTATACAACGGCCGTTTTTGGCGCCGTAGTTGTCCGCCGCCGCCGCCGCTTACGGACACCGCCTGCGGCGGCAGCCCGTCATCATTATTACGAAGCGCTGCCTCGTGAAGCAGTTTTGTCGTATCGTGCCATGCGTCACGCGGCAGGCGACCTGCGCAGTCCCGACAGCAACCTGACTTGGCTCTTCGATACACCTGATGGCGCCTCCTCGCAAGGTGTGGACCGCTGTTGAAGAAGTGAATCGCAGAGGTATGCGCGCGGCTGCAGCAAGACAACGTCGGGTACAACAGACCGCTGTGCAGAGAGAAGCCCAGACCTCAGTGTTATGGCGCAGGGGATACCTAACGCCTGCACTTGCACTAGTTTTACCAAGCGTTTACAATGGTCTCTAAGAAGGTTGCTCCTCAAGCTTACGCTGTCACTGTGCTGCGATTCCGCGCAGGCCTGGCTCTTTTTTCTTTGTCGTCTTTGTGCATGAGGATATGCGAGTATAGTATGCGAATATAGGCGTAGATTAAAGGGACACTGAAAACGAACAAGAAATCAGTTTAGGCCGATAAGTTATTAATTGAGAACCCTGTTGCCGTTGAGTTCGCCATCATAGGTTCTGTATTAAAAAAAAAAAACAAGCTTGAAGTTCATTTTTGAATTTCGCGCCCGAACTTGGGCACCTGAACGTAGGCGTGACGTCACGGACTTTAAAGTAGAGGAGGATCGCTACGTGAAGTCTCTGGCCCCTCTACAACAAAATGGGATTCATTTTTACCGGAAAATAATGTTGTGCGCCATCGCAGGCGCCTTCAGAACCTATGACGTCACAACGAGTTGATGCGGGAACGTGAAGGCGGCGTCGCCACATGTATTTTCTTTTTGTGCATTTTCTCGCTAAGCGCTCTGTCATGGTAAGAGTGGTGCTGTTGGTATTGTGAAAAGCTAATTTAGTAATAAGCGACAAATAGTTTTGCTCTTTACTGTACCTTTAAGGACATAGAAATATTGTGCGCCTTGTAATGATTTCTAATGTGCCATGAATGCGAGGCACTGGATACACGTCCTTCCGGGTTATTTTTTCCAAAAGACGCTAGTCGACGCAAATTTGCACCCTTTCTCACGCACTGAAGCGACACGTTTTGACAGCGACGTTGGGGAGGGCCAAATGAAATTTCTTTTGAACATGTCTGCAACATGCGTGTTGATAATTTGGCGTTTGGTGGCAGAGACATGACACGGTCAGTGGCGCACAGCACGATGAAAATCCCTGTAGAAGTGTGCCCCAGGATAGAAGATTGCTTGTCTAAAGAAGCTTTATGCTTGCACAACAACGTCAGCAGCTGGTTCTTCTGCTGTGAAGATTGACACTGCTTCTTATAGAGAGATTACTTGCAGGGGCAGTGTGTGTACTTGTAGTTGCCGGTGGAGCTTCTGTACTCACCGTAACCACAGACACAAGCTAAGCACCCACGCTGGTAGTCACAAAGCGCGTTTTGAAAGCAAGGCTAGCTCATTGGTGAAGCTCTATGTAGGTAAAATAACCACGCCGTTGGTGAATAGAACAAGACGGTATGCCATTATCATTATCTTTAGAGAGAAGTATGGAAACCCTCATTCATCGGTTAAGATTAGGTACTGCCTACACAAAGCATTTTCTACACATAATTGGCCGTGCTAGAACTCCCGACTGTGATTGTGGGTTTCAAGACGAAGATATAAGTCACCTGCTCCTAGATTGCCCAAATCACGACGAACCAAGACATCGACTAAAAGCAGCTCTGATGACACTGGACCGTCGGCCATTCAGTTTAAAGAAACTTCTGGGTCCCTGGCCGACGATGGCCTTGCAAAAAAACGCGTTAAAAGCACTCAAAACGTTTTTAGAAGAAAGCGGCATTGCTGGACTTTATTAGCGCAATTTCAAAGGGTACTGTATTGATATGTTATTCAATATTTGGTGATTGCTTTACACGACCACGTGCCTGTGACTGACTATGGACGTTGTTCTGCCTCTTACTGACTATGGACGTTTTTGTGCCAGTGACATTCTTATTTATTAGAGACTTTTACTCGAAAGTACTGCCATGTGTTTGAACTTATATTCGTGTACGTTGCGTTTCTTTGTTACTCTTCTGACGAAACCACTATTCTTGAGATTATGCCAGATTGCTTCGCATACTGCTTAGCACCATGCCTGTTGTGCGGACCAACCCAGGAGCCAAGGAGTAGCCGGCGCCTTATTTGTGCGCCAACATCTCCTAATCTCAATAAAAAAAACGGTATGCCAGTACTATCCCGTTAGCAGGGAAGGGACTGATGGGACAACTAGAACGTCACCATGGGTAACTGTTTTAAATATAGCGATACGAACTTGCTCGTGGCCAGATAAGCCTACGCAATGGGTGTCAGCCCATAAAGAAAAGCACGACTGCAAAGTGTCGTTTACCAGCGCTTACCTGAACGCTGGCTAATTGGCTGAGCGCACACTATATGACGGTGATGCTGACAATGGTGGTGAGTATATACGGGTGAAGAAGATGGAGGACGAATGCTACGCTCACAAACACACACACAGAGAAAGAGAGAGAGCGAGCGAGAGAGAGAGAAACAGAGAGAAAGGGAAAGGAAAGACATCTCTGGTTGGCAACCCTGTAATGGGGTGATGAAAGGTGGAAAGGAGAGAAGAGAGCTTAAGGACACATCAACATCACTGTCGCTTATCGGGGCACTCACAAACAGAATAAAACAAAAAGGCTGCACCTATTGCTGTTGTGATGGTTGCGGACACACTTCTCGGTTTGGTCGTGTTGGGCGCCACCTGAGACAATATGGGCGTCGTTCTACAGCACAAAGTCCTTGTAGGCATATACAACGTAGAATAACTATTTGGCTGGAGAGAGCTTATTTATGCTAAGTCACATTTGAATGAGTGTTGCTGAAAGTTGTACTCGAGCTGAGAATTATGCCCTTACTGGACGTAGCCATACGAGCTTGTGTGTTGAAGCGTGTTTTTTTCAATATTTATGCTTAT
Organism: Hyalomma asiaticum; assembly: GCA_013339685.2. Taxonomy (NCBI): domain Eukaryota; kingdom Metazoa; phylum Arthropoda; class Arachnida; order Ixodida; family Ixodidae; genus Hyalomma; species Hyalomma asiaticum. The sequence continues at coordinate 166,063,708 of CM023481.1, forward strand.
GTCGCGTATTCTCTATAAGCCTGAACGTTCACTAAACGCTTCAGCAGTGTTCAATTTCTATACATGCCTCATGCACATCTCGAGATTTTGCTTTCCCGCTAGGCACATACTGCATAGAAGGCGTGAGTCATCATTTGCGCATCGTTAGGAGGGGTGGCAGGGACGGTAAGCGCGTAGTGATGCTGGCGTTATCTGACGGCGTCGCTACTAGTTTGCAAGTAGAATTGGTTTCATTCTTTAGGACGATGGCGCGCGCCGATTTGCCACAGGCTCGGCTGTGCGCTGAGCGGGGAACTTGTGAACCGAGAATCAGCCTTGTTTCCATATATTTTTAATTTTTCTTTTGGTGAGATAATGCTTTTCTACAGCCAAAAGTACAACAGTACAGAGAAAGCCGTCGCTTTTTATTTCGCGCAACGCAATTGCGCAAGTTGTGAGGTAATGAATTGCACCTTCTCAGACGAACCATGTTGTTTTGCAGGCCATAGTCTGTCGCAATACACTTGAAAATGGCCTTAGCTGCGGTTGCGCTAATACAATAGCAATATATTAGTGCTTCTAGTACGTGCAAGGCGGCTAAAATTATCCTCGGGGCCTCAATGCCTTTATCACTGTAACATTTATTTTGTAGTCACTGCATTCGAGCTCCTGGGCCAATAATAATTCCGCCCTCGAAAAGCCCCCTGGACAATTTTACCCAAGCGTAGCTACTGAACCACTTCATACGCATTTTACTCATTTGCTTCTAAACACTTACGTAGAATACCTGGTCGTGGATAGATAAACGATGGCGACTGACGTTCTTGACACGAAAAATATCTTGTAATGATTGCAACGCTCGAAAGTGGCCGAAAAAGTTTTTGGGGACCCTGCGAGTTGCGACTGCTTCTGCCGTTTAATGCTTTGTCCGGGAGACTGAACAATAATAACACAGAGGAATTGTATTGCTTGCTTGCCCGAGTTGCAGTAGCACGTTTTTCTGCCTGCTGCCGGAATTTCGTGCGGACTTGCCCTGAGCTCTTACGGCGCCATATGCCAGCGCACCGTTCCCGTCCCAATAAAATGTGACACCACCCCCACCATCCGCGTGGTACTTTCTCCCACCTATGTTTTGCGGTAAATGCACAATTCGATGGTCCTTTAAAGGACGTCCGAACTATGCGAGGCAGGCGTAAACATGACCACATGATCACGTGATCCTGAATCTGCGAAATATGAGGCTCTGGGAACGAAACAAAATAAATGCGTAAGACGTGTCTCCGGGATGTGGGATATATGTGGGCCATTAGAAATGACCGTGTTAGATGGAAAATGATATTGTGCTTGCGTTATGCTTTAAATATGTTACAAATCGCCCAGTTAAACAGGCAAGAACAGAAGCTCAAGGGAAGATTTAGGCTTCTGCTTTTCTTCTGGGCTTGGAGAAAAGTGTGTAAAGCGTACCGAAACGGACGCCAGGGCAGCAAGGTTTTGCCCTGACGAACACATGTCCACTTGTCGAAACGTTGGATCTCGCGACATTCCCTGTTCTTTATCATTTTCGACAAGCTGATCACCATATAAACGGTAAGAGAAGAGAGAAAAAAAGGCCACCAGGGGCAAATATGTGGAGGTTAACCAAGCTTAGCTTGTTCGCTATGCTGTAGTAAGGAAGGTGGAGCCGTGACTAAACGCAATTTCGAAGAATAACCTAAGTGTAACGTGTCTTAGTCGATAAAGGACTAGGTGTAGAGTCACGGCCAAAAAGAAGAAAAAAAAAAGAACAGGTGCTTTCGAGGCTGCAGCATTATATTGCGTATAAGCATTGCGTATGCACCTTGACGAGTAGATAACTAGATTAAACAGCAAAGCTTCTCCCATTATAAAAATGAACTAATATACTGGAACTAACCGCGAATCGGAAAACTTAAGCGGGGGAGTTACCACCAAAGGGCGTCTCTATCTTATCGAAATGAGAGACAATTCTTGCTTCGTTCAAACAGTTCCACTTTGATGTTCCATTGTTATCAAGTATAGAATAAACGACTAAATTCTGCAGAACTTATATTGCTTGCACTCCCTAGTACAGCAGTAGCCTAAGCTATATATTCACGATATGTGTGTGTCCCTTGGAAAAAAAAAAAGGAAAACGGGGACTCTGGGAAGGATTCAAGTAAATAACGGAGACAAACTCTTGAGACGAAGACAAAGCTGCTTCCAGGCGTATTTTCGTAGGCAGGCTGACACTTGCTCGCGTTTTACCGTGAATGTTTTAAAGATGTTGAGGTGCCCTCTGCGGTGCTCCCAAAGAGGTCTCTCGAATACAAGCATTGCCATTATTTATTCAGGCCACCGAAGAAAAGGCGGCATCGAGAAAAGTATAGAAAAACAGTTCGCGGGAGAAATAGGCAAGGCCTGGAGCATGCGAAGAAAAGGCGAAGGGGGGAAAGTAAGGTAGCGAAGAAAGACAGTTGAGTACATTCACGGTTCACTTCACTGCTGTTGGCTGGCCGCACTGGCTCGGGAATACGGCGCCGCATAAACGAACACAAACGGTAGAAAGGGGGACACATGGCTGATAAGAAGCCTTCCTGCTCGGGAACACGCCGGAAGTGGCGTCTGTTGCCCTTTGTTGTTGCAGCTGCTTTTTCCCTCCCTGCCCGCGCAGCCTTGTTCCTTCGCATGTACGAGGGAAGCGCGCGCCCCGCTGCATCAGAATCGGGATTACTTCTCTTCGGTTGGCTTTGACTGCGCGCTTACACGCGCGCTCAGAAGCCCGTGCCCTCTCCGTCAGAAATGCCCGCACGGCTGCCGCAACGCTACCGCAAAAATTAGGACTACACGAGATTGAGCAGTGCTGCAGCTGCACGCTTTGCAGCAGCTTCTGCTTAGGCCACTGCATTTAACCGCATCTCACCATCGCCGAAAGTGTGCAGTTGCGGCCGTATTATGTTGCGACATTTTTGCCGTTCGTCTTTCCCTTCCATCACACGGCGCATTCCTTGTCCATATGTTTCTGCCATAACGTGTGATGGAAGGTAAAAAAATTAATAGAATGGAGCGGAACTAGTACGTGTGAAGTACGGTAGTAAATTTTTTTTCCTATTGAGTTTAGTAACCTCCATGCTCCAGGGCAGAAACACGTGGCGGCTATATGTATATTCATTAGTAGTACGCGGTGGGACTCCCTGTTTCAGAAAACTGTAACTCCGTATTGTTGGTGGTATAATTGTGCATGGCGGTCGCTCTAGATCTCTCTTTTTGCGGCTGTGAAGGGACCCTTTGCGTGCTCTTCAAACATGCTTGATATTGTGTGATGGACGTATCTCGGTGGTTTGAAGTTTTAAAGCTGTATGACATGCGCAGTCTTGTGTCAGCGTAAGAGTAAACCTGTCAAGCAACACCAGGAAGGAAAGAAAATCGGGAAGGAAGAGGAGGGGGGAAGGAACGGGCGCTGCATAAGTGAAAGTAGGCACACAGCATTAGCGCGAAGTTTATGCGCTCTCATATTATGAAGCCTCTGTGCGAGAGTACGCGTTGACGAACTATCACGTTATGGAAATTTTGATGCATGTCTCACGATACGTGGTGCGTTCGTTTAACCTTGCGCTGCTTGGCACGGCCGTTCTCTCCAACTGTTGATGTGCATCATGGCGTGAAACGCGGTGTGACGAGGAGCCTCGAATTCGGGCTCGGATGACCCTTGCATTGAGCGCGGCTCGTAACGGCCCTTGGTATAGTTCAGCGGACACTCGCGAGCGCAGGGTTAACGACGTCAGCTTTCAGGACTCGGAGCTAAGCGCGCCAGGCGTGTGCACGAAGTCCGCGCGGCGCGTCGGTGGAAACGACGGTGTTCCGGACACTAAAACCGGGGTCGTTGGACGCGTCCCAGCGCTAAAAGTTCGTCCCGACAGAGCCGTCGTATCCATCTGCGGTGGTGACGCTTCTCCGACGCACGCTGACGCTCGCCCGGTAGTGTTGTTCCGCGCTAACCGTTTTATGCGTCTTCCGCATCCTCCGGCGACGGTGTAGAGATGGTATGGTTGGAAACGACGCCGGGGCTTCATCGCCCCGACCTTAACGTTCGAGGGAACAGAAAGAGCGTAATCCAAGCGATACTTGTTCCCGGGATTATGGAGCACTGTAGTCCTACAGAAAAAGGAGAAAGTTCGAAAGCAATCTGTCTGTCTGTCTGTCTGTCTGTCTGTCTGTCTGTCTGTCTGTCTGTCTGTCTGTCTGTCTGTCTGTCTGTCTGTCTGTCTGTCTGTCTGTTGAGTTTACATCTTGTTATACTTTAGCTTAAATGGACCGGTGTAGTTTCGTTATGTGTCCCTTAGGATCAAGGTGACCCATTTTGTGAATTTGGGAACGCCCTTACACTTGTTCTGGTGGTCCGATGTCGATCGGCGACGATTGAAATAAAATGTCGTGTCCAATTTCAAGCGTATGGTGGTGAACGCGCCCCAGTCCGTGCACTATAGCGGCTCATGTAATGCATGGAGCAAGGCATACTTCAGATGTGTGTGGCTGAATTCTAGTGCTCTAGTCGCAGGACATGGTGGGTATTGGGCGCGTGTTGAGTATGTGTAAATGCGGACAATGCTTGGTGTCTATACACCAACCGCGGTCAACCGCGATTGTCTGCCTTGTAGCACGTCTTTGTTGGCCCGTTCCACTGATGCGCGCATAAATGGAGGCTTGCCGCTTCGCGGTTCGCCTTCGATGCCTTCACTGCTTTGACAGCGCAACCAGTGCCACGATCTTCCGTAGCTGGTGCCAGTGTGACTGCCGCGGAAGCCTACGTGTGCTGAAAATGATATTTTTGATCCAGAAGGTGGAAACAGAGGCATTTTTCGTAATTCATCAGTATTATTTTAGTAGTATCAGCGTGATATAGCGTCCTCGTAGTTCAACAGCGTTCAATAGTAGTCGCTAGAGCTGCTCTGCCTCAAACGACATATGCATACGGCATAACGTCTCTTTCCCTCTATTCCATTCCTTTTTTTAGCGCGCACCATTCGCGACAAGGCAGGCCTCGTTATAACATAGGCGGCGCACCGTGCGTACGAACAAATTGCAAAAAAAAAAAAATCATCACACAATATCGACGGCAGCATCAACGTTTGAAAACTGCTTTACTTGCAGTGCGTGTATAACACAGTCTCATATGCGGAAACTGAACAGGCGACAATGATAATATATTTGTCGGTTGCTTTCACTTGATTCCCTTGAAGAAATCAACCCCAGTGTGGTCGTTGTCCTAAAAATTGGCATCCATATACGTCCGAACAACTTCGGGGAAAGGGCAATACAGTTAAGCACACGCAGTGCTCGCGTGATCGCGCGTGCTGCTTGTATTGTAGTGAAATACGGCTTCCTTTCCGTAGGCTAAGCCAGTACAAGTAGGTGGACCGCTGCAGCAAAATATTTCCTTTTCTTAGAAACTGTTCTGATCAGCATTGATTCAAAGAAACTCACGCGCCTGCCACTTCTTTCCAGTTCAGAAAACGATATGTATTCACTCCCCTATAACGGGCAGTGCGACGGCGACAGCTCGGCCTGAGTCAGCGGCAGACGATGGCAGATCGAGGCGCTTTGGGGGTTGGTTGTGGGTAATATTTCAGTGATGAGCAGTCGGAAATATTTACACGCACTTCAAAGATCACGTGTGGTTTCTAGCTCAGTTTTATGAGTGACTGTGCTCTATGATCACGTAGTTTTATAGGTTAGCTGTAAAGAAAGAGACGCGTGCCGATTGGTAGCGCGCACGGTGTCAAATCAGGAATTATACTTCGACGTAGGTTTAGAAACGAACCTGACCGTATGCGTGACCACCAAGATAAACTGCAATCGTGCAGGCCTCGAAACAAGGACGTGTTTATAGTACAGATTACTGTGTGCATTACAGCATCGACCATCGACATTACACTCTTAGCTTAGCATTTTCCCTGAAATTATGCGCTAAACAGAGAGCCGCCTCTCGACGTTTAAGCTGTCTGCACATGACTAAACGGCTTGCATAAATAAATCCGGCCTACAGTTTTCGAAATTTCCACAATGCGATGTTTAACAAAAGAATTATTTTGTGCCATCGCGCAAACTTTCAAATGCGCCATGTGAAGGAACTTATAACTTGATATATAATGGAGTTTCACCGCGTTGGTATCAGAGTCGGGAACACGAGCGCCCAGCTTAAGGGCCTGGCGGCGTGTGCTGACATCGTAAATATCATGCTGGTAATACGATGCCAATTATCCGCGCTGAGTGCTTGGTCAGCGCGAAAGACGCTTGAGCGGATTCAGGAGTGGCATCGATAGTGCAATAGAAGCGGGGAGAGAGGTACTATAGTCATAGTGCGGGAAAACAACTGCTCTTTTGATGGCTTCTCAGAACGCTAAGTGAGTTTATCAAACGGCCGCTCTGTAACCCGACAACCCCCTCTTTCTTTATTTCTTGCTTTTTTTTTTTTATCTATGCCTTCGGGCGGTTTCTTTTAAGCTCTATACAAGAAAGATTTTCCAGGGAAGGCAGCATAGATTATCGCGATAAAGGTGGGACCTGATGCCAACGGGTTTTCGTTTAAGCGCTTAATCCGACTACGATTGAGAGCCTTTATAGCTATTTTTAGGTGATCCGAGTTGGGAGTACATTACCGCCTCCTTACACACAAGCCGGTGCGTAGCTCACACCATCTGAGACTTTCGCTACTGAGGAACGTCGATGAATTAGTCTATGGAACGATGCTAAATATACTGCTGGAATTCAGGGCACACACTGTGTCACCTGCCCTGTGCTTTGGCAGTCCGAACACCCACCGACCTCTGTTCATAGGCCGCGAAGCGTGCTGAGCTGCGCTCGTTCCTCCTCCCCTTGCCACGGGCGTTCTTTCAGTGCCAGCGGCTGTGAGCCGACTTGATGCACTCGAAGCCGTGCGAATCCCGTTCGTATAGTGTGGCCAGCACTCGTAACAGTAGCTGTCATGGGACCGCTCCAGCGACTGACTAGGCCTTGTCTGGCATTCCTTGTCTTGCGTTCTTTCAGCAAATTCTTGCTTGTTTTTCGGGGATGCAGGAGCGCGAGCGAAAGACTAGTGGTTTGTTGTGACGTGCGGGCAGCGCGCCAACAGCACGGAGTGTGACAGCTGACAAATGAAGCAGTGTCCGTGAGGCTCTCGCTCAGTTCTCTACGCCGCTCATAGAGATAAGCTTCACAGTCCGCTCTTTAGCGCAAGCACTGCCTCGGTACTGAAACTGAAATTGGAACGGGTGTTAATATAATAACTTGGACAGCTGAGTCGTAGAACCCTTTGGTCGAGAGTCGGTAAAACATTTCGGACGTTGAACTGACAGTGCTATCGATATAAGGTATATCTTGTTAACATTCCGCTCGCAACAATTGTTCGAAATGTAACTGTCAGCGGGAAAAGTGACGGCAAAGCAACACAGCTAATAGAATGCGGAATCATACGTCGTCAAAACTAGCACTCAGTCTGCAGAGACGCGTCACTATCTGTATTTTGTTCTTGCATGTCTTTTAACCAAGCGTCGTCTCCTCAATAGAATACTTTTGATGTTGCGAAAAATTACATTACTAACAAGAAAGAAGTAGTTTTCACTTTATTGTTCATATAACGACCCTGCCTAGTCGATATATTTAGGGTTCCTAAATAAGACGTCACTGATATCTTCATTTCAGAAACTGGGACCTCTCAAATTTGTTATAGCTCACGCAGGAGGAAAGGATGGAGAGCATTCGGTGAGGCCTTCGCCCTGCAGTTGACATATAATGATAATGATGATGGGCAATAACATGTTTTTCATATGTGAAAGAAAACGTGGAATCTTTGAGGTAATGTTGACAGCATTGACTTGACGCCGGTATTTGCTTTTATTATTATATTTAGTCGACCAACTTAGTCATGGAGACATCGTGGCAGCTTCGGCGACGGCGCGAACTTGGCGATTAAAGTGGCTACTCGCTTCTGCACAGTAACAAGCACATTGCAGAAATGAAACCGCAATGTAAATGAACCCATCTCTAGAGGTATTTTTCGGTTCCACTTTTTACGGTAGCCACTAAAAGCAGAAGATCGTTCCTTCTTTTACCTGAGATACAGCATGACTCTGCGAACAACCAGTGCATACAGAATAACGCAGTGGACTACCGAGTGTCGTACCTGGCCGACCGCAGAGATCACACCACCCTTTTTCATGCACTCATGCGTTCGGACGTGAACTGTAGTATCGCTTAAATGACATATTATTTATCGGTATACACTACAGCCGCAGTTTCCTCACATAGTCCGTCGCAATAACTTACCACGAGTTGACTGCCGCCTTCATCGGGAACAATAAAAATATTAGTTTGGCACGACGAAGCAAGAAAGAAATACGGGTTGACAAAAATGGTCGTGGAGCCGGTTCGCGTAATTCGCGGCCTATCGCCCATGGTGGGTTGCTCCATTTCCCCTAGAACAAACAGCCAACCATCGTTGAATGCGTCAGCAATACTTGTCGTCGATATTACTTTTTCACACTAAGAGCATGCGGTCGACATTTTAAGTCTTCTTCGTGCGCTTCCATGGCAAAAATCTTCATAAAGTCGCGAAATTTTATATACATGCGCCTATTACAAGTATAAACGTAGATATCCATGCAAAATAAGGTTCCATCGGTATAGTTGTCACCCGTCTGCGCAGGGCTTAGCGCAATAAACGTAACTCTTCCAAACCTTGGTCCGCTCCAGGGCCACGAATGTCCGGCAGCCGTTGCCATATTCGCCATGAAGCACTCTTATACGGACATTCTGTACTGGCTCTATACCGGCTCATCAACTTCTCAACAACAATCAGGTTTTTATTTTTCTCCATCTAAATGCACCGCTACGTCCCCACAGTATTCTACAGAAACTGTTTTGCTTCGGCCAACGAAATGCAGAAACTCGGAGTCATGTTGGGGCATCGCTCCAAGAGAAGATGCGTGCCACTGCATCCTTTCAGATTCTTGACTTCCGGTCGATTAGTCATGCAGCAGCGGCTTTCGGTCAACGCAGCCATGAGAGGTACGCTTTTTCCCTCCGTCGAAGATTTCTTTCGTCAGATCAGTTCCGCACAGTTTGACCTCGGGCGAAATCCATGAACCGTCATCTGGTTATCATTCACGAAGAGCCGCCCTCTGAAGGGGCCTCTATTGAAACGCAGCACGAGTGACTGATGATTCTCGCTATATACGCGCACTTCTAAAATACGCGCTTTCAACGCAACGAGACTGGATGTTGTTAATATCTGGACGAAAAAGGATGCGCCACGGGGAGAGAAGAAAAAGTGGGAGAGTGTGCTGAAATGATTCTGCCCGTCAGCGTTGGAAGCACGCATAGAAGTGATGAAGGATGAGAGGCGGAGAAAAGGAAAGTTACTACGCAGAAAAGTATCACGCAAAGGAAGAGCAACGCTATCTCCCAACGCAAAAGCTGAATCCATGTCACTTTTTTCCCCTTTACATTCAGCGTCTATGCGGCACCACCAACTGAAAAGCGAGAATGAATGTCGCTCAGACATTGGAGACTCGGCGATCCTTTAGAGATCTCCGCTTGTTTCTAGGCTGTTCGACAGTGCCATTGCTTTGAGCAACGACGGTGCTTACATGCAAGGACAAAGGCTTTCTTCTTATTCTTAGATTTTTTTTTGCAGTCTTCGAGATCAGTCGATTATTGAGCAGTTGAAAGATTTACTGAAACTTTAAAAGCGCGAAACAAGTGGCTACAGGGGCACCGAGATGGTCCACAGGCGCGGGGCGCGAGGGCGGCAACTGCCGCGCAACCATTATTTTGTCAGCAGCACTAATTAATGGAGAACAGACGTCGTCTAGGCGTATACCTTGCTGTAGTCCATACAAAATGTATTCCGCAAAGGGGTTTTTACGTTGTTATTGTACATTCTGCTAAAGTAAAAAAGTTTAATGTGCCTCATCAAACGCGAAATGTCACCGGCGTTGGCGTCACCAGAAACTGAACCAAAAATGCGATGGAGTCAAACGAAGTCATAACGTTCGCTTGGTGTACACCAAAACTGCAGTGGCGTGGTACGGATGTGCGGCTAACAAGAGAGATATGTCATGAAATCATTTGTAGAAATACTTGTCATGCACTTAAAGATTGACGATAATACCATCACATGTGACATGATAGGCCACACGTGATTGTATTATCGTCAATCTTTAAGTGCATGACAAGTATCTCCTACATTAAGCGATAGGAAGACAGCCGAGTGAGTCAGATAACAGACAGGGGTAGCCGACAACATAATAATCCACATAAAGGATTAAGGCAAGAAAAAGTTAGGCAGCTACCACTAAATCGCGCAAGGCCAGATCACAGTGAAGCTGCCCAATAGTTAACTGAAACAGGTCACTTGATAGTCATGTGATAGTTTGGTGGAAACATGTCACGTTGCCAAAGTCACGTAAAGCAAGGCCATTTGACACGTTTCCGCCAACACCACGTAACGCGATGTCACATGACATGTTTGCGCCAAAATCACGTAACGCAATGTCACGTGCTAATTCTTTATGCTTGACAAATTGCAGATAGCTTAAACAGCTTCGCTCTTAAAATTGGCACGCCTGACATATTACGGCTAGCTCAAGCAGCTTCGCTCCTATAAAATGGCCATACGCAGGCCACGTAATGAGAAGTCTAGCCGATGATCTAACCGATGCATGGTCATTTAGTTCACCAGAATGTGTAGCAAGAGAGCGGAAGCGTAGCCGTGGATGAAAGAAAGACGGGGTGACGAAATAAAGAAATTTTCAGACATAGAACGAAAATCGCTCGCGCAGGTAGGGAAAGGATGGAGAGCTTTGGAAGAGGACTTCGTCCTGCAGTACACCTTAATAAAGAAGGTTCAACACCTTTTAGTTCGCAGCTGCAGTGTATCAATGAGGGCCTATTTTCGCTTGTAAGTCCGTTGCACAGGCTATATCACGGTCAGGTAAAGCGTAAGAGCTTTTATATAGAAATCGATTCACTTCTGGATCCACAGGTGCTCTCTTGTTCAAGTTAGAAGTCGCGTAAATTGTAGTTTTCAACTGTAGGTCGCCGCGGTCTGTTACTGCGACAATGCCGGCAGAATGGCAGCGAGTGGAAGCCAGCGATGGAACAGTAGACGCCATCGCGTACGCCGCATGCGCCTTGACTTAACATTGATAGAGGAACGACTGAGGCTGAGAGAAGTCGCACTCACATTACTGTTCGAAATCACAGCTATATTGTGGATATTAAAAAGATATGCTGAGATGATCTTACACTGAATCGGACTTTTCAACGTCGGAGCTCTTCCACAGCCACATCCAGTGCGAACTCGGGTAACGTGTAAGGCTGTCTTCCAATGCTAGACCGAATCGCAAACAGTTTAGATTTGAAAAGACAGAAAGCTGAGCGAGTTGGTAAGGATCTATAGTGAAAAGATCAGGCGTGCAAAACACGGACACAAGAGGAAGAAGTGGACAACACGAACGCCGACTATCAACTCAAGCAGAGCACAGAGGCGAAAAAGAAAGAAGACACACAACTTATCTGCGCATGTCAAGTGGTTAAACGTGCCGGTCTACGCGAGGGACATCTGTTAGGCATTCTATTTCTTCGCTGTTTAGGCTAATCGACGGCTGACTCACGCACGCGCTTCCATTAATACTGATATGCCAGGCCTCGACCATCAAACGCGTGTCTTCATTCTTGTCCCTGTACGAAATCTCGCATTCGTCTAACTTGGGTGTGCAGTTACCGTCCTGGCAGTGTAAAGATTGATTAGACGGCGTTATACCTGATTGACAGCTACGGAGACAGCTTCGAGCCCAAGTCGGTAGAGTAATGAAACAGGTCCGGATAACGTCAGTGCGGAAGCTAAGGAAGACACAGAGAGTTGTCGTTCGTCTTACCTATTTCGTGTTTGATTCCACGTAAACCTCAACGTAGCTTTATTAACTGCTAATGAAAGCGCCAACTTGTGGGCAGACGGCAATCCCGGTGCGATCCGAGCAATCCGCTCATCGCCCATCTTGTTTGGCCAACAAAGTATCTTGCATCGCTTTTGTCTTTGACGCTGTATTCGTGAAGCTGTTTATTTTGCTGTCTACGTGAGCTGTAACGGGACTTAAAAATGGCCGCTGTCAACTTAGTTGTCTCTATAGATGTAGGTGGTGAGTATTTCAACAGACCCAAAGACGCGTAAGCTTGCTATTTGACGCTGTAATCCGCTACACAATATGTGGAGCAGACCCAGGATTCGGGTTACACGACCAGGTAATGGCTATAGGGAACCTCTTCCAAGGAACACCATCCATCACTAATTTACTCAACTAATTAATAATCGCGATATGAAGGCATTGTGATTTCCTGGGAGAAATTTTGAGGCTGCTCACTTATCTTTCTTCTTTGCTATATCAAAAGTGTCTCAAGCACAGGGCAAGGGTACCCGTATTTTCATTTACGTCTGACCTGATTGTGAAAAACCTTAAACAAAATTATCCCTAGTACCCGCTTCTGCAAGCCTCTTTGGTTGCGTATGGAAAGGTTATCAAGCAGTATATCCTCCACGCCAACAGTCGCCGTCACGGACTATGAGCGTACCTAGAGGTATTTGATTGATTTCTGGAGTTTTACGTCCTGAAACAACGCCATGATTATAAAAGAAGCTGTAGTGGTGGGCTGCGGAAATGTCTACCACCTGGGGATCTTTAACGTGCACTGGCATCGCACAGTACACGGGCCTCAAGCATTTGGCCTACATGGAAATGCAGCAGCCGCGGCCGGGGTTCGATCTCGCGACCTTCGTAGCCGAGTGCCGTAGCCACTGAACCACCGCGTGCACCTCGAATGGTTGTGCAATGGTTTGTACGCAACGAAAGAGTACAGTGAAGAGCAAAGATGTCATCACGATATACAAAAGACCATGATCTATAGACGTAGCGTACGCATCAAACTCGCGTCTTCGTGGGCCAAGTTTCCTAATTCGCCAGTGCACGTTATAGAACCCCAGGAAGTCTAAATTTCCGGAGACCTCCACTATGGCGTCTCTCATAATCAGAGCTGGTTTTGGGACGTTAAACCCCACAAATCAATCAAGTTTCCTATTTCGTACACCAAGTATCCCCACCCGTCGTGCGGCGGATCGCCTGTGAAACTGCACCGGCGAGTGTCCCGCTTCAAATATTTAAATGCAGGCGTTACAGGGACGAAGGGCTCTTTGAGGAAAATGCCGTATGTCGCATCGTATAGGCTAAGAGTAACGCGTCTTCCACCCTTTTCGTAATCATATAATATTTGTCTTTCTTCTGTCGTGAAAATGGATCCAGGCTTCGCCTAGATTATTCTCATACAAAAAGAAAGGGAAATATATTAGGCTTTCAACATTTAAACTCTGCTCTAACTGTCGGCCATACAGTTCTCGCTTTTGACATAACTGTTTCAGCAGCGCAGAAGAAAAAAAAAACTGCATGTCGCTCTCTTTAGGCGCATTTGCATCCCTCTCAATGAGCTTGGATTCCTTTATTTTTTTCTTCGGCAACGTGCTCCATGCGACACATAACGGCTAGCTCGCTCTCTAAAGCGAAGCACAAGGCGGACGCCATGCAAGACGAGCAGAGGAACTGGGCTCTCATCATTCGAGCAGAACGCGAAGTTCTCGGGCGGGCTCTGTAGGGTAGTCGGCGTGGCCAGACCCATAGCCAGACCAGATGGTCGGCTGGCATGGCGCGATGCGCACGCGTAATTGGCCATGTGCTTCTTTTTTGTTCTTTTTTTCGAGGCCCGAGTCTTGTTACGCGCCTGCTAAAGGGAAACAATGGCGACGCATTACGATCCCTTTCCACGCGGCAACGCTTCCCTCTCTTCCTCAAGATGCACTTCCATCCAACTAGCACACACACACACTAAAAAAAAAAAAAAAAAAAGAAGACAGGAACTTGCTCTGGCCAGGCAGCAGATAATTTGCTATTCGTGCGGTTTCGCAAAATGCTTACGCCGTGTTGGTGGTTTTGAAATCCCCTCGCTTCGGGCAATGGACTTATTTTAGTACCCGCGTGTTTTCTTTTATGCGCGCCAAATTCGGGCTCAAGCTCTCATGTCCCACGCCTTTCCAACGGGTGTCCTGCTCATTTCGTACTTTTCCATGCGCATGTTTAACGCTGAAAAAAAAAGTGAGGAAGAAGTGCATAAGCACACACTGAGGTAGCGCCTGTACATGGGCATTTATAGCCAATTTGGTTTTGTCCACTTTAATTTCGTAGAAAAACGCTTAATCACAAAAGTTTGTGTGTTTGGGCGCACGTTTTAATTCTCTTTCTGTTCTGGGCTTCATTCGGCACTAATACAGAAAAGGATGGCACTATTCGAGCTTTGAGACAGAAAAGAGAATGTTGTGCATCCGGCGTAAATGAAAACAACAGTCGACACCGAGAACGTCGTAATATCATAAGGTGGTGAACGAAATGGGGGCAGCGAACGTTTTCAATAAACCCTACTGTTGCTGTTGCCAGGACGTGTCTGTAACATGATGAATTAGGCATTCATTCGGGAACGTTATTGCTTTAGAGGAGCGAGTGCCGTCTACCGTGAAGCGCCAAAGCGATTGCTACATATTATAATGACGACAGAGTAAACAATTCTCTCTACTCGCTGCATCGAGAAACGCAATGCGATAACGCTGGAACAAGAAATTCTAGAAAGAAAGGCTGCTTTGCTACGCCTCTCTCTCTCTCTCTCTCTCTCTCTCTGTCTTTTTTTTTGCATTTCCTAGCATCTTCGACGGATCTATGCGCGTGCTCTCCCTCTAGATCGAATTGGGTACTGTATACTATCTGCGCAGATCGCATTGGCGCACGCTTTAACGATCCCGTGAAACCGTTCCCATTTTCTGCGTTGGCAAACGACGTTGTCACTGTGCTACGCGCGTGCAATTTATTTATACTGCCATCGGTATAGCAACTTACCCTGGGCTGCAGCTGATGGCATGAGCGATAACCTTTATTTTTTAGCTTGCTTTATTCGCCGCACGAGAAGGACGAGAGGCTGCCGTCAGTGCGCCGTTTTAACTTGCACGCGGATTCGAGTGCAGCTCGCTCCGCAAGGGTCACGCATCGATCGCCCTTCTTATCATGACACAGCGTTTACTACCAAGTATGTATTTCAAAGTAAACCACGCCGTGGCGCCACTGTCTGTGCCAACTTTTTCACTAACGATCTTCGCGTCGTGCTTTTCTGAGCGCAATGCATTTCATGTCGCGTATTGTCAAATGTCGATGCGACCGCTGCTTTGCTTCTATCGACGTAGAGCAAATGACAGCGTTTTAACTAAAGGCGCTGCGAAGTCTACTGGACTGCGTGAAGTTCCTCAAACCGTTGCTTTTCCTCGACCCGTAGATTTCTCGCATTTTCTCTAATGCTCTGCGCCAAACCCCAAAGACGGTGGTAGCGCCATTTTCGCGCAGGCATCTCAGCTCACAGTTTGGCTTCATAAAATATTTTCGACGCAATCCTACGCGGCAAAATGGAGCCAAGCGGCCGTACACTTTTTCGAGGTCCCTCCGGTTGCGACAGTGAGTGTAGGCGTGTAATCGTGTCGGAAAGGTCAGCATGCATCCAGCATCGTCGTGTTCTGCAAGCCCTTCCCACACGTATCCCTGCGTCTTGTCTCTGGAAGAGGGAAGAAAAAAAAACAGGGAGCTATGGCGAGGAAGAGCAACCGGATAATGTAGACAAGAGCCGAGCTCACCCCGTTCCACTACAGCTATCTGCAGTCCGGAGCTGACAAAAGGCCCAATATGAGGCATCACATCCGGTGACGCTGATCGACCGGCCTGACTTCTTTGGAGATTTGCAGGCTGCCTGTCGGTCGGCATCATCACCCTCTCTACAGCCATTGTTGTCATCTGTCGTGCGCTGGTAACATTTCAGTGTTGATGACCGACGGCCAGACTGCGAGGATGGCGGTCAGCGGTTGCTTCGCACTTGTTTCGCGCGCCCTTTTCCACTTCTTGCTGAAGCGTTTCGTTCTGCTGTGTGCGCAGGTCGCTGTCTCTGCTCTTTGATGGCCGCATCTTTACTGACTCGTAGATCCGCGTTCGTTTATTTTTAGTTCTATATGTGCAGCTGAATGCGAATATTTTCATGAATAGGTGACGTTCTCTAACTGCAGGTTTTAAGAGCCGTGATAAAAATGCACATCTTTTCCGAACAATACTGCCGTTATGAGTATTCTGGTTTCCTGCGGTGCAAGGAGATTTCCCCTCATAATTTTCCTCTCTTCTTTTTCTCTCATCGAATAGGTGGGTGCGACTAAGAATGTTCACAAATAATCTGGGCTGGCAACTTCCGCTCAATCTTCTGGAACTGGGGAAACTAGCACTCGCTTGTGCTAAAGCCCCGAACACAGGCCTAACTACATCCGGAGTCCATATCAGAATAGAAGAGCTCTTGCTATTCTAATGCAAGCTCTGGAGAAATTGGAAAGCAAAAGTGTGTTGTTTTCAAGCAACATAGTAACGTTGGTTAGCGAGATATCGTGATTTTTCTTACAAATGCTTGCGATATTCATGTTTCGTCCTGAAAGTAACGATCCAAACATAAACGTCAACCTGTTCTTATCCAGCAAAACTGGCTGTTTTTCATTAGTGTGGAAACGCTGAATTCGAGCAGAAAGCGTTTCTTGTTCTCCCTTGTACATACATATTACTCTGTTCCTACGGTGCGATGAGAGCTGTCGGCGTCATTTCTAGTACACAATCTCCACTCCAGGGACCGAATCCACGACGAGTCGCTTTCATATGAGCTCTTTGTCATTGGCCGGTCACCTTCAGTAATGATTTCTCTTGCTTCAGGATTGGCAGAAATTTTCTTCTTACAAACAATTCTCTCGTAGAATGGTTTTGTGAATATAGGCTGGGAATTTTTCTCCCAGTTCCTCTGAAAGTGAAGGGGAACTTTTATTTAGAAGAACACTGCTAGTCCTACTTTTCCACTTATGCGGTGTTTATATAGCATGATTACGAATAATTACGATCATGTAGAAATGGCCCGCAAGAGTACAAATGTATAAAGAGCGTACATCATCATAATGTTGAGGTGTTGGGCTGGTTGGTTCGGGATAACTTGCAAAGGGTATGTTGAGAAGTAATGGGAAAAGAAAAAGGCAAAGACAGGAGTGGCGCTGAGTAAACTCGGCTGTCAAATGAGCGTCTTTCCTGTCTCCACCTTTTCCTTCCCGCAGTACTTCTGCGCTCTGTTTTGGAAGTTATGCGCTTGTCTTTTTAGTTTTGTATATTTCGCCCTGCAGTTTGAGTTGTGCTTATGATGAGAGTACATACACGCGTGCGCTGGCTGACGACTGTCTAACAACTCCTTAATAAATGCCAAGCTCACCAACTTTTCACGTTCTCACTCCTTGTAAAATGACTTAACCATGAGGATAAATCTTTTAGCTTTACAAAGCCGTCGTTATACGCCTCACAAGTCTCCAACCCCGGCATTCGGGAACGTTATCAAAACGAAGAGGTTTCTGGTGCACATGAGAGTGATCCTAATACATAGTAAGGCGCAGTAGCTTTATCACTTCATCCGCGTTTTCATTTTATTTCACTGCGGCAAACGCCGAATATTATTCATTGGAATGTTATTATCGAAGCGAAAAAGTTTCATTTGTATGTATCCGAATGAGCAAATCCAGGCTTAAAAGAAAGGGATACATTCTCAGTGGGGCTGTTTCTTTCAAAATGTACTGAAGACGCTTCTCCTGCTTTTCCGGCATGTCAAGGCCCTGGAAAAAGCATATTTTTCGTCTTTTTTCGTCGAGATTCTTAGTTTATAAGCTTGGCGGTGTCAAGTATACCGTAAAAGGTATAATTTCTGACAGCCATTTCGGTGACAAGCAAGGCAAGTAATTGGGTTTTGTGCAATTTGCTCCAAAGTTCCCGCGCAGAGGTCTATTTTCTACTTGATGCGACGCTTCGAAGTTTACATTAGGATCCAGTGGTTTTGACACATTTATGTGAGCCTGATAAATCTTTGGGCACGCCTTGTGCGATTTTATTTCACACGTGTTCACTTCAAATAACTAAAATAACTATGGCCAGAAAAATGTGCTTAGCTTTCTTTTTTTTTCTTGGGGGGGGGGGGGGGGTAATTAAACAGCGTTTAATTGAGTAAACTCGTTGTGGAGCCTCAATCCCACAAGAGCGAAACGAAATAATTACGGTATGCTTCAACGTCGTGATCAATTGATAACGTGCGCTTGGTACAACGCGCCGTGGAACGTGTAAATTATGTTCATTACGTTATCGAGACATGTTCACGTAGTCTTGTGATAAAAGGCGAGTCAGCCAAAAAAGTTGGAGCGTGCGTCCCCTTAAGGCATCAAGAGAACCGAACGATTGGGAGGGTCAGTTTAGGTGTTTTCGGTGACGTAATCATCGTACGGCATCCTAACAGCGCACTCGGCTTTCTGGGTTGGTGACGAGTTCCTTAAGACACCAGTTCGCCACCATCTCGAGGAATCGAGCCTTCTTTTTTTTTTTTCATACCTGAAACCGCGCAGTAAGCTCAACGTGCACTTTGAGCGGGTGGCATAAAAGGTGCTTCAATGCGTCATCTTTAGCACCGCGAAGTAATTGAGACATTATACCTAATAATGAAGTCTACGACTACCTAAAAATGTTTGAATACAACAAATTGCAAAGGTGCAACGCAAACATTGCTAGTGGCAATTAGTGGCGGCCGCATACGTATTTACGGCCCACTTCAATTGTCACCAGCAACGTATTATTACTTTTCACGAGGCAACAAGACACACCGAATAAGTAATCACTCGACATGGGAAACTTGGTTATTTCAAAACGCTAAATCTCAAGCTTCTTACAAGGTGAACGGAGAAAACCACTAAGGACTCATGCAACTATGGCATACAAACCGTCGATGTGAAATGAGTTATTCCTTTTTCCCAGTTCCTAGCACTGCGGAATTACTGGAGCGTAGTTAATATGTGCAGCAACAAGCTCTCTGTGACATTGTTTCTGTACCCAAAGGTGCGGCGTTTTTGTGGCGACCTGCGTTGAAATAGCGGCCGCGAAGTAACGGCGCCTAAAATAACGTAAGATGTCTGAATTATTACCCACTGCCAACTGTATCTCAACGCAATGCCTTTCATTTAGCGTATTTCCGGACCGTGAAAACCTGGCACGTCACGGTCCTTTCTTACCATCTTCTTGCCAGGGTAGGTGTTTACCTGTGGAGGAAAGGAAAAGTGTGACCACAGGGGGATGAAGCGGGAAATGATTCTCAACAGAAAACTCATGCATTATCTGCGCCGCCTACTTAAAAAGGAAAATAAGGGAGAGCGACGGGGGAAGGGGGCGATGTCGGAAGCACGAGTGGCCAACGCATCTCTGGGCTGTCGAAGGAAACGTGACTTGTGAATTTTTCATAAGTCTGCTACTGCTGTGTATGCCATGTGCGCTGCAGACACCGACAGCCCGTCGAGCGATTGCGCGCTGGTGGTCGTCTAGAGGCCTGCCGTTGCAACCATTCTGTAAACAGGAGCTCGCAATAAACAGGACTCTTTCTTTTTCCTGCTCCAGCTTTCGTTGAGATTTGCTTGCTCTCAGAGTTCGTCCATTGGTCGGGGCTCTCGCACGGTGGATGGCCGCGTGCACATTCCCACTCGCACCCGTGAGGGGAGTTTGTCATCGGCCTCAGATTTATTTAAACAGTGCAAAGGAAACGAGCCCGTGTCGTGATATTTTCGGCGTTATACGAAACTATGTAAATTTATACAACGCACTTGTGTTATTTAACACAAGTGCGTTTAAGTACCTCCACTGCTTTTTAAATGCACATAACATAGCAAAATCTTGGAGAGTAACAAATGTGAATATGACCTGTTATTTTATAGAGAATGCCCGCGCCCGAAGACGCTAAAGCTTGATATGTGTTACCGACACTTACTTTTTAGAACAGCCAGCTCTATGAATAATATGTGAACATGTAGCTTTTTTTTTTAATTCTATATCGCTGTACTTTTCTCATCGCCTCGTAGCACCGATACTACTAGCACATCTACAATTTGTCCGGATGTACGCAGGATGCCCTCAGTGAGGAGGAGAAAGGAGTAAAAGAAAAAGGGCATTGTGATCTTGAGTTAGAGCAACTGTATACAATCCTATTTTCTTTTACAGCGCCCGGTTGTCGGACGACAGTTTTACTGTTAATGTAATGTATTCGTAATAAGCTTCTCATCATAATTAAACAAAAACTACAAGCTACTAAAGCAGGGATGATTTTTTTTAGTCACATGCGGTAATTCTGGTTCTCATCACTGCCTGGAGTAAATATCTCGACCACCTACTCTTCCCTGTGAAACTAAATTCACGAAAATTCTGATGCCTCCAACATCCTTATCGTCAGCGGCAAATTGCCACAAAGTATCAGCACAATCGCTCCTCTTATAAGCTGTTGTTTCAAACAGTACAGGAGATTACGGCACACTGTGAACTCGATAAACGAAGGGCTTAATAACGAAGAAGCACTAAGCAAAGACTTACGAACGAGTGGGAGTTGTCAGGAGGCGTCCCAGGAGTGTGCGCGAAAGTAGAAAAGAATGGCTAGTTGGTGTGTTAAGATGACTGCAGTTGCCGAAAAGGACGAAAACGCCGAACAATTATTAACAAGAAAGCGGCGTGAGTGTTGGAAGTGGAGTGGCTTTCAGGCAGACATTAGCGGTTAGGGTAAGCTCATCAGCAAGAAAGTCGACTCAATCGCACACGCAGTTATGGAGGTGACTTAATAAAACGGCCAATTTCGTTGTATAATAGAGCGAATTCGAGAAGTTCCGGCTCATATCATTAAGAGCCTGCCGTGACGTAGTCGGGTCCTTTGATTTATCTTGCATTCCGAGATGAAAACTTCACGCCTCTAGCTTGCTCAGGAAATTGGACGTCCTTTTTGATCAAAATAGCCTCTTTTGAAGCACTAATAAACGCACGCTTGCTGAAGCCGCATAGAAAAGTGCACCGGAGCAACTGGGTCTTACAGATATAAATTTTCAATGTTTTCTGAATTTATTCTACATATTACGGATAAAATGCTTCACGGCCGGTGCCCTGGGCACTCAGTTTTCACATTTTTTCCTGGAAAGAACGTTATACAAAATGAAACGGCAAATACTATGATACTTTTACCCCACAGAAATGTCTCTGCACAAGGAATCAATCGTGTAAAAAGCTTGATTTTTTCGTTCTGCAAGTGGACTTTTCATCAGCACGTCAAGTCAAGTTTATTAAGATTATATTTGGCCGCTTCAACTGTTTGTCGTTACTGGCCGCTGTAGTTTGCTAACGCAGTGTCATCCATATCTAGGCTTCCAGGCTTGGCGAACAAATGTTCGTGCGAATCACTGTATGGAGTTCAAGTTGTTTTATGCGTACGGGTTTTGTTCATAGTTAACGGGGCATTCCAAATGTAATAATTATTTACAGCTATAAAGTGTGCTTTCACAAAACGCAGTTGTCCAGCTACATTGGCTAACTGCCGTTCTCACGAATCTTTCAAAGTAATTGATTTCTGACGCTTAACGTCCCAAAACCACGATCTGATTGAGAGACGCCGTAGTGGAGGGCTTCAGAAATTTTGACCACCTGCGGTTCTTTAACGTGCACTGACATCGCACAGTACACGGGCAACATTTCGCCTCCATCGAAATGCAGCCGATGCGGCTGGGATTCGAACCCGCGACCCTCGGATCAGCAGCCGTGTACCGTAGCCACTAGACCACCGTGGTGGGGCAAGCTTTCAAAGTAAGTGGTGAATGCGAACCCAAAGCCTCCATTCTAAAGTAATGACTCGTATTGAGCAAAATATCCGTTAGGACAGTTTCCTGTGTGAGCGGCGTTTGTGCGTCCGCGACACGTGACAGGTATTTTGTGGTCACTATGGTGATGGCCAATCGCAGATGTCACTTGTGAAAAAGAAACTTTGGACGTTCCTGTCTAGTGACGCTTAGGGTGTCCTTGATATCTGGTGGTAATAATACAGTTGTTAGAAATTCTGGTAACGAACCAAAGTTCCACATTCTGGGCCAGCAGGACACGATTTAGGCATGCACAAGCGTTGTAAATGCGGTCTAGAGATTCATATTTACCCAACTGTTCCTTCTTATGAACTGCTAATGGGTGCCAGTAGGGAGAAAATGTTTCGTTCGTAAGTGTCCCTTTATGTTTTCCTGCTATTATCGTTTAGAATTTCTTGCGCATTACTCTTGGCTAAATTTTTTCCTTCCAAACAATTTCAGCCTGAAAAAAAAATATCTGTGAATGCCGGCCGTGATGCCCTCATGAAGACCTTGTTCACTGTCATGCGTTTTCAGCGTCTTAATAACGATACCTCATTGAACTACAAGCCCACTTTTGCACCAAGGCAACAACTAATACACTACATCCTACACTGAGTGCAATTTTCTGCCACCTGCTAGTCGGTGTGTTGCGTACCGCCGCAGTAACTTGGCGTCTCAGATGTTGGGCTGCTAAGCTCGAGGATTATTTCTGTCCACGTGGGCCATATTTTCGTGGGAGCGAAACGCAAAATAGCCATGTACTTGCATTACGCGCACGCTGAAGGACACCAGGTGGTCAAAGTTAATCCGGAGTCTGCCTATGCGAGCTTTCATTGGAAGTTCTTTTTTCTTTCTCCTTTTTACGACTGGCCGGGATAAATCAGAAATTAAGTTTTGAAAGATAGCCTACATAAAGCTGAGTGACGGTATAGAGTTAAAGTGAAAATCAAGGCGAGCCCTTATGATGACTAGGATGGCAACGCGCGGCAGACACCCGAGGACTGATTAAATTATAAGCGGTCAAAAGCTGGCCGTAATTTACCCGGCGGCCAGACCAGACAGCTCGGCGTCCTGGGCGAGCCGCTCACCATCTGATTTTAGCCGGCTCGCGAGCCGTGGGCAGGCGTGGTGTGTCGACACGCAGGACCGCGTCATGGGCCGCAATAGGGGTTCCCTCCTTCCACTCCTCCGTCGGAACAATGTCCCCGCTCATCGCGAAGAGTTGTAGCCACGGCAACTGTTCCATCGTGGCTCCGCGCAGTTCCCCGATGCCCGCTGTCGCTCACCGTACTGGCTTCAGAACATCGCGGCCATTTGTATGATCGTCGTGCCGTCACGAGATTCGGCGCAGTGATAATGTAGAATATGTGCGGGAACACTGCGTGTTCGCATGCATCTTGCTCATGCCATATTGGAGCAGTAACTCTATTTTTCGTACATTTAAATTTTCCTTATTTTTCGGACAGCTAATTCGCGCTCAAGTATTTTGCGAGTGCTGAAAAGGTTTCCCTTAACCCTCACTGCGTTTCGAAAGTATTCAAATAAAATGAAGTCTGAAGACTACAATGTTGCTATGGTAAGGCATATTTCGGGGTGTGGAATGATTCCATAGCTGGAGATTTCCCTGGAAGTGTTTCATTATTCAAAGAAAATGTAACTTTGCGTAGCTTCCCATAGCGCTCACAACTTAAACTTATCTGCACTGGAACCTCCATTTCGATGAAATTCTACAGGCAACAATGACGTGACCCTGCGCAGCCGTGTCACTTCGTGTGCTCAACGATGCCACAGACGCGGCGCTTACCACACTCCTCGTCTTCACGGACGCAACGCGTTCTTGTTCCGTTTTTTTCCCTCCCGTTGTTGCGCTCACGACGATCGTCGTCTTTCACGGCGGTCACACGTCGTTGGCTTGTCTCACATCGTCGAGCGAGCATACATTTGCGGCATGCACCTCGTTTTGATGCTCAGCGGAGGCGTGCCGGTTCAACGCGACGCTACTTTTAGGCCTAAATGTACCAGATGCTGAGTGCACGTTTTGCGCCCATTTGGCTGGCGTGTCAAAACGTGCTCCTTCTGCATACGGTACTGAGAGTAGGAATCACAAACGCTATTTTCGTTCGGTGATCGCCCACGCGGTCGGCGCCATCGCTGCCCCGGATAGATAGATGGGTTGCATGGAGTTTAGTCGCATCCCCTTTTAGGATGGCGGCTCTAGTGCCACCAAGTTCTGTGTTAACCTTCTCTGTGCTTTGCAGTTTGTGATGCTCGCCTTCAAGGATGCTGGAGGCAAGCGTCCAAGAGGGGTGTCTCTTGCAACACGCGCGCTCCTCTTGCCGAGTTAGACCACAGTTGTGTCTGGAAGGTCGTGGGAAGGGGGAAAAATTATACACTTTAAACATTGGGAAGCTGACACGCATACCATAAGGTAGAAACTTTGCTTAAAGGAGTACTGACAAGCTTCTCAGTACTCCTTAAAGGCGCGGGAGCAACATTTTTCGTCTTATTGGCATGCATTGTTCACTCCTTCCACACACCAGAGACAAGAAAGACGTATCGATTATTTAAGTTGATTTTAAAGTTTCCATTGACCAGTGTTTGCAAGCCAGTCCCATCGAAATGGACAATACGATAGCGTGTGAACGCAGTCGCCTAAATATTGCCGAGGTCGCTGCCACAGTCCCTTAGCGACAATAAAATCATCGTTGTTTTTGTGACCACGTGTAACCAGCAGTAGCCAACAGAGCTGCTGCAGCTCCCTCGCGAGCTGCTGCCCCTACGTGACTTAGACCTACGTCCGACTGCGTTGACACACTATGACACCGCCCCCTTGAAATCGAAACCTAAAGTAGGTTTTAACGGCAGCCGTGCAAAATATATATTGATTGCGTTCCGAAGCACCACGGTACTCTCTTTAGGGTTGTCGGCTTCTGGGCTTTTATTCTGGGCAGTAATAAGAAACTGTCCAAAATTTTTGTCAGTACTGCTTTAAAGGGACCCTGAAACGGTTTTGACGATTTTGTGAAAACACGGTGATCCGGTAGAGCGAGTCGTTAGGATCATTATAGGCCAGATTTCAGCGCTCTGCGTAAAGTGTGTAATTTACAATGAGGCTTTGAACACGCGCATCGCAAAATATCGCAGCGGCTCGTCGAAATGCGTTCTCAAACGCCCCCGCCTATCGAACGATTGAATGGGAGGCCGCTAATTGGCCCCCTAACAAGTGACGTGCACGTAATTTTCCCAACCTAACTGCAAAAACGTGCTCCTACAACGTGCTCCTTCGTTTCAGCCAACGGTATCGTCGCGGCATCTGGCGGCGTACACACGAGTCGCCGGCGCTCTATTACAGAGGCTAGCACTTCCGAGGCCGGGGACCTCAGTAAAGATATCGGGACGCTATGTCGGTGCGGAGGGCTCCGCAGGGCGGCTGACGAGGGAGGCGCAGTCGTCGCTAGCGCGCACTCCACAGCTGATCGAGTTGAGGAGGAACAGCAGTGGTAAGGAGGAACGCGACAGAAATAAGCTCATAGCTGCCTTAGCGCATGGTTCTTCGCTTTATTTATGGGGTGAATGATTTTACAATTGTTTTGCCTAATCAGTGACGCAATGTCACTGTCAAAAAAATGTTAAACAAATGTCAAAAAAACGTTTCAGGGACCCATTAAGATATCTGCCGCTCATCACTACTCCCCCGTAGACTTATTCAGTGTGTAAGTATTTGCGCTGTAACCAGATCAGCTCATTCGTTTTTATAACTGGTCGAACTAGTATAAATTATTATTATTATTATTATTATTATTATTATTATTATTATTATTATTATTATTATTATTATTATTATTATTATATGTGAAGTGCCGAAAGCTTTCTGCATCTGACATGGTCTTTGCCTCCCTCCAGGATCCTTCCAAGCAGATAGCAGAAGCGCCTTCATACTTCAATGGAAAATGAGAGGCCTGAGGCCACGAATCTAAGTTTTTCGACAGTTTCGATTTCCCTACAGTAGTTCTGAACGCCACCCGTCTGATCGACAGTCTTTGACAACGAACACGCGTTAATTTAAATGTCGGTGGCGCTGTGATGAACTATATTTTATATTTTTTCTTTCTCCCTCTCCATTCAAACTTTTCTTCTTTTCCCAGTGAAGAGTTGGCGACCGTGCTCAACTCAGATTAGCTTCCTTCCCCTCCTTCCTGCTTTCCGGGATCAGCCCGCAGTTTTTGCTTACGGACGGCTACACTGCATGGAAGTCTATAGTGACGTATAACTAGGCTATAAAAGGGCATACGCATGTTTATCTTCGTCTGCGTGTTTTTAACAGAGTGGCTGTTTAACATCTGCAGAAGTCCGTTTCTCGACCGCATCAAATTATTAATCACCATGAAATCAGTGTGCGTCTACTTCTATAAATTGAGCACGCACGTCTTCTGTTGCGCGTAATGCTGTCATCCCACTACCACATAACGTCGAGTATAGTACAGCAAGAGGTCGGGAAAGTGAAGCAAAGATGAGTAGGAGGGGAGCGGTAGATGCACAGCATAGGCACGCACAGTACAACAAAGGGTGCGAAAGGAAAGTGAGGGTAAGGAGGAGGAGGAGGAAAAGATGAAGGGGGCATGGTATAGAGGCAGCACAGAAAGCGGATATGTGCGAACAGCTCCTAACATAGCAAAGCCATGTTTGAAATGGCGTGGAAAAGTGAGCAGGAGTGATGTTAGGGTGAGGGGGAAGGAAACCAGAAGGGGAGGTGGTTAGCGCGGCCCAGCCTTCACCGAAGGATTACCATGGTTTACGTCCCAAAACCGTGATACGATTACGAGGGGTGGTAAAGGGAAATGAGGGTGACTGGAAGTGGTGGGAGGGTTAGAAGAGAAAGGAGGAGGAAAAAGAGTAAAGAATAGCATAGCCTTGCATAGTATATTAAGGCTGTGAGAAAGGAAAGTGGGGGAGAGGAGGGAACGGAAAGGGGATGGGTGGATATACAACGTAGCCATGTATACACTGTAGTATAACAAGGGGCGGGAAAGGGAAGTAAGCGTGAGGAGCAGGGGAGAAAGCAAAGCATTTCCCACTCTTGCACAGTATAAGCAAGTGCTGGGAAAGAGAGCTGACGTCGAGGGAACGGAAGAGGGGAACACCACCAGCTCAGCTGCTTCGTTGGCCTTTCACCACTAGTGCGTAGCTGTCCCTCCTTATTATTTTTTTTGTATTGTTCTGCCGTCATGATCAGCAAGAGATTTTATTTTTATTTACCGTATATTAGCTACATGAACATGGAACTATCTGAAAAAGCCCTAACCAGTTACTGTACCTCGCATACTTCTGGGTCTTCGCCGCAGTGCTCCGAAGCAAGCGTGGACGACCTCATCCATGCTCGCCCCGGTGCATGAAGCACATCGTGATGCGGGTGAATAACTCAACCTCGCGGAGTGTCTTTGCACAGCGATTCAACTCGATCGGTTTACTTCTTTCATCCCAGTAAATTCGGTCAGATCACCATCGTTCGAGGAACTTTACTTCTTTTATTCTTTACCTGCCCGATGGCATGCTCTTCATAGGCGAAGCATTTCAGGCTCTCGTAAAATGTTTGCCAGTGCCAGAAAACTATCATCGACATTAGTTGAGGTCCCCAAGAGTGCGCGTGCACTTATTCTATTCAATTCCCGATGTGCGGCGTTCGCAGGCGCGCTTCTTCTCTTGCACACATGACCCCAGCCCACCACTACAATGGCAAAACTCCGGCTAGCAGGCACGTGTGTTGCACGTGCAAGCACAAGAAAGAGAAGTCAAAGGCAGTGCGCGTCATTTTTACGGTACACGGCGTCTTGCAAAGCTATGTGTTTGTGCATAGCTTCGCACCATGAGAGCATGCGTCCTCTCATGGCGCGAAGCTATATGTACGAACGCATAGTGTAGTATATCAAAGGGGTGGAATGGCGTCAAGCCGAGGCCGCACGTTCCTTCCACGTCTGCCGCCCTCTCTGATTCGACGCGAACGTCTGTACGCTTAGCTCGATGCGAGACGTTGGGAAGTGTTCGCTGGACCACGCACTGTTTTGCCAGGCGTTTCCCGATGCCTCGGAACACCGCGAAATGCGGGTGTGCCGGAGACAAGCCAAGCGCGCATCAGCTTTGCTGCTTCGGTAACCTTGCGCAAATAGTGCAAGCTTACTCTCTTTTTAAAACTTTTGCTTGGCTCTAAAGAATGACATCCTCTTTACGAAAAACGTGATGAAATTTTAACATCAGAAGACGATATCACGAACAACAAGGTAGAAAGAGCGCTAACTCACTGCTAAATATAATTTCTGAATCCCCCGAATACACAGGGGCAAGAAAATGCTTGCGCAATAACAACCCTACATAGATGTGGAGCTGGCTCTCGGACGAAGCGATTGAGGACTGATGTTTGGGCCCTGGCAACAAAAGATCGAAGCTGCCAATGAGGTGATCAGGGGAAGACCCGCTTTCGCCGCACTTTTCTTTATTTCTTGTAATGGATGCTGCTAGCGGGCGCCTATCGTGGGTGTGATTCATGATGTCCCTTACAAGGGCGCGCACTATCCGCGATACGAGATATCATGAAGTTCGAGCGGCGCTCCCCGAACAAAACCTTGTAGCCTGTGTCGGGCGTGGGACGGGCGCCTAGATTAACGCCCCCGTAGCCTGTGTGTGAGCTGTGGTGGCCCGCCACCCCCACCTCGGCGCTCTGCGGGCGAGCCACTTTGGCGAGACCGTTTCGAGATGCTAATTAGGCAAGTCAGCGGCCCAGCTAATGTTCGCTGCTGCACGGCAGCGTTCGCTCACTGCCAAAGCCGCCAACGCTGCTGACTTTCCGCATCGACGCACGCTCCTTTAGGCACCGCTTCTAGAATAAATTGGCTCGTTCATGTGGCAGCCGGTGACTAATTTACCAGAACGGAGCTTCCGACGACACGCTTCCGTCGCTTCTTGCTCGTTTACTGCTCTTGGACGCTTTCTCCTGCCCATTCGCGCTCGGTGTCCGGCATACGTACGTCAGTCCAGGCACGTTTGGTAACGTGTGTGCATATGCGGAAATGGAGCGAGGGAAAGGGGAGGGGAGGACGTGGTTACGGTATGGTCCACAAAAGTGTCTCCTCAAACCATCGGGATGGCTCCTTCACTTTTCTCTTTGCTTCTGCCTTGGAAGTGGTGCTGTGACCTCCCTCCTAGCTTTATCGCGATGTCACCCACGCTGGCTTAGGCACTAGCGGTCTTGTAACACGGGCCGATCTTCCTAGTCTGTGTCTCGCTGACGGACGCAGAATGCGGTGCGGCTCGCGCTTCCGCGCTTCAGCGTTCTACGACATATGAAAAATTTACTTGAAGGAAAAAAAAAAAAGCAAGTCGACTTTTGACGTTGTTGGCATTCTGCTCTACTCTATCCTGATGTCTGGAGGTGAAGGTTTTAGAAATCCTTATGTGTTTATGCGCTCGCCTTCATGCTTGAAGAAGCGCACAAGAAACGAAAGGCACAAGGAAAAGAACGAACAGACGGGACTATCGCTGTCGGGCAAATAGCTTATGACGAGGGATTAATATCACCTGTAATAAAGCACAGTCATTCGCACATTAAGGGACATTGCTCATATTGTGACCGCATTCCGCTTTTAACTGAAACGGCAATACTGTCACACCATAATGGTCAGCTGACGATGGAAATAATAGGAGCATTTAGTATCAGTAAACGAAAAGAGATGTCTATCAGCCAACCATCGGTCGTGCTCACCAACTGCAACATCTCGTTCTTAGAAAAACATCTTTAACAGTTCTTGCATTGTGACTCATTGTTACACGTTGTTTACCAGTTTCTTTGTATATTAATACCGTGTTCAATTCAAAATTAAAATAGTTGCGAGTCAGTGCTAGTTTAGTCTGTCCTTTCTTTTCCTTGTATCTTTTGTCTCTTTTGCACGGCTTCAAACATCAAGACGATGCGTCACCAACTCGCCCAACTATCAACTTCGTTAATGCGCGTCGGTTTTGGCCGTACGTGAGTGCTTTTTCTGGTTTTTTTTTTTTTACAAGAAGCTTCTCCTTCGGAGCTTCCGTCGTAAGCACTTGAAGAAACGTGTAACACAGAAAAGCCCGGTTTAACCTGCGGCGCTAGCAGCAGAGAGACAGAGAAAAAAAAAAAAGGGTGGGTGGGTGGGCAAACGGTTTCGCCAGGATAGCTGCTATTTGGAGCTTTGAGTTTGCGAGAGGGATAAATTTTGTACTCTTGGGCACTACTACTCTGAGACTGCTGACTCGTTTGATCGCTAGACGTGCTAGACACCGACAGCGCCGCACCGATGTCTCCCATTTGTCACGTGCTGTCCGAGGGTTTTCCAGCCTTTGCTCATACGCTGCACGTTTTACGTGCTGTTGGATTTTCGTTTACTCTCGATTCCACCCTTTGCACTAGGCACATCTCATATGCCGCCATCTGAAAGTTGTGGTGTCCGGCAGGTGTCGATCTCAGTATCATAGCCCTCGCTACCGTTGTCCGCGCCGTTTACATTCAGGCCAGTGTTAATAGTGAGCAGTGTGGTCTCGATGATAGCATAAGCTCATTTTTAATACTTACGCAAAGGAAATATGTTATAAGGGCAAGCCGAGGAAGTTCTTTCGGATCCTGCGCTGCTTTTTCTGGCTCCGTCTTCGCCTTACAGCACCTGCTCTCGTCTTCCATTAGTAGTGGTCGGTTGAACGAATGAATGAAGAGTGGGAATGAAGGAAGTCACTGGGAACTCCATGCCACTCGGTATTCAGTTGAACACGCCTTGCCCTGGTCGTGAGCCCGAGCACATCTCCCTTTCAGGAGATACACCCCAAGTAAGATGCGAGAACAGTTTCCCTTGCGCCCGTCTTCCAAAGTTCCATTGCGTCCGACTCTCTTTCGTCCACCGCCGCCAGGGATTTCGCTCGCAATTTCCAGAAAGGTAAACGTGTGACGCTGAAGGTTTCCGTCGTGGAAGAAAGCCTTCCTCGATTTAGGAAGTTATTCAGGGAACGGTCGCAGAACTGTTCTTTGCTCTGTACTCAAGTCGTCACGAGGCGAGGGAGGCAAAACAGGCTCGGAAGAAAGCACGCGTGCCAATATGTCCTTCTTGCCACTGCCACTTCGGGCTTGATGTTGGTGCCCCATACCAGCAGGTGGACCGGCGCTGGCGCTTGCGTATTCAGCTCATTGCAACAAACGTAACAATGCTTTCACTTTGTGCAAGCTTAGACACTAAATTCGCTCTCTAATCAACCCTCGGCGAATGGAGTAGGTTTTCATCCCACTGGTAAGTCAACGACACGCAGACCACTTCCGCAGAAGAAGCAGCCGATGTTTCCTTTGCGCATCTCAGTGTCGGGAGTTCGGCAATAGAGGCCAGCATCTCGTTAGGAGTTTGGCGGACGATTGCCGCATAAGAATACACACACTCAGCCTAGGACGCAGCCTTTGAGGGTCAACCAAAAGTTTGGTCAAACGCGTAGCATACAACAACGAACAAGCACTTGCCCACCGACGTACTTACACGGCTGTAAACACACGTGTTCACGTCCTCCCTCAGGTATACCCGCGCTTTCATACACGCATTCGAACGCCAAAGAGCACACATAAATGATATGAAAACACGTAGTATACTTGCTCTTCTGCAGACTTGTTTGCAGTAATCAGGACAGAAGACCGAAACAGCAAAATCACAGAAAAGGAAAGTAAGCACGAACGTAGAAATAGCCTTAGTGACTAGGTGAGTTCCGAAGATAAAAACTGATCCAGAGGATTTTCTTACCGAGGTAGCACTGAAGTAAATGCATACGACAATAGTCTAGCCAAGGCAAACCCTTTTTTCCTCGGCGAAGTGTCGAACTTTGCAGCGTTCCTTGCTGATAAACACGCTCACTTCACACGAGAGCGGGCTGTATTGCCAACTGTAGAAGAGGAGCATCTGCATCGCACCTTCGTTTGTTTATCCCGTAATACAATCAATACTTCTCGCAAAAGGCTCAGCCTCGCAGGTATGTATAAGGTGTGATATTCTGCGCGCTCCAGTTTGTTGCAAAAAAAAAAAAAAAAACTGAAGAAGAAGAACTGAAAGTCTTGTCTTCTCGCGTCACCAGTAGCCTTCACGTCACTTCCCGAGGTGCATTTTCGAAATCTCTTATGCGGAAAGAATATTAGAATCTATTTTGCAAGAGATACGAAATCCTTGCCCTCAAATTCTATAACTTCATTAACATACGCACGGTCGACTGGCCTATCTAGACGACAGTGGGAGAACGGCTTCTTGTGAACCGACGAAGAAAAGCGGAAATTTTCGGGAAGTATAACAACATTTGCAAAATATCAGACATAAGCGTGGCTTGAAGCTACGACAGGCCCAACGGTATGTGAGCTTGAATGAACGGATGTAGAGCTGTGTATATATGTTATTATTTC
The DNA here is from genome assembly GCA_013339685.2 of Hyalomma asiaticum. Lineage (NCBI taxonomy): Eukaryota > Metazoa > Arthropoda > Arachnida > Ixodida > Ixodidae > Hyalomma > Hyalomma asiaticum. Next base: position 166,095,996 of record CM023481.1, read on the forward strand.
TTTTACGTACCAAAACAGTGATATGATTAATGGGCGCGCTGCGCGGGGCTACACTGGATTAGTTTTGACACCTGTGGTTCCCTGACGCGCATCTAAATATAAGTGAAGGGTTGGTTTTGCACTCCGCCTTCACCTCTACGCGGCCGCCATAGCCGGTGATCGAACCCTCGCCCTGGTTCTTAACAGCTCGACACCTTAGTCGTTAATCCACCATCTGCAGTTGGAAAGGATATGTGTAAGAGTCTTCTGTGGAGCCTTTCCACATACTCACGAACTCTCAAATGAAAATAAAGGATCCCATGCCGACGCCCGCCAAGATAAGCGCAGAAAACACAGCGCGTGATGCTGGACGTAATCGGGAATGAAGAGAATACTGCGCGCATCAAGAGACTTTAAAACGACGGACCGACGGCAGGTGCTTTCTAGCACACGCTTACAAATCTTTTAGACAGCTGTTACGCACATAGGAGGTTGTGCGTGAGTTTCTTAAGTGGAATTTAGTGTTTGTTTATGCAATATTGTTATGGAAAACTGGCTATTTGATTGTAAAGATCGCTAACTCGTGACAAACCACCGCTGTGTCTTTTGCATCTACTGACTGTGGAGAATTCTTACTTGTCGCATATGAAGCGGTTTCAGTGAATTATTAAAGAAGGTGAAAATTATGAAAGGTAAAATTAGCACACACCTGTACCATGAAAATATCACGGGTTTCTTTCTTTGTTAGACACAACCTCATGAACCTAACAGACAGGGAGGCCAAGGAAGGCAATGGGGAAGTTATTTGTAGTTTTTAGCTGTAGGTGCAGTAATTATGACATTAATGGAAAGGAACTAAAGTCGATGAAAAAAATACAGCTGCCCGCGGTGGAGACCGAACCCACAACCTGCGTATAACGCTTCCGGTGCTCTGCCAACTGAGCTGCGGCGGCGGTCGTTCCATCGTTCACTTTAACAGAATTCTCTGTTCATTTTACTCCCGGGAGAGGGAGCGCAACTTGTAGCCGTAAGCTTCGTTGAAATCATTACGAATTGCTCAGAAAGGCAAGCTTTCTGGTGGAAAAATTCGTTCTGGTTCCGAATTCGAACCCGGGACAAACGCCTGCCCGAATTGGAACCCCGGAGCAGGACCAATTATTCTTGAACTAAGAACCTTTCATTTCTGAGAAATCCCTATAGGTTTCCTTGTAGCTTTCCGCTACGAACGGGTTGATGTTAATTTTCCCTTTAAAAAACGTTGCTCCACATTGCGGCTTTCCGCAGAACTTATTGGCAAAGATGAAAATCCTTCCAGGTGATGCCGCGTTTATGAAAATCTCACTGTTTATATTCATTTTTTGAACTTTAGTACTCGCAAAGCGCAATATACAGAGTTACGTGGAATTATAATTTTATTGCCAACGGCAATAGCGAAGGTCATATAAGCGACTGGGGTACCCCGAGACAATTATATATGTCCACTGAAAATTAAACATTTCGTGAATTCGCTCCGGGATTTTTTTCTGATTCGCTATAATTGCACTATAGTTAAACAAGTCGGTGTTTTCTTTCCTGAACGATACCTTCTTACCTGAAACACATGGCTGTTATGAATGTCAAGCTGTTTAATTGATTGATTAATTTGTAGGGTTTTACGTCGCAAAACCACCTATGATTATGAGAGACGCCGTGGTAGAGGTCTCCGGAAATTTCGACCACCTGGGATTCCTTAGTGTGCACTAACAACGCACAGCAGTACACGGACGTAACATTTCGCCTCCATCGAAATGCTGCCGCCGCGGGTGGGATTCGATCCCGCGACCTTGGGATCAGCAGCCGAGTGCCATAGCCACTATACCACCGTGGCGGCCTGTTTAATTGAGACAAACATGAATTGCAAACATAAATTAAACAAGTTTCTTTCTTTTTTTTTTAAACACAAATGAAGTTGAGAAGCAGTTTTGTTTCGGGGGGAGATAATTCTTATGGTGGGCCTATCTTATTTATACATGAATAGCGGCTGCTTAGTCACCTGTTAAATTCGCAACCTTGCATTAGTACATGTATACACGCATCATAGTTAATTCGATGTGGCTCATGTCCACTTTCAATAGAACAATATTCTACAATAGTGTGCTAAGCAAGCGAACATATGCATTGGAAGAATTTTAAAGTAGCGTACATTGTTCCCTTCTTTGATAATGTTTCTTCTGTGCTCGTACGTTATTCTGTATTTTTACGGCGAGAACACACGCATGCCAGAAAAAGGAAACGCGACAATATTCAAAGGAGAAATTCCAACTCAACCGCGAAGTTCAAGCAGGAAAGTGCCGCCGTGCCAACCCTCAATGGAGAAATGGAGGAGGATATATATATGCACATTCAAATCGTTTCTTAGCCCTATGGGATTAAAACCAAGAATAATAAACAGCCTTTAACACAAAAAAAGAGGAAGACTTAAGAAGTCTACCCTGAATGGAGGCGCTGTCGATTTATTTTTTTAAAGGAACTCCGACGCTTGCGACTCCGAGAGGAAAAAAGAACCAACACACATATAAATGATGTCCCTGAATGCAGACAGGAAAAGAATGAAAGAATGGTTCGCTCCATTTTTATTCCCACCTGACGACCAGCATTGTGATTATTTCCCCCGGGACCTTCTCTCTGGCCCGTCTCCCACGGTGCGCGGATACCGAGAGCTTTATGAAAGGAATTAAGCGATATGCAGATGAAGCTGGCCGTGAATAATTTACTCAGACGGTAAAACGCTAAACACTCTGTGTTTCAGTCGGCAGGCTTCACCCCTGCAATTCCATGTTCGTGTTCTCTTGCCGCTTTCACCGGCGTATGCATTCGAGAAAGTGTCTTTGATTTTTGTTCTTTTCTTTTACTCGTGTGTCTTTAATCAAAGAAGCAGCGCAGCATGAGTTTCTTTGTTTTTTTATTTCTAATGCAACATCACTGTGTTGTTTCTTATGCTTATTTTTTTTTTTCAAATCGGGACGCATGGGCGGACGGAGTGATGCAATTTTAAGTAACCGGATTTTTTTTTACACAATGATAGTGCGTAACCCGGTATACCAGCGCCTAATATTACGCAAGGCTTTCTACAATATCGTGACGCTGCTTCGAATTGCGTTCCACCAAAAGCGGACAATAAAGGGCACCATTAAGCGACTCTATTGTCGGCGTCTCAAAGATTGCTGCGTAACGTAATCGATTATTAAAATGCAAAGGTTGGTTTGGCAAGCACGATCCGTGGTAGGCGAACTCCAGTGTTGCAAAGTGGCTTAATGTCAGTGAATGTGGTTGCGCTTTGTGGTTATGTAGAGGCTTCAGTGGTTATCCTGTGACCAAGCCGTTGCATTGTTCTCTGAGAGGCACATATTGACAATATGTGACGCAGTTTATCATCTCTCCTTTCTCAGTGTGGGCGTTCGGGGGGACAAAATGATGGCGACTTCTAAGAGCCATTTTCATGCGGCGCAATCTACTCGACGCGGACTTCACGGCGTTTTGTCGCACGGAGACAGATGTCTGGTTGTAAGCCTCTAATTCCGCGAGTTGTGCGGATGCACTACGACAAAATAAAATGGACAGAGTCGGTGGCACTAGCTGACTTTGTGACTATTCTCCTGGTAAACTCGGAAAAAGGTTTAATCAGTTCGGGAGGAAGTAGCCAGGTAGTCGAGAGAAAATTAAGAGCACTTCGTCGTCGTATAACATTATTTCATAAATTCTACAACAGTTCGCTTCGCCATGCACCTTACAATCTACCTCCTCCGCGCATTTCACGGCGCACAGGCCATCCATTTAACTTTGGTCTCCTGAGTGCACGCGCTGTCGCCTAAATTCGTGTAGTGTCGTCATTCTTCCATTGTAGAGCCAAAAAATGGTTGATTGATTTGATTTCTGGGGTTTAACGTCCCAAAATCACGATCTGCTTATGAGGGATGCCGTGATCGAAGGCTCCGGAAATTCCGACCACCTGGGGTTCTTTAACGTGCATTGACGTCGCACAGTACACGGGCCTCAACATTGTGCCTCCATCGAAATGCAGCCGCCGTGGCCGGGATTCGATTCCGCGACCTTCGGATCGGGAGCCGAGTGCCATAGCCACTAGACCACCGTGGCGGGGCAGCTGAAGAATGGAACGGCCTTCCCCACCACATCGTTTCCATAACCACCTCACCTGCCTTCATGAGCAACAACGTTTTTTTTTTTTTCCCGTAGACAAATGCTGTATTGTCTTTTCATTATTACCCATTATGCAATACCTCTCTACAGTCTTCAAGGCAAATAAATGAAATGATGTGAAATGAAAGCAACGTCAATGCATGTTTGCTATTGGTGAGGAGGAAAGTGGGGATGCAGAGGGCATCTGCCGCATCGCAGAAATGAGCAACAGTCCATGGTTCATATATCATGGAATCATTGGCAGCAAACGTGGTCGATTGCTTTCGGATTTCAACCTTATATGTTGGATTTCTTTTGATTCGAGAAAGCAATGACACACAAGCGCCGCACAAAGGCGATTAATCTGCTTTTTTTTGTTTTTTTTTACGCGCAGTTCTTTTGCTGGATGGAACTTGAATTGTGTTATTGATTGACCGTTTGTATGACCTTAAAACAAGCCAGCGCGTTCGCCATCGCCGTGTTCGCGCGACATGTCGCACTTCACGTGTTGCGGTGTAGCAGCTTGCCTCGCAAATTCCCCGTGCGATTATTTTAAAGCGATTGCGTTGAACAGCTAACCTCGCAGAAAATCTGGCGTAGGCGTGCCATCTACACCAGGCCATCTGCCATGGTGTAGATGCGTTAGTGAACAAAATAAAATTTCTAAAAGTAAAATCCGTATGAAGAATTGTAAACTACGACGTACGTACATGTGCGAGTTCGTACTATACGCCATTTCTTCGATAAACAGGACTTAGTGACCGGTTGTGACAGTGCCCTGCCAAGTGACAGCGATGGTGATATGCCCTCAACTCTCTTCTCTCCTTTCCCTCTTTTATTCCCATTTCCCCTTCCCCGGTACAGAGTAGCCAACCGGAGATCTCCGCCAGTTAACCTCCCTGTCTTTCCTTTTCCTTTCTCTCTCTCGCTCTCTCTCGGACTATAATTTGAATATAGGAGAAAGCATCATTCTGTTACGAGAAAACACGAATACTGGCTTTTGCGGCATCTCTGCCATATCAACACAGGCGCACCGTGGCAGCGCCATCCATATACTGGAGGCGTTGGCCTGGGTAGGTTACTTGAGTAGACATTATCTATATGTTAGAGGAGGCGCTAGTTTTAACGAATGTTCTCTGTACGCTTTAAATCGATATCTTGGCGATGCGAAGAGGGCCCCATGAAGCTATCGCGTTTCACTCTTAAAGGCGAAGCTTAAGCATCTTCCTCTTTTTCTACCGCTTGACTGTGCTTTTATATAGCCAAAGACTGGAAAGATGGCTCATGTGCGTGCGTGTGTGTTTCTGTGTTTCTAACAATGAGAATTTTCTCGAAGATATTTTCTCTAGACTATTAGTATGTGATCTATAGTATAGTGCTGCTCTTCACAGTGGCTAGCACAGGTGCCTCGTGTTTGGAGGCGACTCTCCGAAAACCGTGTTTACACCGTTAGTACTGTAACCTTAATCCCGCATCGACCCCCCCCCCCTCCCTCGAAAGAAAAGAAAAAAAAAAGCGCGCACCTTGCAATAGGTCGCGCAGGGTCAAATCACAGCGAAGCTGATCGTATTGATCGTGACTGTGACATCGCGGGGGTAGAACTTCACTATACTTGGTGTTATCGCGATTCGACTGGGGCTACTCCTAGATCCTTTGTAGAACTCGGTATAACTAAGTAGAATTTCACTATACTTGCTACTATCTCGGTTCGGCCGGGGGACACGCCTAGGTAGATCTTTTGTAGTGCAAGGTAGCAGAACTCAGTAGAACTTGGCTATATATGCTTGGTATTTTTTTATCCCCGTTCGACCAGGGCTACGCCAAATAAGATATTTTTTTGTAGAGCTAGGTATAACTTGGTAGAACTCTTGGTATTATCTACGTTAGCACGAGATTATATCAAAGCACACCAAAGCGTTATCAAGGTAGAACTCCAGTACTAAGCAGGTTCGCTCAGGTGGTAGCAGGCTACGCTATCACCTGAGCTACGCTGGCATAACTCCTGCTGGCAGACGCACTTGGCTGGTGCTGGTTTGTGCACGGCAAACGCCGCTCAAAACGCTGCGAGACCCAGCGAACGCTTCTTAAAGTTTCACACCGAGCTCGGCGTAAATACGTTCGCGTCGAACCACAGACGGTGGTAAACGCGGAGTGTGGCCTCGGCTAAACGCTACCCACCCCTTTGCTGTACTACACTATGCGTTTTTGCACTGTTTCCAGCCACGAGAGGACGCATGCTCTGGTGGTGCGATGCTATGCACGAACGCATAGTTTTGCGAGACGCTGCGCACCTGAGAAAACGTAGATGTAGATGTAAACCAAATTAAATGGTGCGCACGCCCACTCTGGGGGATCACCTGGGAAATGGACGCACACTGTCTTTGTCATTTTTTTTTTGTTCTGTTCGCATGTGCAACACGTGCGCCCACGTTAGCCGGAATTTTGCGAATATAGTAGTGGGCTGAGATCATGTGCGCAAGAGAAGAAAGAAGCGCGTGTGCGAACGCGCCGCATATTGGGCACTGCATAGAAGCAGTGCACGCGCACTCTTGGGGACCTAAACTAATGATGACGATAATTTCGTGATACGTACGCATAATTTATGGGAGCCCGAATTGTTTCGCATTTCAAGAAAGAAGGAAAATAGAAGAAAAACTCGTTCTCACCAGTTATCACATATATCTGCAGACCCCCGGTTGCCGACAGTGCGGCCGCAGAAATAAAAGCTTCGCATTCGCGAAAGGAGAGTGCGTGGGACAAAACCAAGGGTGTGCTGTGACGTTCCGCGGGCCACTCCATTGACTCTCTGGCGGAGTTTCTCAATTCCGTCATGCCAGGATAAATGAAAACAAAGAGAGAGAGAGAGAGAGGCTGAAGCGTATTCTTTTAATAAAGCTTCTATAACTCCCTATCTGTGCGAACTGAAAATACTGGCAGAGCTTACGTCATAATTAAAGCAATGCCCTTGGATAACCAAGGCTTCTTGAAGCGTCGTTGCAGGGCTTCTTGCAGCGTTAAAGGTTCGACAACAATTGATCTGGCGAGGAGCAAACATTGCAGAAAAATAATGTACACACAGACAGGACAACAGGAAAAAATAATTATAATGATTTCTTTCAAGTTTTACTTCTGCTTTCATTTGGCGAGTGTTCAGATTTTCGACGAGGGCCTCCTTCAGAGGATACAAACCATCTCCTTAAGCTTTCTCTCGTCCTTTTGAATTTGGCCTGGCGATGTCGTTGATCGGCGCAGCCACTACCGATCAATCGAACACAGCGGCGAAGATGTCGAACATCGACGCCTATTCCTTCACATTGCCACAAAAAAAAAAAAAAAAGCCTTCTTGGAAAACAGGGCGTGTATTTAGGAAAGATTTTTTTTTTTGTTCGGCAGCGTTCGGCCCATTTCTAATCATTAACTCGCATATATGAGTTACCAATCCCTACGTCAGGGGGTTGCGTGACTTCGTGTGATGCAAGGACGAGCGACAAATATAATGCAATGGAAAAAAAATGCCGTTACAAAAGGCGGCCTCAGGCTACCATTACGGGCGTTGAGCAAGAACATTTACTTGAACAAATCGATGGCTCGACGGTTCAGTGTTCATTTTCATGTGTGTGTGCACTTCATCCAGATCGTGCCTCAGACTTATTGCCTCATTGCCATAGCGCCACCACCGCAGAAAAAAAAAAAAGTGCCATCGACCGAAAGCCCGGCCTCACTCAGTTTATGGATGTACTTTTGCGACGCACGCAGTGAATGCGTGTCAGCTCGTACACGCCCTCTGCATACGTCGCGTCCTCGATGGAACATGATTGTCATAAATCTACTGTTGCGACCTCATATTCTTCAGGGAACCCCAGCGGGAACGCTTTATTCCACTCTTAATGCGGTACTTTCTTGTTGATGGGAACCCATGGATGCCGCACTGTGTGATCTTGTACGCAGCTGGATTGCTCTCAATTTATTGCCATACAATGGCAATAGTTTTGTCCAGGGAAGACAATGCCGAAGGAACATGCAGGTTCAAGTGAACTGGGCGCTTTTAACTTTGTAGGCTACCTTCGGTATAAAACGCAATAAAAAGAATCACTGCCAAATTTACAAATTGCTTCATGACTAGCAAAGGTGTCGGAGAAGTTCCTTTCGTTTAGTGAAACTCTGGCTTTATACTTTCAAAGCTCACTGACGCTCACTGTAAGCGCTCACTGAACGCTTACAAAGCGACAGCTTTGTAAGCGTTCAGTGAGCGCCCCTATATCTATCTATCTATCTATCTATCTATCTATCTATCTATCTATCTATCTATCTATCTATCTATCTATCTATCTATCTATCTATCTATCTATCTATCTAAATAATAGTTGCGTTTATGCTTCGACACAATTCAATGATAATTAGTGTTCAACCCTAATGTGCACGAGAACGTGTAACTGAAGTGAAGAAAGCAAAGCATGTTGACAGAGAGAATGAAAAGCAATTTTCACTTATTTAATTAAATAGAATAGCGCAGAGAGCGATACGCACAAGAAAAAGACGGGACTGCTACAATGTCGGGCTCTTGTTCTTCGTGTGTTTATTATACTGTGTAATTATATCAACTCCCTCACGCATCAGCATATATTCGACCTTACTTCCTCGATTTTGCATTCAAATACTTTGCGCGCATCACTACACGATGACTCGAAAGTTTATAAGTTGGCTTCGAAGCACCCTTGTAAGAAACACTGCCGTTTCGACTATGTTCAATGAGCCTTGGAAATAAATAAATGCATGACCAAAGTCAGAGGAAACCTTGTATTGGTAGTAAATGAACTAAAGAGTACGCAAGGACCGCAGCGAACTTTTTATTCGCCAAGTCGCCTGCGTTCGCGACTTAATTGCGGTGTTTTTATAACTCTGTTTTATTTTGGATGGCTGCTGGTCTCGGTATAGACATCATAAGAAAGAAGGAGGTCACATATTTCCAGCGAGCACAACCCAGAACACCGCGGTTTGCCGGAGTGAACATCTTGGCCAAACTTTTCCCTTTGGCCTCTGGTCACAGAAGACGGACGTCGACGGCTATATTAGGCTATTCGCTTCTCATTTGGAAGTTTGGACGTCTTCCTCATATTGTCCGACCGCGACAGCAGTTCGAGTAAACGCTGCGTAGAGAGCTTGGAGTGGCGGACCCAAGTAAGTGTTGGCAATACCTCTCTCGCAATTTCGCTTTTGTCGCTCATTCAATAAGTTTTTCGATCGCGACAAACGGTGTTGCCAAAGCCACCGTGGCTGACCGTATACGCTATGAACTACTCCGCGCGCACCGAGTCTGTCACCCTCCTTCTCTACCACGACGCGGTTCTGGCTCGGAGGATATATAGATGGCTCATTATTCGCCAACACACCTCGGATCAAACAGGGGCAAAAATGAAAGAAGGTCGGCATGCAGTCCCGATCTGCGCACTGGAACCATTATATCGCTGCCACCGCGCGCAATAACGCCGCCTGCATCTCCCGCGAATTAAACCGGTGTCGGGAAATTAAGCGAGTGGTGTCCCTGGCCGCCTCCTTGGTCGTCGTTCGCACCGGGCGCAGCAGGGCGCATCTGCCGCCGCGAGGGGAGCGCGATGAATGAATGGCTCTCATCGGAACTCGTTCCGGCGCACTTTGGCTGCAGGGAGCTCTATTGGGGGGGCTCGCTCCGCCCTCCTCCACCCCCGTAGCGGGCATCTATTATTTCTGCGACTCGGCAAGAGAGCGTCCCCTGTAGGGTTAAGAGGAGGAACCTCATCCTTCTCGCGAGCACAGCGACAAGGGCCGTGGACCCGTCTGGTCGAGGGCCTCGACCAACACTCGGTGACGCCGCCAGGCCACCCGGCAACCTGAGCTCTTCTGTATATCAGCTCGCTCGAGACTCACTCGCTGCTATCACGCGCGCCAAACAGAGTCGCCGCCCTCTGTACTTTGAGGACGCATTGTTTCGCGTCCTCCTCGTCTTGGTCGTCGTCTCGACCGTCCAACACCCACTGACACTGCCCTTTGCATAAGCACCGATGGCTATGAACACGTTCGTTTCGTCGAAACAACGCGACGGAGACAAGAGGAGGGGTACACACTGTAAGCGGGACAAGCACTCATCTCACATCTGAAGTTTATTTGAAGACAACGTGTAATATGCATGCGGCGCCAGCAACGCGTGTGAGGTGATACAAACTAAAAGAACGTACGTACGTTGGCGTGAGCTGGTATAAGCCTTCCATATCACTTGGACAGATAAAAGGTGCATTAGTCAATCCGCCCTGGCACCATGTGATAAAGAAATAGACTCTCATAGATGCCTGTTCGCGCCAACGTATATGATCATTTATATTACCCTCTATCGCCTGCCGCGTGTTAATATCGCGCACGTATATTACGTGTCTCCTTTTTTTCTTGAAATAAACTTCTCCCGCCATTTAAGAACGGGCCCTGTGTACTCCTTTTCTTCTCTCCGCATAGTAACGCATTGTTTCGACGAAATGAACATAAACTGACTCGTCCAATTTACCATCATGATTCAGTATTAGGATATTAGGATATTATCCGCGCATTCGAAAGACACCGTGGAGCCTTATAGTGAGCTGTGTACTCCGCTACACGGTGAGGCATGGTCTACGTCCCTCCGATAATGCGAGCGCACGTAGGGTTTCACTGCTCTCGCAATTCGTCAGTGTTACATGGTGCGATTGGCAAGAGTGGAGCATTCAGCCACGAGATTGCGTTCATCATAAATGAAATCTACATCGAGAGCAAACGTAAATGCATTTTATTGTCGCTACGTAGCTGCAACGTAGTTCCAAAAGCTCATTTTAGCACGAGCGCGGTAAATTTTGCAGCTGACGTGCCAAGGAAAAGAAGGCGGGGGAAGAGGGAGGACTCAGGGGTCCTTTCACTACCTTGCTAATGAACAGAACACACATTATTTTTTTTTTCCTTCCACAAGGTATCTTTATCTACAGTACAATGTTTTCGTCTTTAATGGTACTACCGAAATACACATTTTATAACTCTTCGAGCGCTTTGGAGTAGATCACAGTATGTTTGTGTCTAGCTTTACCTCGTGTTGTCTCGTGTTTCCCGCAAGTTCAAGTTCCAGGGATTTGCTTTGCTGTGGTGTTTGTGGTGTCTGTAATGGGCTTGCGTCTCAGGATCTCTTATCCTGCCAGTTTGGGGGACAAGTAGTCCAACGAAACCCCTTTTTCGCTGCACTAACTGCCTGATAACGGGTCCTTCCTTCCTTCTCTTTTTATTCCTTTTTTTTGTAAACCATAATCTCATGTCTGAGACAGTTCCTTGCGCTGTACTTCGCCATTCATGGAAACATTGGCTGTCGTGCGCAAGAATAAGAATACTTTGTTCTCAGGATGTTCGACGACTTATTCCTCTAATTACTGTGGTGCTACGCGGATCAAGCATGCCGTGTTTTACATACTTTGTGCGCGAACAAGATAGCGAATTTTTACAAGGACAGATATATTGCTTTTCATCGTGAAATGATTTAAAATCTTGGAATGGTTGAAGTTAGTGCGACTTTTTCAAAGTGCATCCTACATTTATGTTTTCTTTCTATGCCACAGGCAGCCGCTCCAAATAGTATTCCCTCTACTCGTGAGGTCTCGTTGCCTTCTCTTAGACTGAGGATCCCTCCCGCTGGCGCAAGCATGAACGCAAAACAGGGTTCGCGTTGTATTTCTTACTTAAGTGATAGTTATTCCTATTCCTCCTCTATGCACATTAAGATAAATGTGCAAAAAATTAGCGGCATGATCTTTGATTGCACGGCAAAAGGACCTTGCTTATGAAATAAAGACCAAACATTTGCTCACGTTAAGTCAGCTTTTAAAGCGTTTTTATATTGTTACATTTGCGCTGTAAAGCACGCAATTCAAGTGTCATTCCTCGACTGTGCCTGCTTTGAACAGTGGTGATGAAAGAAAGTCAGGAATTCCCACCGAAACTTGAGCATTCCATTCACATCAAGCTGCCGCTGTCGTAGTGGAACTCGTCGTTCCATTATCATCTTTGTGTGTGTGTGTGTGTGTGTGTGTGTGTGTGTGTGTGTGTGTGTGTGTGTGTGTGTGTGTGTGTGTGTGTGTGTGTGTGTGTGTGTGTGTGTGTGTGCGCGCGCGCGCGCGCGGGGGGAGGGGGGGGAGGCGTGCAACAATCCCCGGACCTCATACTTTTATAAACTGTGTTTTATAAACTGCGTGCGTTGTGTTTCGTCAATCTCATTGCTTTCAATTTTGTCGAGAGCTACACTGACGCCAGAAAGGAAACTGTGCTCCCCAGCAGAACTTTTAGAATACATATTGTCGGTTTATACCTCGTCTCGCGTATTGTAATTTTTCATATCGCTTCTTTCTTTTTGATAGCGTTTGCTATCACACCAGCCTGCGCACTTCAATGGGAAGTGTGGCACCCCAGCGAATCTCGAAACGCTATTATTTGTGGGCCGCGTTGGAAGCGCGCAGTATAGCACCACAACTGTTCTGGAAACTTTGTAACCCGAACTGTTGCGACAGGTTTGTCTCCGTTTTGCTCGTGTGCGCTTCGTACATGGCGCGCTCTCCACACGGGTGCGCCCAGATACTGGGACCGGATGCCGAGGAACAAACAATTTCGTTCTCACAGTGGAGAACGTACGGCACTCAACACAGTGCGCATTCGAAGATAGGGCCGCAAACTTTAGCGCTTGGATGGAGCTTGCGAAAGTTCAAAGACCATCGGTGCGCTCAAAAAGTATTCGACTGTTTTACTTATACACGCATGCTCCGTCAGTCTCTTTCATTCGCTTTGCAAATACGTTGCGGCGGTGCCTCAAGGGCGTTAAGCATCTCTCTGACCATGATGGTGAACGTCTGCGCCGTAGACGCATACTCCTCTGCAACGTTCAATCCACTGGGCCTACATTGCATAAATGTGCCTATTTACAGAGCTATAACGCGTACCAGTGCGGCATGTCTCTGTAACGGCTCTAGCACAACGCGCATCGATAAAGGTGTCAATTACACGGCGTGGTACCGCTTTACAACAGCTTTAGAATAAAATGTGCGACATCTTATTTCTTGTGCAAGCATGCAAAGCCCTCCAAGGTCCCTTGTACTGCTTCACTCGGCGGCATGTGTGTGCACCCCACAAATACATGTGTTTTGAGCGCGATGCATGCGCGCATCGATGTCATGCAAAAAGCTGCTTTCAGTGCATGGCTTAAGCCCCGTTTTATACGTATCCCCATTTTAATTACACCTACAGGCCCGCTGATTACTGACTCGATCAGTTCTACCGAAGATCTGCGCAGGTAAACAGGAGACGGCATCTGAATATCCATTGTACAAAAAAAAATGTACTTCATGAACAGAACAATTATTTAAAATCAGAATCTGCCTCCTTTTTCGAGGGTTCGTGTTTCGCGTGCCTGTTCTGTCAATTCAATGTCTCCGCGAGTAGTCACACTTAATCACTGCGCCTTCATCCCGGAGACAGCATAATGCCATCATACCTGAGATAAAAGCATCAGCTTTTGCCAATAAAAGTGTCAGCTATTACCCTATACGGTAAGCACGGTAGCACCGTACCGTCGTGGTCGGCACGTAGCTATTTTAGTCTGCAATTCCTGTATTAGCCTCTATAATCATCTCATCGCGTGACTGTACGCATCAAGCAACTTGTGTAGTCTTGCCAATTAAAAAAAATGAAAAAAATAACGTTCCGATCGTGACGGTATGGTATTAACTCAGTGACCGCAGTAAACCATAACTAGTAAGACACCTTAATAAGCCAGCAGCACGAGAAGGAAGGAAGGGGAAAAAAGGATAAGAGAAAGGCAGAGAGGTTAACCTGGGCTGAGCCCGGTTTACCCTTTCCCCCTCTGCACTGGGGAAAGGGAAAATAGCGGCAAAGGTCAACAGGAGAGAGAGAGAGAGAGGAAAGAGATAATTTGTCGCAGTGCCGCCGACGTTATAAAAGAGCAGTGTTCATAGCTAACTGCTGTCGATCAGTCTAATGGCGTTCAGAGCCGCTATAGAGAAATCTGCAGTGTCCGAAGCGCAAGATGCGTGACCTCAGGCGTCTGCGACATTTTCCGCGACGAGTGCTGCTATCGTTGACGAGTAATGGTGCTGAGTTCTCGAGCCCTACACTTCTGATGGCTGGCGAGTGCTAGATGTCATATGTCCAGCAGCAGGAAGAGTTCTGGAAAAATGCTGCACAAACTCGCCCAAAAAGCCATTCTCATCCACGACAATGCCCATGATTATGGTGGGGAACATTCCATTGTAATAGTGAATTATGGTGACGCATGGTGTAAAAACTTTCAATAGGAATTCCGCATGTATAACATGGTGATAACGTTCACAGGCGCACTAGTATGACTCAACAACATAGGCTTTAGTCCTGTTCAACCCCGCAGGGATGAGCCAACGCACCATCCTCATGATATGAGCCCCAGCGTGCCACAGTGAGCATTTCTCTGCAATGAAATTGACCTGTATGCACGATCCTGAGTGCCGACGTTACGTCAAGCTGCACTTTAGTCGTCTTAGCGCAGTCGGCGTGCCTCGTAAGCCCACATCACACAAATAACCGCTAAATTTAGTCAAGGACGCCGATCCACCTCTTCACGTGTGGCTAAGCGTATCGAGACGGCAGATCGTCACTGTTGAGGCAAAGGCAGCTCAAGCGTCTCTGATAGCTTCGCATAACGCCAATTCTCACTGTGTGTGGAATCTGCCGGAATATTTCACAACTGTGTCGTTCGGAACTCATAAATACAGACATGCATACAAGAATTTAGGCCAGCTGTTTAGCAGACGAGACGAATTTCTTCACTATAGTGAAATGCGTTGCTTTGGTACAAGCATAGAACAAGGACGCACAGCGAATAACAGTTGAGAGCGCACAAATTTAAACGCATATTCATTTTATGGCTTTACTTGATGATCGTTGTTTGAGTACAAAGCTTTATCTTGTTTTGACAAACGCAATAATAAAAAAGATATATTCCAGCGGTGCTTCGCTTTCGCCTGCTAAAGCAGCTCGATAAGTTTAGCCTAATAATAAAGCAGGAAAGTTTGGCTCGCGTTCGAGCTCTTTCGCGGTGCAGCAGAATCGTACTTCAGCGAGAATAAATGCATAATTGCTATAAAGCGCCGCATCGTGCCCTCTGGCATCACGCGTGTTTTATCGTCTCGTTTTTGTTTCACTGCCTAACGTGTAACAGATACACTCTCTAATTAAGCGCGCCATAAAGCGCACTTCTTTCGAGGCAAAGTTGAGGGTTGGATATATGGAACCGGAAGTTTCTCCGGAACACACGAGCGCTACCGATCGCACGCAGATAACGTAGAGCCCGTTTCGACGTCTTTTCTTTTGTTTCTAGGATTCTCCAAACGTTGCGTATGGCTATTTACGGGTTGGCGAGGCACGTCTAACCGGCAGCGCGTGTGTGTGTAACACTGTGTGTGTGGGGGGGGGAGGGAGGGGGTGCTTAGTTTAATTTTTTTTCCAGGTCTAGTCATGTCAGCATATTCACACTTTTTATTGCATGTTTTCAGTGTGCGACTTCGAACGGCCGCCTTCATAATATAGCACGTAATGAATGCTTGGTGATTCTCTCACGCTGAGTTACCTTTTTAATTCTCTACAAATAACTTCCCATCGGGCTACGCGTAGCTTTGTCTATTAAACCCTCGTTTTGTCGGCGAAAGTAAAGCACAATCGACGATCGCCTCCCTCTACAGGGGCAGTGATTAGGCGGCGGCTCTAGCGCGAGACATTAGTAACCAGACGCTTTATTCTTACTTCATTTTTTTTTTCTTTCGCTCGTCTTTGTGCTGCTTCTCCTGTTTTCTCCACTGGAGGAGAGAGAGGGACACGGACCGTTCACCATCGGTGCGGCACAGTCTGTGGAGGCGTGCGTTTTACGACGGCAATTAAGAAGACGCCTGGGAACCGTGCGGATGGTGGCCTGCAGTGGACGCTTCCCGCTGAAAGATTGGCGCCCACAGCCGCCTAACGTGCAGGGAACCGCGCAGATAGAAATAGCTGCAGGCCTGAGCTAAATACTAAACACTGCGATGAATACGTACACCGCACGCGCACACATAATCTGCCCGCGAACGTTAGTGTGTATATGTGGATAGGGAGGACGACAGAAGCCACAGCTCGTGCGCACAGTTACGAGGAAAAAAACGCACGGTGCGCTTTATGTTCTTTTTCGTCATTTTTTAACGCGCCGTTTGTCCCAGCTACTGTCGCAAGGGCAGTGCGCACACTTCTGCCGAACTGGCTGCAGAAGGCCCATGGAGATGAGAGAGCGAAATTTGCCGAGGCGCTTGACGAAATTAGCGGCTGTTCTGCGGTGGTGTTCGCGCGAAATGGCATTGCGAGAGGCACGCAACAGAGCTTTGCGACGGTTTGCCCCTCGCCGTACAGGCGGCCGCAGCAGGGAAGACTCGGCGCGGCTGTTCTGACCGTGTGGCATGGTGCACCACGGAGCCTTCTGCGCGTGAAGGGGCTTGTCTCGAACAAAATTAGCCTAATGAGTCGGCAGGGAAGGGTCGCCTCTCTATTTGCAATGTGCAACAGCGTTGGCGGGTCGATCGAAGCGGTGTGGGAAGCAGCTAGGCGGGCAGGGACGCGGTGGTTGTATTTAGAACGGGACACCTGTTAGTGACTGTAAGCTCTAGGATGGCTGGAACAAGCTCAACTTCGGCGAAAGTAGTTGGTGCCCGAGGCGTGCGCCACAATTAGATGATACGCCCGTCCCTGCAATATAGCGTTTGTGCCGGCGATGAATGCAATATCGTAATTGCCGCTATGAAAGAATACCAGACGTACTTTTCTGCTGTACTACCGCCAGGCGGTGCGTGTATCGGCCGCAGGCTAAATAAAGTCATAGGCGAGAGAAACGTCTGTTGCTGAAATGCTTGTGGAAGTAAATGTTCAAACGTGTACAGATGGTAACTAAAGGTGAAGTCTTGTCTGGCCATTTCCTTACCGCTGTAGTTTCGTTTCCATTTTCCTTCATTCGCCTTTTTACGTACATAACAACCTGAGCAAACATTTTAGCAGGAATTATTGAGTGTTCGTAAATGTTCCTCTTAGGATTAAGCGACTTATTTCTTCGATACTACGCAGAATACTTTTATGGTCGTTTACTGAATGCATTTACGGAATGATATGTAAGAAATAGGGGGAACGCAATAAATTTGACAGCACTTTTCCGCTACTTAATGTGATGATCCGCACGGCTGCTTTTCGCAAACCACTGCTAAAAAAAAACAACAACACTGAAAGCTACGTTATCTAGTCTCTACGTTACTACATTGGCCACGTAATAACGTGGCAAACGTGGTAATTTTTCTCAATAAACTACCGATTTGGCGGTGATTTAATGAATGCTCTCAATGAATGTTCTCGTTTCTCATTGGGCGAATGTAGCTACCTTCGCATTTGTGCGCAGTATGTGTGCAACTTGTTATCGCCTTTTCTCTTCCCATTCACTAACACCAAAAATTTTAGAATACGTAAAAATTAGCTGCTGCACATGAGCCATTGCAGTGGCACTCGAGAAAAAAATAAAAATAAGTTAAACTCCAAAATTACACAATAATATCTAATAGTAAAAGCTTGGCCGTGACGAACCAGCAGCAGTTTATTCCCTAGAGAGAGCGTCCACCAAAAACAGTTTAGCTGATCGTAGTCGTGTTCTTTGACACTAAGGGAAAAATTCTAGAGAGAAGGATACGCCAAATAGAGAACATCTAATGAAATGGACAGGCAGGTCAGCTTCATTAATACGTGTTAACACTCTGTACAGTTTCCTTCTGTGCAGTTTCCCTATAGCGCTTTCCCAATCTATGCAGTTTTCCTTCTTTTGTTCAAAAGAAGAGGAAATGAAAACAAAGGGTCTGTAAAAAAGGCTGGATGGATCTATAGGCTAAAGTAAAGGCGCAAGAGAAAATAAAGGTAACAGAAACAAACTAAACGGAGGAATAAAGAACACTACACATAGGAGAGGTGTAGCATGTAGTGGTGTCGGTCCATTTTAACACGAAAGTGTTTTATGCAGGGGTCCACCAAGAAATCAATGGCGCACTTCCAGCAGGGAAGTGGACGTCTGAAAAAATGAACACAGATTTACATTGAAAAAGTGGCATCTCTGGACAGAAACCCATATTCACCAGGGGATGCGATGACAGGAGACGACAGGAGCTATACCGATACACCACCGACACATTGGAGACATAGCGAACGAATGGGCTTTATATCTTCGTATATACCGCTTTATACTTGCATCTAATTCATATCCGGTTAAAGTAAATGTGCATAGCAAGCAAAACTACTCCTACATTAACATCGTCTTCCTTTCACTGCACTCTTAGTCGGTAAAGGTGGTACGCGCCGACACTTAGCGCTTCCGTAGCCTCATTGTCTGTATTGCAGCAGTGGTTAACGACGTAGTGCCTTGTTTGTTGTTGTTATGTGGGGTTTAACGTCCCAAAACCAGCTCTGATAGCGACGTAGTGGCGTCCTGCCGGCTTGTTGCTTGGCCAGTGTATTACAACCACGGCCGCTACATAAATTGGCTTGTGCAGTCAATTGTCTTTTGACGCGTTCTGCTGCAAGAACGCAAGGACTATCCTTGAAAACCTGTTTGGTTTCGCTTGCAAGATTTCACCGTTTGCGGACGCTCCTGGTTTATGGCAAGCTTGCGCAGGGCTCTGGCGCGTGCAGTGTACTGTCTCCGGAGAAATATGAGCCGTTCGAGATCTTTCGTTAGTGTATAAGTGTCGAGGATCCCGGTACAGTGTCGAGGTGCCGCTGATGTCTACTTGCAACGGCTTTACATGTCCGGAGTGCCAAACCCATCTCCCACCTCTCGATTCGCCAGGTTGTCAGTTATGCAGTCCGCAGCTTCGCGAACACAAGTTTCACTTTCGTGACAGGAGGATCAGCCACATTTTTTTTTTTTTCACGCAGGGTTATGTCCAGAGAACTCAGGTGAAGTCGAGACTGCTGCGTTCGCCGTAAAACACACGCATGCGCTAACACAAAACAAAGTGCGAGGGCAATGGAGAAGCTCGTCCAAATTACCGTTAGGCTAGGCGAAATCGTGTTTTTTTTTTCTTTTCGTGATAATTGTACCATGGCTGCGCCATACGAACCATCAGAGGCTACTTGGCGGATGCTACAGCAAGCATATCAGCCGCCGCCTTCCGTGCCGTACACACCAAGTATGCCTCAGGATACGATATCGATATCGACTGACCGACGATGCTATACTATACATTCTAAATTGTGTGGTAGTCATATATATTGCAAGGTCAGCGAAAAATATTGAATATTGCCGGAGATTGCATACCACGACTACTAGTGGTTCCTTATGGATAAACGCCAGAGCAGCCCAAAGGGTGGCTAGTCCAAAGAATCTCGTAGGAAAGACTCCTACAGGTCGTGAGCTTTCACACACACACACACACACACACACACACACACACACACACACACACACACACACACACACACACATATATATATATATATATATATATATATATATATATATATACAGGGATCCTCGACAGTTATACACTAGCGAAAGTTCTCGAACATCCAGAGCCCTGAGCAAATGTCGCCTACGACCTGTAGGGGTCAATATATATATATATATATATATATATATATATATATATATATATATATATATATATATATATATATCATACGAGAATTCGCTGATGCCCTTTCTGCAGATATGAAGTTGGCTATTGAAGTCCTATGATTAACAGCGACCAAGCTGATAATTGCAGAGGTGGTGGAATATTTGTAATCTGCTGTATAATTCACCCCGTGTTTATAGGAAGAAAACAGTTTTGAGTCTAGAGTGTACAGAAAATGCGAGTGTATCGTTGGAAAAGTGAAGCAGATATGTGATTTAACTTATGAAAAAGATAAATGTCGTTGCTTGTTTCCAGAACCAAAATAAGAAGTCACAGTTTCGCCGCAAGGGCGAAGCAATGAATGCGATAGCAAGGAACTGTAATGCTGTACGTAGTGAGGCTCGCAGCTTCAGGAGCAATATTAACTGTAGCAAACATGCACTTGCTAAGTGAGCGCCTCCCGTGGGCAGCGCGTGCTGGTACGAAGGGCTTTATACGTTGTGTGTCACAAAGCTACACCTGCAAAGCTAGTGGAGGCCGCTAGCGCAAGTGAAGCACGCACGA
Organism: Hyalomma asiaticum; assembly: GCA_013339685.2. Taxonomy (NCBI): domain Eukaryota; kingdom Metazoa; phylum Arthropoda; class Arachnida; order Ixodida; family Ixodidae; genus Hyalomma; species Hyalomma asiaticum. Next base: position 166,116,401 of record CM023481.1, read on the forward strand.
AACGAACGCACAGATATACACCGAACGAGTGCGAATAAGCTGTCACAATGGATATTCTCAGTTTGAACAGCGCTCCTGTTGCAAAGGCTGCCGAAGCAGCGAAGGAAACTAGCGTGCTTCAAGCGTCGAGCTGTGACACTTGATAGTTCACGCTCATCTTCTGTTTGCTCGTTTAGCGGCGTCCCTTGAGCCCGAGTGACTTTCGTACGCTCCCGTAACATCAGCGCGGACATCACGGTCAAAGCTCGAAACATCGCTCTTCGTCTCACCACGAGACAACCGCGCGAGCAGACAGCGGAAGGGCAAGGTTCTCCCTGCGCAAATATTAGAAGAAGCGAGTGAGCTGGCCGACGACTTTTAAATGCGCCCGTTGCGCTCCTCGCGCCATCTCGCTGGTAACGAAGGAACGCTTATAAGCGCCTGCCGTCTCTGAGTCCTGCCAGCGGTAAAGGGTGTGTATATAAGGCTCGCCGTTAGCTCTTTGAAGGATCTGCTCTTCGTGGCGTGGTGGTTAGCGCCACGCGCTGCGGAGCGAGAGGTTCCTGGTTCGATTCCGCGCTCCGGGAAGCATTTATCTGACTTATTTTTCTTTGGGATTTTCATATATATATATATATATATATATATATATATATATATATACGGTTCATGACGGCGGCGACGGGGACGGCAAAAACCAGCCAAGACTGTCCATATAATTGCTATCGCAATAAAAGAAATTTTTAGAAGAAGGCGAGAGCCAGAAAACTGTGGTATGGTATTATTTTTATCGTCTGCTGCCATCATCCTTCTGCGCGTTTAAGGTGGTAAAACGAGCCATTACAGTGTTGTGTTCCGGCTTGGATAAACGCTTCAAAGGTGTATTCTTTCTTGAACAAATTGTGTGTATTAAAGTGCCTCCACTGCGCCATTCAGCGTGAACACGTTTCTCCTCATGCGGGAGATTCAAATCGCTGTACAGCCTCAATTGCACTATAGTACAGTGCCTATGCAAACAGGAGGACGTTTCCATATTATGTATAAGGATGGTTTATCATTTCACCGATCTTCTTTACCGACGTGTTCCTTATTAAGGCGCGCATGCGTACAGGCCCAACACAAATTAAAATACAGCCGAAGGGAACGACATGCGCAAATATGTCCTCTCGTAATGTAGTTGTTGCTCACAACGTTCGACAGCTACCCCATTACAACGCACGGTTATCTCGAGTACCTTTAGGTGCCCACACGCTGTGTCTAAAGTGCCGTTTATCTAAAGTAGTGCAACTGCCGAGATCCCGCATTTAACGAGCTCTGCTGTGGATAATCCTCCGATGTGCAGTGAGACATCATTTCTTCCTTCGACCTTGGCAGATAACACCTCACGTGGTGGGCGCAGCGCGCTTTCATTCGCCAAATCTAAACATCTCAACTCGACACGGACAACGTCTGTTATCCTTCCACGGAATCCCGGTGCTTAGTGTACACTGGCCGCATCGAGCACAGCATTAGCGGACAAATTTGTTCCGCGTTTAAGAGGCGGAGAAATCGACGCACGTAACGTACTCGTCCCCCTCAATTTCCGTCGGTCGTCTATTGGTGTTTTGTTTTTTACTTTGCGCTCGTTTAATCGAGCACCTTTTCAGCTCGTCGAAATTGCTCCTTCACCCTCACCTCCACCCCGGCGTCCTCTGTACATTTACTGCTCGGCTGCCGCCGCCCGGAGATAGGGGGACGGCGCTGTGCTTCAGCGTGCGCGCACTAATCAACATCGTTGGTGCGAGCGGCCACTCTGCCGAGAGAATTAATAATTAACTTGCGCGCCGAGCCGAATTGCTTGCGAGGCTCCACATCTGCCGTACACAGAGCTCCCTCCTTGTGTACCCAGTTCAGGTGTGCGAGAGACAGCAGTTAAACGGATCATTTGCGCCTGGGGCGTGAATTCACTTTAACTTTGTGTGGCGGCAGCACCACTGCTTACAGAAGCGTCTTGCTGCCGGCTATATGCGCTACATCTCCGACAACTAATGAAAGATGGAGGGACTTCCTTGTTGGCTTTGCACATGTACGCTGGAACATGGAGACTATTCAGAACATAACGCTGTCGCAAGAAGCTTCGCCTTCCAACCTCAAGCCTTGCCGAGTGCTTCCTTCGATAGGACATAGACATAGAGAAGGATGTCACGTGACTGTAGGACTAGTTCAGTTGTCGTCAACTTCCTCGTTTGAGAGATGGCTTTGTGTAACTCTCTCTCTCTCCCTATATATATATATATATATATATATATATATATATATATATATATATATATATATATATATTTTACCCGAGTTCTGAGAAGTATACTACACAGCGGCTACTACTTACATCTGTAGCCCTGAGAAATCGTGTTCAATTTAAAGCGCCGTTGCCAGCATGTCTTTTATTTTTTGGCATGTCAAGTATTCTAGATGTTTTGCATGAATAATCCGATGACGAATGCAGAATGCGCAACGCCGACTTCACCTAGTGAGGCTTATTATCAATCCGATTACATCATTTGATGATCCAATAAAGATAACTAAAACTTTCCCGGCAACATTTCAAGGAGCATATCTTTTGTTTCCTTGTAATACCTTCCATTTCCCATCTCGTCATCCACTATCATCGTTCTCCGTTAATTTTGTTGTTCTTGGATTCAGAGAGGCGAGAATCGCGGTGGAGTGTAAACCAGCTGCATGTGTCTCTTGGACCGCACTTCAACAGGAATGTGCTCTCGGACAGCCGGTGCAAGAGTTACGCAATGTGCTCTATTCTACTACCTATTATGTGCGCGGCCAATACATGCAAGTCCTTGCTGTGTTGAGGTCACTAATGAGCGCAGTACGAACACTGCTCAACAGAATATCATCGCTATCACCTCGTAGCGTTGTGAAAGTCTTGAATGCCTTGGAGCCACTATAATTGCAACTGTTTTCCCCGCGACAACCACAGATTCCCTCTTTCCTACTTGTTGCTATTATTCTAGTATGTCCCCTCGTTCCTATACCCCAGAGTAGGGTAACGAATCAAGTGAACCCTAGTTAATTTCGCGGCCTTCGTTTCGCCCTTTTCTCTCTTTCTTTGTTCCTGGCTTACAAATTCCGGAAGATGGAACTGCGAACTGGGCATGTGTCGCCATTTGATGCCCGGGAAAGCAGTACAAGGCGCTCTCTTGTACTCGAAGCCATCGTGCAGCACTGCGAAAAGTAGTACACAGAACACCAGTACACGTGCACGGAGACATATTGAGGACACGTCGTAGAACGCACTGCGCGCGATATTTTGCGCAACATTCCTCTTAGACCGCGATTTCCTAGGGCCACCTTCGAGGATTATGGGAATGCCGGATGGGACTACTTGGACTTGCCTTCAGGAAATGAGTGCCTTGTATGAGTCGGTGGACGGGTTGGGAAATGGGAAACACCGAGGAAGCGAGCCTCCCTCATGTATACGTGCCCAGGACGCTGTGGCTCGATCGGGTTTGGGAGCAATAAGTGGAATGCGTGGCTTCTGCTAGAGAGAAAATGGGGGACGCTATTGTTTGCTGTCCGTTTTCCTTTGCGACCGCTTTGTTGGCGCACAGTTGTCATGGCCCCCCTTTTCAAAATGAGCTACATCTAAAGGTGGCACTGACCGCTGCGCGTCCGCCAAAGGCGGAAATGGAACGGCGGCGAAAGGTACTCCCTTCCACGAGAATAAAGTACACCGCAACTCTAAATGGAGAAAGCTCAATGCAAGGTAGGATTCCGCTGCAAAAACGAAGTTTGGCCTTCTCCCGAGCACGCACTACTGCTATACTCCCATTCTGTTTGCTCTGCGCTGCCACGGCCATTACATAGAACACATGTGTGTTCCATGTAGAGGTCATGGTGCTGCCGCATGGACCCTCTATCCTGCGTTCAGCGAAAAAGGAACGCCGTTTATTTGCTAGTATTGAGTTAATACAACCAGTAGTGGAAATTTCCGGTCACCTCGCATCGATTTCCACTTGGTGGTATTTGAGATCGTCTTAAACGACGAAACCTTCTATAAAGTAAGTTTCTAGATAGTTTTCATAGTTTCCATTTGTTCTGTTATTGTGGACGCCTGAAGTACGCCTTGGGAGTAATTAGCATGTATGATACTTGAAATAAGTTCAAGCTTAGTCAATTACGCTCTTTGAGAATGTTTCCATTGTGCCTTAGCCTCCCTACGTCAATACCGAATGCTTCCTTGCCGAAGTGCTCTCAATGGAGATCTTTCGCACTCTCTTGCTGCGAAGCAGTCCAGAAGCTGCCTTCCTTGCTTTCTTTTTTACCATATCGCCACACCCCTTTCACTGGATATGGGTTTCATGCCCATGCTTTCTCACGTGAGGTTCCTCGGCGCACTAACTTACACTCCCTCCTATAGCATATGGCAGGCCAGAAAAAAAAGGGGACGAAAAGTAAAAAAGAAGGGGGAGAGGAGGGGAGGGAAGGGTCTGCGTGTTTAGGCAGACAGTATTCGTTCTACTGCAGCCTTCGAAAGCACAAGCAAAATTTTATCTCCGTGGAACCTGAGGTGGTAGTTCAGCGCACGCTGCTCCCCGCAGTCATCGCCAATCTTCGCATAGCGGAGCCTCTCTCTTTAGCCTATACAGCTAATAGGTGTTGAAAAATCCATCCGAGGAACAGTGTTCATCTCTCTGTGCTATCTTGATGTCCAAGCATCGTGACAGGAAACTACGGCAAATGATGTATCAGTTAAGAACGAAAGGGCGAAACAGCGCACATCGTGGGCCCGCACTTCCTTTAAAGTTTGACACCATGTTACCCTGCGCAAGGTGCAGGCAACCCCTCGTGTGCGTTGTAAATATGTGAGAAAAATCAGTACTTTTATGTGTAAACTTTTTAACCTAAATACATTTGACGAGTGAACTTTGTTTCACTGAATAGCGGCGCTCCCGTTCATTGCGACAAGGACCGATCCTAAATTCAATGTAGTCTGATGCTTTGTCTCAAATCTCTAGCAGGTAACAATAAAAACACTTCGCGTGCGTTTGCTTATAGAAAGCTACCTGTTAATACGCTATGCCATTCCCGTGCTTGTCAGATGTTTTAAAGAACTGGCTAGAATCGGAACAATGTGCACATATAGTTTTGGTAGTGGCACAATGCTTAAGGAATTGTGTTGTCTTGCTAGAAGGCCGAGGTTTGTTCTGGCATCGAAAACGTGAGGTATTTTTTATATAAAGGGCTGGTCAAACACGACAGAGCAACATTGCAATCTCAATGTGTGTGCAATGAATCAGGTAATGCTCGGAATGTAAATAAAACTTGGCAGCAACAGTTACTTCATAAAATCCAAATACGACTGATAACTGGTTCTTTTGATCTGGAATAGAAATGCCAGGGAGCGTGGTCAAATGAACAATTCAAACTAAGACTTGTATGATTAATCTACTGGAACGCAAAAAAAAAAAAAGAACTCTCGGAAACATTCATATAACAGCTTTTCTGTTATGAAAATTTCTCCGTCTGACGCCTAAGTTGTTGCAACGCCTTGGGCTCGGCTTTCCCTCCCATTCCCCCTTCCCCAGTGCTGGGTAGCCTACCGGGCTCAGCCAAGGTTAACCTCCCGGCCTTTCTTCTTCCTTTCTCCTCCTCCTCCTTGGGCTCGGCATACGAATGTTGGCAAAAAGCGGCTTGCGAAGCCGAAAACAACTTCTCTGCGTAAAAAGAAGATGCCGCATATGCCTGCATGGGGCTACACGCATCCAGGTAGTAGCTCCCCGTCCCCCCTTTTTTTTTTCTTGTTTCGCAGCCAATGATCTAAGGCACAAGAACTAGGTATTGTGCATCACAAGGTAAACGTTGCGCCTGAGAAAATGTTCGGGTTCCCAAGAGGACCTACAACCGCCAGCAGGAAAATTCAGAAATGTGTATATATGGTATCTACAGGTACCCCTACTGGCCACTTCTCTTTAAAATACTGTATACAAAGCTACAGTAACCATATGACCTATCAATGAAAGATTTATATAGGAAGCCCCGTCTGACAGACCTGTGCGGAATCATTACTACACTGAAATGCTTACGCGGCGGGGCATCGGTTGCTTTTTAACCCCAAAGTGTTTTATGCTGGAGTCCTCCAAAAATAACTGACGTACTTCGGTAACGGAAGTGGATGTGTGTAAAACTGAACACATACTAATAACGAAAAAGTACCACCCACTCGTACTCGAACTCACATTCAGCCGCGATGCGATGATAGGAGCTGCAAGCCCTACAATGCACTACCAACACATTGGAGCCATTGGGAAGGGGCGGGCCTTATATCTTCACTACACCGCTTTACAATTTGTATGCAACCGATGTCCAGTTAAAACAAAGGTGTTTTAGCAAGCAAAATTACTCTTAAATTAATATCAACACCCTTTCAGTACACTCTTGGTTCGCAGCGGTGGCACCGCCATCTAGAAACGATGGAGCGAAGCAGATTGCCGTGCTCATGCGCGCCAGCAGTTAGCGCTTCCGTAGCCTCAGCGTCTCGATCGCAGCTTAGCAGCGTGTGGCGTCCTGTCGGCGCATCGCTTCGTCAATGTAGTACAACCACGCCTGCTACATAATTTATCTTGTGTGGCCAGCTGTGTTTCGACATGCTCTGTTCTAAGAACGCAAGCACGGTGGTCTGCAAGCAAATGATGCTCATTTTGCTAGAGCTGATTTTGTGTTCGGAAAACGACCTGCTGACAACCCGTTCGGTTTCCCTTGCAAGGTTTCACCGTTTGCGGACGCTACGAGTTTATGGTAGGTTTTGAGGAGACCTCTGGCGCGTGCAATGCAGTGTCTCTGGAGAAATGTGAGTCGTTTGAGAACTTTCGCTTGTCGACAACTGTCGAGAATCCTTGTGCAGTGTCGAGGTGCCGCTGATGTCTACTTGCAACGGGTTGGCATGTCCTTTAGTACCCAACCCATGACCCGGCCCTCGATTCCCCAGGTTGCTGTTTATGCATTTCACAGCTTCGCGAACACAGTTTTCCCTTTCGTGTTACACCGATTACTATGACAGAGGGATCAACCACATTTTTTTAACCCTCTTCCTTGTGCAGGATGTTGCCGTCTGTGAGACTTCTTTAAGAACATTTGGGGATGTTCTACTTGCCACGATACAATGCTACCTAGATTGAGAGTTAATGAGTACGTAAGATTTACCAGCTCATTTACCGGAGCTAATTACAGACGCTTCCTAAAAACGTCGGCGTCCAAAGAAATGCCGCTTGCGTGCACGCTAAATTGACCTGCGCCACGTGTTTGTGTCCCGCCAACGTATTAGGCAAGACAGTGTACAGCGGCTTTGCAAAGTGAATTCGGCGGTATCGATTTCCCATTAAGTCTATGTTCGAACGCAACAACAAATAATTCAACAAATCACGCTAAGCCATCTGCTAACGGGCTGCAATGCTTAAGCGGCCTGTTCGAACATTCTGGTTCGGAATCGAGCTTTCCTTGGCGCGGCTTTAACTTTAGGGCGATTTCTATGACATTCAGCATTTTTGAAGCAGTAGAATAAAAATGAATACAATGAGTACGGCCTGGGTTTGTGCACCTGTCCCGTAAGTAAGCTCCTGCGCTATGGGTAGCTTTTTCTTATATACGGGGGAAAGATGAAGCATTCAGTGCTTAGAATTAACCTTTTGCGCAAACGACTTCCGTTGCCCCGTATGTAGCAGTTAAAGTTGTTTCGCCGAAGTGGGAAATATAAGAATGTGCTTAGATGCCAAGCGTTTACGGCATAAAAACTGCTTATGGCAGATGAACTAGTACCATCAACCCATAAAAATTATGACAGGGCTCTTGCATTCTCCTAATTTTTTAAAAAGTTCTTGGGCTATCTTCATGTGCAGAGTAGCCAACGGGGCAGCTTATCTATTTAACCTTTCCGCTTTTCATCTCTTCTCTTTACTCAGTCTGTTAGCGGAAATCGACAGAACAGCATAGTTTATGTGGTATTCACCTTCCACATGACTCGGTATGTGTATATACCAAAGCTTTCATATATATAACAACTCCAAAAACATTTAAAAATACAGTTCATTAAGCGTCTGACACAGGATTTGCGATATAGCTGTACTTGATCAACTATCGTTATGTTTTACAGCGTAAGCTGTTATGAGATCACAACAACGGCGCCGTAGTTGTCCGCTGCCGCCGCCGCTGCCGCCGCCGCCGCCGCCGACCGTGTCCGTAACCAATATCGCTCCTCGTGAAGAACAGGACAACTGCTGCCATCTATTGGCGCTGATTTCCTCCGCATAGCCTTCGAAATGTGTTTTTATGAAGCGCTGCCTCGTGAAGCAGTTTTGTCGTATCGCTCCATGCGTCACGCGGCAGGCGACGTGCGCAGCCCCGACAGCAACCTGACATGGCTCTTCGATATACCTGATGGCGCCTCCTCGCAAGATGCGGACCGCTGCTGAAGAAGTGAATCGCAGAGTTACGCGCGCGGCTGCAGCCGGGCAACGTCGGGCACAGCAGACCGCTGTGCAGAGAGAAGCCCAAACCGCAGAGTTGTGGCGCAGGGGATGCCTACCACCTGTACTTGCACTAGTTTCCCCAAGCATTTACAATGGCCTCTAGGAAGGTCGCTCCTTCAGCTTACGCTGTCACTGTCGTGCGATTCCGCGCAGGCCTGGCTCTTTTTTATCTGTTAGTTCAAACTAAAATGCTCTGACTGCCTGCAGAGAATGCTAATATACTAAACGAGAAGCCTCCTCGAGATGTTTGTTAATACGGCGCTACAGTACTAAAGCTTGGCACAAGTTCTCGGCACATGCAAAAAAAATAATAAGTAAAGTTGCGTATGTTACCACACTTTTGATAACTTTTGCTATTTTCTGTCGAGTTAGAAATTCCTGTCAGAATCTTCATGCTCACATATAGGGGAATACGGGAAGGGGGAGGGGAGGAGCAAAGGGGTGCGTGCTCCCCCACCCCCCTGACTTGCCCAGGAAGGGGGGTCCTTGCCCGCTCTGGAAAAAGTCGCTGCTCACCTTCCTGACCCTCGGACCGAAGAAATTTAACGCCTGAGCGTAGCTTAGAAGTAGAGGAAAGGAGAGCTTTTGTGCATGACAAGGAAAGATAGCCGAAGGAATTATGCGAATAAAGCGAAAGCTAATTCGTATAAAGATGCAGCCATCTTCTACATGCCGGATATATATGTAAATATATGTCAGTATAAATAACGGGGAATCAATGGGCCGCTTGATTATTGATACAGACATGAAACAATCGACAAAATATGGTTGGGTTCCTGTGCAAAGTTACTAATGAGTAAAAAGTTTATATATATATATATATATATATATATATATATATATATATATATATATATATATATATATATATATAGATACTATCAAAAAGACACAGTGACAAACATAGGATTTATTCTGACGTTCCGGCTGGAGGCCAGCCTTTTTCAAAGATGAAGGTTTCTCATGGGTGCATGGTCTTATACACTTCACGAACATGCATAGGGGGGGGTGGAAAGGGGGAGCTCACAAAAAAAGTAAAATAAAATAAAAGAAGGGGCTGGCCTCCAGCCGAAACGTCAGAAGGCCGGCCTCCAGCCGAAACGTCAGAATAAATCCTATGTTTGTCACTGTGTCTTTTTGATAGTATATTTATCCCGATAGCCAGGAAGAACTTTTTTGAGATATATATATATATATATATATATATATATATATATATATATATATGCGCGAGAGGGAACAGCTTCCAGGCCCCCCTGCCCCCCCTCCGGCAAAAGGAACACTCTAGGCCCTGTGCCCAAACCAGTTTCAATGAGTTACTGAACAGTGTTATTCTCGCTATCAAACGTCCGCTTGTTTCTGTTTGCCACTTTAAATTAGTCCATTTCTGCGATGAATACTTGTATGCCAGTAAACATTTAGTATCAGGTTGCTTAGTAAGGCTTGCGTGTTGTCGCCTTTTTCGATAGTTTGTTATCAGTGTCGCTCAAAAAGCGTCACCGTACATTATGTTTCATTGTTAAAGCAGGTTTTCGGCTATAAAGATCCTTCTTCCACACGTTCGTCTTTTTTTACGCAATTGTGTATAGTTGCACAGTTTTGCTTTCACTAATGAAGGAGTCTGCAGTCTTACTACTCCACTTTGCTAGTTGCCCGAAACAACACGTCGCATTTTAATTTGTATTCGCGTAAAGAAAAAAGTAAGCACGTTATATGCCGCTGATTTTAACTGGTAAAGCTTTTGGCAAGCAAGGAAAACAATTCTAATAGACGCACAACAAGAACTGTAGCAATTTATCGGCGTTCACTACTACACTTCCATAGACAAAGCAGTTACTTTTCATTGCGACCATAGGACTCCTGCTCGTGCATTAGCGAAGCCCTATCTACCACAACAGGAAAATTTTACTGCGAGTGCAGATAAACCACGCGGTGCACGTACTACAGCGCGAAATTCGCGCCGCATTCTTTCTCTTTCCTGTGGATCTTTCGACATTACACTCCATGAAGTGCAATATTTATACAAACAGTAGAACCACCTAAAAAGTCACATCATTTCTCGCCGTATTGGCCCTTCGTCAATGGGTTGTAGGTTGGCGCAAGGCCACTATGTGCAAGCTCGACTCTCCGTCGCGACGTGTTTTAAGGAAAAGAAAAACGCTGAAGGTGAAGTAAAATGTTGCGATATATCTCCCCATAATACAATTCGCACAGTGTATGTGAACCCCCGTAGCACGGCTACACAGCCTTGAAGCGCCAATATATTTAGAAAAACGATAGAGGTAGCATTAAGCAGCCTACTTTCGTTTAGTAGTGACATAAAGTCTTTGTGGGAGAGGGATAAAAAAGAAATTAGGCAGAATGGCGTGACCTTGCTGAATCTCAACCACCCCGAAAATTTTACTGCATGAACCTCTACCAAAATACCGGCGTCACTGCGTTTACGATCTTGCTTTCGATCGCTTCTAGTGGCGATAACAGCTTCGATGCAAGACGAAAAATGCAACGGAAGGGTGGTAATAGTTCTGGGCTGTGTAGCATTTTTATGTTACGGTTTGGTAGGCAATGTCGTGCACCAAGTTTTCAAAAAAAGAGAAAGCATATACACGAGTGAAGGCAAACTGAGATCTACTTGTCGTATATATGTTTCTTCTATTATTACGAACTGGGCAGCAGTAACTGCCACATCGCATCATCAGGATAAAAGCACTTTGGGCACATGAACGCAATCTGTTCGCCACTACAATGAATTTAAGAGCTCAAATTCACTTTGATGCAAAGATAGGTATAGAGTACTGACGCTGTCGTTTCCCTATCATATATAAGAATATATGTATGTGCCTCGCCTATCTCACGAGCAGTAGTAGCGCGACAGTTTTTCCGTCCTCTTACTTGTCTGAGTGGATCTAGCTGCCGTGAACAGGATAAGCTATGCTAACGGGTGGTGAGAACATACGAGTGAAGTGCAGTATAGGCAGCACTCAGCATCTAAATGCGTGTGTGATGAAGACACTCGTAACCGTTTTCAGCAGCCAAGTTTCTGGGGCCCTGACTATGTGCTTCGATGGCTCAGAAGGCAACGAATGAGCTATACTAACGTATTTGAAGTCCAGTAGTCTCTGCCACCTACTGTAGACGATGTATTCATAAATTCACGTGCGTGATTGGTGCTAGAAAAAAAATTTGGGGCTGCTACGCACTAATGGTGCGAAAACGGAGGAAGCAGCGGAGCTGGTGGCATTCCCCTCCTCCTTTGTGTACTCCTTACCCTCAATTCCCTTTCCCACTCCATGCTTGCTATATGCTGAACAAGCCTATGCCATGCTGTGCCCTCTCCCTCCCCCCTTTTCCTCAAATCATTCCTCCTAATCTCCACTTCCCTTTCCCACCGCCTTGCTATACTCTGCAAGACGTTTTCTTGGGCTAGTTGGTTCATGACTTCTTTAAAATATTGTAGCGCAAAGGAACACACGGACAGACAAAGAGCACAGGACCGGCGCCGGTCCTGTGCTCTTTGTCTGTCCGTGTGTTCCTTTGCGCTACAATATTTTAAAGATGCTATACTATGCTCGCCGTTATGGAGTAGTGTGGTATGATCATGATCACAAGACAAGAAAGAGGTGCGCGCGCAATGCATAGAAGTGCACTCGCACTGATTTCATGATGATAATAATTGCATGCGGTCGCGAAACGGACTTTTTTTAGGTTAAAGAGCTACGTTGTTAAAAACAAAGCGTGGGTTCTGCCCTCTCAAAGAGCCTAAGCGTTACATTGTCCGCCTTTTAACATTTACAAAAGCAGCAGATGGTGCTCTCGCCACGATGTTAGCAATCCGGTTTGTTTCTTTCATACAAAGTTTTTAAAAGTTTCCGACTTACAACGACGCGCATTTATTCCCTACTAAACGAACGCTTAGTCCGGCGGCCTAAAGTCTGCATTTAGCGCATCGTTACCCAATTTCGTCTCAGAGTTTTGCAACCCATTGCGCAGTATAGGGTCATTATAACGCACATTCTAATACTTGTTATAGTAAATCGCAGTAAAGCATAATATCAACTTCTCAATCAGCGAAATCAAAGAAATGGATCCGTTCTGTTCCAAACGTCTCCAGACAAGCGATTACCGTATCTATTCCGCGTATAGTTCATTTGCTAAACAGTCTTTCTTCCGTTTCGTTGATGTACGAACTGCGTGAATGCGCTTACAGCAATCGTTTCGACGAAACCCGTTTCGCATGAAAACAATATAGAATCTGGACACCCGATGGACACGAAGCTGGAGCGCAGAGACTACTACAGACGTAGCTCAGGAGAACGTCGGCACATATTTTGCTTCTCGGTGCAAACGGGCGAATACGTCCAGAATGTCTTAAAGAAACAAAACAAAAAAACTCAAGAATGTACGCTACTGTGAGTTCCCAATGATTATTCACTGCAGTGTTCATAAATCTCGCTTCTGGCAAACTTTCTCAGAGACGTGCCACCTGCGGCCCTGTTTGGCGGGAGGCTTTATTCAAAAACCCTTTGCAGCGCTCACGATTTCTTTTCCTGCTTTTCGCTGCAATTTGCGAGTACCCTTTACCCTTGTATTTTCTTTTACTTACGAGTGGAGAAATGGCGATATTATGCTTGTTATCAGTTTGGCTGGTGATTTTTTCTGTTTTAAGCGGTGGTATGCTGAAATTTTCGTGCTTCGATCATTAGAAGAAATTCTTTGTTCTCCACCTCAAACAAGTCACCCTCTTGTTCCGGCTCGTAATGCTTGCCTCATTACTTCTTTATTTGCACACGTGACTCTTTGTTCAAAGCTCCTTCCGTTTCAGTTCTAAATGAAGCACAACAGAGCAGCGTTTTCATTCCTGAGCTGCAATTTGGCTGTTCAGTACAAGTAGTACTAATACAAAGGAAAGTTTATGAGGCGGTACGCGCAAAATCAGCCGGTCGTGGTATGAAAAGGACGGAATAAACTACTGGAAGAGTGACTGCAAGAACGCCTGCCGGTAGCATGGCAAAAAATGAAAAGAAAAATGAAATCAAGATATTCACATTTGTTCTGTGGTTTCTGCGAATACGTGCGTTTTGCATATATTCAGATCCTCCATAGTGCAACCTCATCTCGCAGGAAAACGAGATTTGATAACATCTTTCGAACTGCGCCTTTCTAGCCGAAAGGTCTAGCGTAGCCAGCTGGTCTTGCATTTTATGTTAAATACTGCGGTTTTCGAAGTCCGCGACAGTGTTACCAAGCACGAATCTCTTACCAACAGAATAAGAGATGTCTAAGCCTTCCCGCGCACCCACTCTGTACCGGTATGCCGTTAACAGCTTTATTTGGTTGTGTACCATGCGCGTGTGTCTCAGTATGATTGTGTTATACGACTGCGCGGTTCAGGCATTGTTGTAGCCACAAAACGTGTAGACTCCATTAAGAAAACAACAAGAAAATACACTGGTACTCGGAATAACAGCTGCGCTATTTCTGCGGTTACAGCGTTATGCACCGGCAAAAGCACTCGGGGCGGCCAGTGGGCATGCTTCGTCCACTCTGTATGGTTGCAGCCGTGAGCCGGCGGTGTCGATGGAGATGCTGCCTCCACACGCGGAGCGCGCTTCGCGGCGGCCGTGCTCCCGTCATTTGTTCTGCCGGTTGCCCGCTTAAACCCTTGCCTTTGCGTTCGGGTACGAGCACCTTCTCACGAAGTGCGAGCTTTCTCTGCAGCCGCAACGGCGGCGACGGCAAAAAGGCAACTCCAGGAGGGAGAGGCTGCTCGCGATAACTGCGCCGGCAAGACCTTATTTATAGCGTGTCAGCGGCAGACTGGTCTCTTCCGTCCCCTCGCCGGAAAAGCGCTTTTCCGGCCGATTCTGTCATCCACTTCAGCGGCGGCGTCGCCAGGAGCGCCGCTGCTCGCGCACCCAGTCCTCCTTTCCCGGCGCAGCAGCACGGGCGGCTGTATGCGCCCTTCTTTGCACTCGCTTTCTGTGTTCGGAGATCACGGACGCGTACTCCACGGAGGTCGCTATCGGCGGATATGGCATTGCCGCGCTCCAAGAAAAAAAGAAAAAGATGAGGTAGTCACAAGCTGTCGCATAGCTTCCCTGTAAACATGATCCTTTCTAACGTCAAGCACTTTCGTTTGTTAAGTAGGCCGACATGTTATGCCCTTGCATGAATGAAAGATCGACGATGCGGGTACGAAGTGTTCGTACGCGCTGTATTTTTTTTTTCGGTAACATGCCATAATTCATTACAGCGACATCCAGTTGGGGCGAAAATGATGTTATTTCATAGTTGTTGCCTAAAAAACACGGCTTCAAACTGCGAGCACACATGTGTTTCAGACAAATACGAAACTACTTATTCTACGTACGTGAACCCACTTCATAGACTTGTGTGCAGTGGAAGACCGCACAATATCAATGATCGTGTGTCATTATAAAAAGTCACAGTTTCGCCGCAAGGGCGAAGCAATGAATGCGATAGCAAGAAACTGTAATGCTATACGAAGTTAGGCTCGCAGCTCCACGAGCAATATTAATTGTAGCAAACATGCACTTGCTAAGTGAGCGCCTCCCATGGGCAGCGCGTGCTGGTACGAAGGGCTTTATACGTTGTGTGTCACAAAGCTACACATACAAAGCTAGGGAGGCCGCTAAATGAGCGCGAACTATCAAGTGAAGCACGCATGAAACGAACGCACAGATATACACCGAACGATCGCGAATAGGCTGTCACAATGGATACTCTCAGTTTGAACAGCGCTCCTGTTGCAAAGGCCGCCGAAGCAGCGAAGTAAACTAGCGTGCTTCAAGTGTCGAGCTGTGACACTTGATTGTTCGCGCTCATCTTCTGTTTGTTCGTTTAGCGGCGTCCCTTGAGCTCGAGTGACTTTCGTACGCTCCCGTGACATCAGCGCGGACATCACGGTCAAAGCTCGAAACATCCCTCTTCCTCTCACCACGAGACAACCGCGCGAGCAGACAGCGGAAGGGCAAGGTTCTCCCTGCGCAAATATTAGAAGCGAGCGAGCTGGCCGACGACTTTTAAATGCGCCGGCTGCGCTCCTCGCGCCATCTCGATGGTAATGAAGAAACGCTTATAAGCGCCTGCCGTCTCTGAGTCCTGCCAGCGGTAAAGGGTGTGTATATAAGGCTCGCCGTTAGCTCTTTGAAGGACCTGCTCTTCGTGGCGTAGTGGTTAGCGCCACGCGCTGCGGAGCGAGAGGTTTCTGGTTGGATTCCGCGCTTCGGAAGCATTTATCTGACTTATTTTTCTTTGGGACATTCATATATATATACACGGTTCATGAGGGCGGCGACGGGGACGGCAAAAACCAGCCGAGACTGTCCATATAATTGCTATCGCAATAAAATGACATGTAATAACAGTGGCGTATGCATGGACCTTGCTATAAAAAAAGAAATAACAGAACGCAGGTTCGATTGTGTTCGAGTGCATAGCAAAGAAGCATTGACATCGACTGCGTGCCTTGTTGGAAATCGTGTGCGGGGCGTAGCGGAGGATGAAGAACTGGGTGATGTATGAAGGTGATGGTTCTTGAACTTTTCTTGGATGCCATGTCCGAATGTTACTGCACGGCGTGACAATAAAAATTGCAGACAGATTTCTCCCGCCGGGCTCTTTTGTAATGCAAATATAGTCTAAGATAAGAACAAATCGCAGTCTCGCAGTTCAGAATGTTTCACGCCACGATGCCATCCTCAATGTACAGTGCTCAGCGATTGAAACGCAACACTCGGACCGCTGGTGGTCGGTGCATTTTGTTCTACTGAAGGGAGCTGTGTGAACACAGAGGGAGCAAAGTGAATCACAGTGCTTCAAGAAATATCTCGCTGTCATTGAGTACTAAAACTGATCAGCGTGGTGTCCCCCATCGCAAAGCGGTTGTGCAGAATGCATCGGCAGCCGTGCTCTCCAAGTATCGCGTTTCATTCGCTGAGGACTGGACAATATCATCAATCATAATCAGAAGCGTACACCTTTTTTTATGTCCGGTGCAGGGCAAATGCCAAAGATCTCCAATTAACCCTATCCTGCAAGCGCTGTCCCCATCTTATGCCGGCAAATTTCTTAATTCCATCACGCCAACTAACTATCTGCCGCCATCGGCTGCGTTTGCCGCCCCTAAGTATCGACTGTGTCTCTCTGTCTGACTATTGGTTATCTGGTATTTAGTGCATTACCAAATGTGCGGTATGTTTTCGTTCCGTAAAACCACGTATACCGCACAAGCACATATGCCGGGCTGGGGTGATGCGGCCGTGCGCCATTTGCGGTGGAGTGCATACATTTACATCTCAAGATCGCCGCTCCATACTGGTACACATTGCCATGCGTCTTTACAAAGCTTCATTCCGATCGCCATCGAGTTTCTCTCAAGGTCACTGCTCCACGAAACACCTAAGTCTTTCGCTTTAATAAGACAACTCTACAGTGAACAACCAAGGGCAAGTCACAAGAACACAATAAGTCATGTTGATCTTTAGGTACATGATTGTGAATACTACAACGCGCAAGTTTAATAATGATCAAGATGGCGTATGAAGACGGCCTGTGATATCTGTGCTGTGTGAAAGTTGCCTTCAGCTTCAGCTCTGTTTTCTTGTTCCTTGTTGTCTACGATAAAAAAAAAGGATGTTGATGTGTCGTAGGTCCACGCAATCTTGCGTTGCATAAGCACGGCTATACCAGAGCTGTTGCAGGATGGAGTTGCTCCATTTAGCACCCAGCCTATGCAGTAACTCTAGCCGTCACCAAATAAGCTCAGATGAGACGGCAACAGCGGGGATTCGGGAAGTTTTCGCCTTTCACTTCATCTTGAGAACGCTGGTGACTCTCGCTGTCTGTTCGCTGCTAGGCGCCTCTTTAGGGGTCTTTTTCTGCACCGCTCGGTTATTGGCGAGCATTTGCGGCGCACAGTTCGGCCCATTGCCTCGCCGGCCAGGCCGAGCGTCGCATGGAAGGGAGTCTTGCGCCGCCTCAGAGAACCGGTGTAGCCTCCCGCATTCTCTGCCCGGATGGTCTCCCTTTGCAGCGCCGATCGTTGCTCGACGCTTATCTCCGTGTTGCGTCCCCGCATTGCTTTCGTCGGCTAAGATAAACGATCGAGCGAATCGGAGGTAGCGGCGAACCGCCGAGGAAAGAAAGAAGCCAAATTGTGTGCCCGCCACCAGCACTCGCCCTTTCTTTCTGCTTCCATAGTTTGGCCCATATGCTCTTCTTATAGCGAGTGCATTTGATACGTTCTGACAAGCCGTCCCTTATTTTCAGGCTGCTCATTTTCGAGTGCGCATAAACGTGCCTTGAACGGCGATCATAGAACTGGCGTTAGAGACGAAAACAAGGCGCGCTGCAAAGCACCCGTATTCTCTAAAGTATCATTACGTTGTTTTTTTTTTTTTTTCGTGTTGTCCCGCATCTCAGCGAAACGCCAATGCCGGCGATAATGGCAGCGTGCCGGCATTCAGACCACATCCGTGCCAATGACGAAACGAAAAATAACAGGAACCATGACTACGGATCTTTAAGAAAATGCCGTCCGAGTCCTATATGTGGGGCCAGGCGGCTTCAACGCACATGGTAAATAAGAGCGCCTTCCAGAAATCGCAGTGGACCTTCCTCCCGATCGACTTCTTCGGTCTTGCGCGTGCTCGAAATGCGTCTGTGCTACTATTACCTTACCCCTTGACACACAACCGCGCAAGAAAACTTTGGGCATTTCAGCAGGAACTATCTAGCACTTTATGCTACAATGGTCCAAACTTGTCCGCTCGCAAGAATTGCGCACTTGCACACCCGTAATTTATAGACTTGCAGTGATCTGTACCGAACAGTGACCCTACGAAAATTCCAATTCGTACAAGGAACTCCTAGCACGGGCAAAAAAGCGGCACTAGTGCGTGCCTGTTGATTTCCGCCCTGATGGCATGAGGAAAATAGTCTTTCTTTGATCTTGTTCACATTTCAACGCATCTTAATGTAGGCTGATCTCCAGTTGAGCAATTTTTGCAGATTTCATTGACACCACTGTACCCTTTTATCACAACACTGCGTGGCCGTTCCCATCGATAAATCGGCAGTACTGAGCTTTCCCCTATCCTCCACTCTATTCACTATACCATCGCGAAACACTAGACACGCATCGAATGGCAATTTTAATTTACCTAAAAACTATGGAAAACGCTTATTCGAATTTCATGGGACAAACGTTTGGAACCTACTACCATTAGAAGTTAAAGTGGCACGAAACTTTAAGCACAGCGCGAAATTATTTTGCTTGCAGCATCAAGACATGTACATAGGCTTTTTTTTTCTTTCTCTTGCGCTAATCAGTGTATTGTACCCATTTACTTCTTATATATGTTATGAAAATTCGATTATGTACATGCACTTATGTATATATGTATGTATGTCCATATGTCAATAGGTATATGTATAAATAAGTGTGTATATAAGTGTATAATGTTATATATGCTCTGCTAATCTCCTTTTCGGTACTCCGATATGGACCGATCACTAGCCAATGTAGGCTGACGGTACAGATATCTTCTAATCTTTTCCATGATTTGTCAATAAAAATCAGATTGCTGAGATTGATAAAAACACTTATTCATGGGGTTCCTCTCAAAGCACGCCATAGTGGAGGGCTCCGGTAATTTTGACCACCTGGGGTTCTTCAACGTGCACTGACATCGCGTTTCTTGAAATGTTCATGGATGAAACTCTGCCTTAAGGGACCCGCATATTGTCTTTTGAAATGAGACGATATACCCATGGCACAATACTTGCAATGACATACACACTTATCAGGCATAATTGCCAGTACGACGGAATCAACGACGAACTTTCATATTTTTATTATTCGCCCTGTCTCTACTTCCCCATTGCCAGTTAAGCATGATATGTTTTTTGCCCCGCCACGGTGGTCTAGTGGCTAAGGTACTCGGCTGCTGATCCGAGGGTCGCGGGATCGAATCCGGGCCGCGGCGGCTGCATTTCGATGGAGGCGAAATGTTGAGGCCCGTGTGCTGTGCGATGTCAGTGCACGTTAAAGAACCCCAGGTGGTCGAAATTTCCGGAGACCTTCACTACGGCGTCTCTCATAATCAGAACTGGTTTTGGGACGTAAAACCCCACAAAACAACAAGCATGATATGTTTTAACACAGGAAACAACAGGTAACAAAAATATTGTCCATGACTTTTAGAACGTGTCTTCCTTTGCTTCGCGCAACGCGGAGTGCAACTTTATTAATGGAAGCAAGGGAACCCGCGCTTCATTCGTTCCGTGGTCTGACTCCACTCGATACAATCGACACGGACATCACTTTATTCCAATAAAGCTCAGAAGTGGGCGGGCTTACGACACAGTTCGAGCACAGTGACTATGCTCCATCATTATCATCGTGCACGCCCTGACCTCGAACGTCGTCCTCGGCGACTACCTGAACTTTGATCATTCTTGATATGAGGCGAAGCACTTAAAGATGAGCAGACACCAGGATTTGCTTTCTCACTCGGCTCCACAACAGAGTGAGGGTAACCGATTGAGCTTCCGTTTGCGCTTTATATCCGTAAATATTATATGACCAAATGTTATCGGTTCTCTCAAGAGCCGATTTTTTTTTCGGTTTTCTGCAATCGATGACATCCACATGAGAGACTTCTTGCATCGATGTGTCACTGATTTGCTGCGACTTAAAGGCGGTTTTTTAACGCTAACTACTTTGCTATATTACGATGACAGCTGCTCATTACATTTACAATTCTCAAATTTATGCCACAGATTACATTATTGGCTCGTCATGACATTTTTCAGTGGCCGTGGTTGTATTAAACGATACGAGACGACAGACCCCTCGAGGCGCATAACTTCCATAAGCTGTACTTTATTGAACATTATTTTCTTTAAAATTATAAGCATTTTTATCTAGGCTACCATAAAGACTTAGCGCAAGCACCATCCGCGCAGACTCATCCCTCCTTTTGAAAATGAAGACTACTCCTTATTAGGCACCACTCACAGTGGCAACACTATACGGATGTCCTCTTTCATTCGTTGTTGCCACTCGCTGTGTCTCTTAATATTCAAGTAATTGCACCTTTCATATGCTCATAAATCGTCTGAAGGTGGCTTAAGCATTTTAATTCTTACATAGCATAAAGAAGACGCCTTTCGGTGCTTCCAACTGCTATAACACCCCGCATGCATCTGTAGGAGACTTGGTCATCGAGTTTTCGCAATGCAAGCGCCAATGAAAAGAGACTCTTCGCAGCTGCTAAAACCAGCCGGATAAGCGTCGCACTATCGCATCTCATCGTGATTTTCCGACAGCTAGTTGTTTTACGCTGTGAATATCCATATGTTTTTGAGAATGTTTACTAGTTTCTAAAATGCCTGATCCATCCCGGTGTCTTTATTTTACGCTATTTTACGCTGTGACTGTCCAGATCCTTACTGGCTTGGCAACATTTGCTGTGTCTCGAAGCTAGCATGTAGCCCGCACAGAGTAATTCTACTGTATAGCCGCCTAGGTCGGAATTGAATGATACCCTGTTCGTCTACTCTTTTAGCTAATTTTTATACTCCTTAGTCCTTGGACGTTATTACTTCATAATTCGTGTAGCCGATTTCTCGGAGGTATTCTTCCCCCACTCTGATCGTCATTATATAAAGACACAACGAAGCACAACGTTCGAATTCTTAAAAATTACTGTCCAATATTTTCATTGAAGCTGAGAGAATCATGCCACTCAAATCTCAGTGGAAGGACGAGGTTCGACAAGTGGAAGTGAAGTGGCCTTTTGGCATCGCCGTCTCGGGATTGAGCTTCTCAATCGCATCGTTAAAAATGGAAGATGGGACACGTCTATTGCCCCCTCCTTCCTTTCCCCGCTCCTTGCCCTCTTGTTTCGTGGCTTCAACAATTCATCGCCGACGTTGCTACGTCGCTGGCCGCAGGCGGCCTTTCTCGGCTCATCCGGGTACTTGGTCGTCCACGGGGAGGAAAAAAAAAAAACGCTGCGCACTAGATGGAGTCGCGCTGATGTTTATTTGTTCGGTGCACTCGGACAACTCGAAATAGCTAATGGCGGTCCAAATAAAGAATTCCTGGGGCCCGCGGGGGATGAGCACCGGCCGGTCACCCTGGCAGACAAAAAGACCCAAAGCGGGGACAAGAAGGGGGAGTACTTCCTTGCCGAACCATCTTTGTGCCTCGGAGCGCCGAGAGCCTACGGCGTCCGCACGCCGTGTACCGAAGCCAAAAGATACCAGAAACCCAGGCGCTAGGAAGGAGGCGAGGGAGAGCCAACCGCATTGCGGATTCTGATAGCGTGGACTGCCTCTGTGCCCGATTGTGCACGTGAAATATCGGCCGTCCACGTTGTCGTGGTGGTCATAACGCGGCAACCGGTCCGCCCCTTTTCGTACCACTAGTCCCGCTTCGCAACAGCCGATCTTGACGACCACGCAGTCCACAGACCCAAGCTGAGCAGCCTACACCACATTTGGCTTCGATATCACCTCGTAAATAGAGAGCAACACTTTCAATGCATATTTGGCTGAGCCGGAACAGTCTCTGCAGGTTGTACCATGTGTCTGCTCTTGCTGGCTGCTCCTTTGATAGGACACGTGTCCAGTCGCCTCGGTGACAGCGCTTATCTCGACCACGTAAGTTTTCGCCCCTTCTCGTATTCGCGTTTGCAATAACTGCTGAAGTTATTCTTCTCTCTACCGTAATAACACTTATTTCTCTACTAGTAAAGATTTCGCACAAGTACGATTGGTCACAAGATGTGAATATGCATATAACGCATATCCTCATATTGTGATCCCTCTTGTGACTCGCCTTGCGATTATAATTACGGCAGTTTATCGAGAGGCTGCCGATGGCATGTACTACAGGGACTTACAGGGATTCGTAATGGAGCGCAACAGCGCAGTAACGACAGGGGCAAAGAGAAGCACACAAAAGAACAAATGAGCCTTTTTGTTGCTCCCGTGGTAACTGCGCTGTTCAGTTCCATTACGATGAACCAACTAGCCCAAATGTACACTCTGCTCAGCGTATTATATTCTCCACGAGGAAGGATCGACCATGCGAGGTGATTTTCTTATGGCAAATATGCAATACGACGGTGCAGCCGCCACTCGTGTCTAAACGAAGGTATCAGTCATGAACGTAGGCGTAGCCAAAGTATTTGGCGAAACGCAGTAGGGTTGCGTCACAACGTGGTCATGTCACCCGTGCAAGAACTGCTGGTTTCGTAGTAGCTCGAATACATCGAATACATGTTTCGGACTGTCCATGTTCACAACTATTAATTTTGTGCCTTGTTTGTTTGTTTGTTTGTTTGTTTGTTTGTTTCTCAACGTGGAGACAAGATGGAGCAGTGACTATACGCAGTGGCATTCCATGAAGCAACATCATTTCTTATTTATTTATTTATTTAGAAGTACCTTACAGGCCCCATGGGGAGCATATCGTAGTCACATAAATCGCACATCAATGCTGTTTCCGATTCTCTAGTTTTAGTTAAGGGGGTCTGCATTCAGTCTGCTAATTTAATTTTATACTGTGGATCTGTCATAGCTGTAGCGTTAGCCGAATATTCGCATGATTCTTGTCTTTATTTCCTAGAATGCATTGGTTGCGCTTGTCGAGCCTGGCGCTTAAATTCTGCTTCTAACAAGGCACATTGTCGTCGCAAGAGGAGAGAGAGAGAGAGAATATATTATTGATGAATCCGGAGATGTTAGCCTGGTTAATGATCTGGCTTGCTACTCCAGGTGCTTAGCGGTGATTATGATATTTACAATGATCACGTGTAACACAACACGTACATACAGTCACACTTACTCACACACTCATATATACATACATACAGTATAACGCAGTTTACAGCGTTTCGTTGAGGCATGTTGCCTGTAGAAACGCTATCAACGCCTTAGTGCTGCGTCGTGCGCAGGCGCTGTCTTGCCACGGGCCTAGGAGATGCCGCAGCTCCAAGGTCGAACCGTGTTGCAAACGAAGCGCTGCCTTCAGAGTCTCTCTCCGACTCGTAGCGCTGGCAGTTGCACAGGACGTGTTCGAGGTCCTCTCGTGTGTTGCATGTAGAGCACAATGCAGAATCAGATTGTTGTATTTTGTGCTTGTAATGTCTTGTGTAGGCTACATTAAGTCTTAATCGGTGAAGGCACGCCTCATCTCGCCTGGCTAAACCTCGTGGTACGTGGAAGCTGCAGGCTGGGACAATAGCGTGTAGTGGTCCGTACTGATATCTTGAATCACACCAGAAGTACCGCTGCTGATTCCAGGCAAATGCCGATACCATAGTCGCCGCATCTTTTCTTGAAAGAGGTATGGCTGTTAGTGGTGTTTTAGTACCATGGGCTGTTCTGGCAGCACTGTCGGCCCGAACGTTTCCTTGTATTCCGCAGTGGGCTGGCAACCACTGGAATACAACGCGGTGATCAAGTTCATGAGCATTATTGCCTAGCCGCTTGACGTCCAAAACCTGTTGTTCTTGGGCGCGTGGTGCTTCGCGCAAGAGGCTTGCCGAAGCAAGTTACCAAAAAGAGAAAACGCTCACGACCAAACTTTGTTCGGTGACATCATCTGTAAACAACAACCTTGGACTACATTAGCGCAGAGCCAATTTGCAATTCCAACTTGGCGGCTGCCACGTAGCGTCCGCTCTTGGTAGCGGCATATTCAGCATTATGCTCGAAGCGAAACAAATTCCGACATTATGGCATGCACCGACGCGTTGCAGTATAGTTCGCCAACTGTTGGCATGCCGCCACGAACAAGCCAGGAAAGGGAAAAAAAAGTGCGGCGTCGAAAGACACGCATGCACCGTGAGGCGTGCGATCGCGGTAGGAAGACAAGCGATGGAACGCTTCACGGTGCGATGCTCGATGGACATACTTCAGTCGCGATGACTTCCTCGCTTAGTCTGTGGGCAAAATGCTGCTCCTACGGGTCATCCTTCCATCGTGACCGATCTGCCCGATCAATAAAGTCGACGTACTCGTACCCTCCGCGGCGAGTACACCATCAATTTCGTGTGTGTGTGCGTATGCGTGCGTGCGTGTGCGTGTGTGTTTTAATATCGTGCGGACTTCTGGGAGCGCAGATGTGTAGTTTTGTTTATGCAATCCCTTGAGCAATTTAATGAATTAGGGACGTACGCGGCTTCTGGCTTTTCTCATTTCTTTGTCTTTTTGTCTTCGACTGCGTCAGTTAGTGTTACTGACGCTCAAATAATATTCTCGGTAATGTACTTTTCCTAGTATGTAATGCAGTAGTAAAGCTGGAAGTGGATTGACTGATTACGGAAAAACATACGTACTGCCTGCTTCTGCTCTGCCGTGCATGCAGAAAATGTTGAATTCTCATTCAGTACGGTACACTGGCACTTCGCGAGGTCGCAAGAAATTTGGGAGAAACTGCAAATAGCGCAGGTTTCAGCTTTCGTGGCGTCAGACCTAGGCACCGCTAGGCTGTTTCGCTTTCCGACGCCGTGTATGCGACAGAACTGCATTGAAATAGGTTCGTGTCTAAGTGATTAGTCCTTATAAAAGGTACAAGTTAAGCACAGGCACTTTCCTTATACTCAACATCTGTCTCGCTTTGAAAGGTCGTAATATTTAAAAAAAAATCTGTAGTGCCTCACCAAACAGGCTAGACATTTGCACGCACAGCGCAAGTATTTGCGCTGTTTTGTCACTCTCAGACTGATTAATTACAACGTGACCGGCAGCAAGCACCTTTGTGCCATCCAGAAAATGCGTAGACTCAACGCCAAAATTTAGAAATTTCACCACGGCGCCTAGCGAAAGCGCTGCCGCAACCCTGCATATCGTAGCCATCTCTGCTTGAGCAGTGTGGCCAGTTGGAAAGGCAGGTTCTGAAGTTGCCCAGTACGTTCGACCAATCACGTGACGAAAAGCACTTTTGCGTTTTTGAGACTATTAAGCTTGTTGTGCAGATCTGTTTTTCTGTCTCTGTCGTTGGGATTAAACTTGAATGTAAAGCAAAGTGTACACGACACCTTGATATCAGTATTCAACACAAAGAAAGCTAAGCTAAAATTAAGGCACTTTCAATTTTCTCAGAAAATGCCGTTTGTATTGAAAACATAAATACTTCTATGGTGTGTGTGTGTGTGTGTGTGTGTGTGTGTGTGTGTGTGTGTGTGTGTGTGTGTGTGTGTGTGTGTGTGTGTGTGTGTGTGTGTGTGTGAATACAGACACTGCTGAATTCTTAGCTTCTATTCGAATATAGATATCTATTGCCAAATATGGGCAAGATGTTCAGTTGAAAGCAAACGCACACATATATGTTTCGTTTTCGTGCTTCAAAGATATCCGCAATCGTACGTGACACCAGCTTTACACTCTGATATGTCGAAATTGTCAACCTTATAACGTCACAGACAAGTCGATTGGTGCAGCATAATATAAACTTGTCACACTTCTCCATTTTAATCACATAAATTCGACACTGACTGTTTACTTCACAACTTTAGCTTTCATGCCACTCTAAGGCCTGTGCTGTTCTAGACGAAACTAATAAGGAAACGGGGGCTAGTACTTTTTGGCCAAGCACGAATAGGGGCAGTAATATCATCGTCGTAAAATACATGTCTGCAAATGACCACCGAAAATTGAGAGAAAGAATCAAAATGATATACGTTATAAAAGGGGCTTCCTTTCACTCTTGCAATCCGTACAGTCGGCCACCAGAGGGTGCGAGTTGTATATATTATCTCTCGTTGCTCTGTATGCCATAAGCGCGCAAGAGGAGTCTGGGAAAAAGAGAAACTGGGAAAAGTGGGGAGAAGGGCACTGCTGAGGGCAGGTGCTAGGACCATCAGATCGCAGCGCGCTGGCTCGATTTCCTTGGCCCCGAAGAAGCAGCGGCCGTCGTAATCCACATTTGCAAGCGCTGGTGTTCAGAACTGAACTCCGCCTTTTTCGAGTTCCGGTGGCTCTGAATCACAACGAGAACCCCTCCGGCTCCCCACCAGCCCTTGTGGGTGCGCTCCTGTTTATCTCCAAAGCAGTAAGACGCGTGAAGCTGCCGATGCCGGCTGGTGGCCTCGAAGAGCACAAAGTGCCTAGGAAGTAGCGTTAAGATGAGGCCGCCTGCATCAGAGATCGCCAGCGTTTAAACGAAGGAGTTCAAGATGTCGTTAATCGCCACGAACAGCCTCCATCGGGCCCACATATTTCGAGCATGGTATAGCAGTGCTTCACAAGAGTCATCTGCCCGTCTATCACAGGCCGCCACTTCGGGACACCTTTCTCTGTGGCGCACATTCAGCACCAGTTGAACATTAACATAGACTGGAGGTGCCGCTTGTACTCTTCTTTCCCCCTTCTTAAGAAGGGCACGCCATTGGCGCACAGAAAGCTACAGGCCTATAAGACACCCGTTTATTCGATGTGGTTTCAGGCGCCCAAATCATGATATCATTATGAGGCACGCCGTAGTGGACGGCTCCGAAAATTTTGACAATCTGTGCTTCTTTAACGTGCGCTGACAAAGCACAGGACACGGCCAGCCACCCGTTTCTTAGAAAAACAACCGCTGCCTTTAGCGCGTAGTACAATGACATGGATTCCTGAAAGGGATAGTAAATGTAAGTCATGAAAAACTGGTGCACACGTGACAGCAATCTATCTTCTATCACTTATTCGGAAGCGAAATAAAGAGCTTGGTCAGGGGCTTGTTTCGTTGAGTATCTAAAAAGTTTCGACAGTCCCCAAGCATATTCTTATACGATCAGAACGCGAAAGAGTTTCTGTCTTTTGGCTAGATTCTTGTTGGGGGGGGGGGGGGGGTACTGCAAACTGGTGTTGCCAAATTGTGTTATAAAGAATAAGGCAATGTGTGAGGGCGGATTGTGTTTATTTAGATGATTTGATGCCATCCAAGTTTTGTCGGACACTTCACGTGTCCCCTTGTATTTTGTCGTCCAGGCAGTGTACGCAGATATGCCCGCGCCAGGTCTCGGGCATGTCGATGTAGTACCACCGCCGCGGCGTCGTGGGTGGTGTCATTAGACAGTCACCGGTGTTGTCACCCTCTTATCGTTCCGGTGACGGCGTACTTGGGCCGGTGTACAAGACGCTACCATGGCCTTGTGATCCGAGTAGTAGGCGGATACACACATAACATCTCGCAAAATGTATGGGTCGTTGGTGAATGCGAGATCGATGCACGTACATCTCGACGTCTTGATGGCCCCAGTGGGCGTCTTCAATTCGATATTGAGCTCGGCACGCATGGCGGCGAGGAAGGATGGGCTAGGTGGCGCGCTCGTTCGCCTAGTGCTAGAGTTGCGGTAGCATATGCAGTAATATACCTAGTGCTGCTACGGCGACGCCACGCAGCTGGGAGCGCACTTTCGCCAACCCAGCAAAAAAACGCGGCGACGTGGTCGCACACCGCTGCAGGCAGCTGCAGTAGAGCGGAGCGCAAGCCGACTGCCGCTACGGCGAGTGTTGGCGCCGGCGTCACTTCCGGTGGGAGAGGTCACGTGCTTTCCGGGCACGGCTTTTGCGGACGCTTTTTGCGGACGGCAGCTGGGCGCGTGCTCTCGCCAACCTAGCCAAGAAACGCTTTCGCGTTATAAAGATAAGCACGGGCCAGTTTTGAGTAGGAAGTAGACGCTTTGGTTTATTCAGTGCTCATATTTAAAGGTAATGGGGGAAAGAGTGTTGAAAGAGTACAGAGTGTGCACGGCGATAAGTGCTGGCGTCGAGCGACTCGTGACAGCCTTTGATTACTATATCGATACATCTTCCTTCCTTTGGGTTAGTCTAAACGCCAATGAAAAAAAAATATTTAGCGGTCACCATTCACGGGTGCTGAACGAAGTTCTCGCCGTACGCTAGCCGCTCCGAGCGCCTTCTGTTTCGCGTAGATCTTCAAATAGCCTGTGCTCGCGTGCTCGTGCATTCTTGGGGCTGTCGCGACCTCACCGCTGCCACCGGTTGTCGTGGTTCATCCCTTCCACCATTTGTCGTGGACTCGTGTCGCCTTCAGGCCAGGAGTCCACGGGGCAGGAGGGAAGAGTACGAGGAGTTGCTTTGAAGATGAGAATATTTACATTTATTTACAGCATATTTGGTAGCTGATGGCCGAATCTCTATCCGAATCCCTATCAAGCCTGGTGCTGGGGGTTCTCCCGCAGATTAAATAATCAGCGTCGTCCGGTGACGCCTTCTAGGGAGGACCCAGTTGACGCTTCTCCTCCAATCAGAGGTTGAGGGTCCAAAGGGGAAGAAGGCAGTGGACCGCCCCTTTAACTTCGAAGGTGGCCGAGGTGATCCGTACGCAGCCGGACCATACGACGGCGCATCTGGACGCCTTCCGGTGGACGCATCTGGACGCCTTCCGGCCGGAGGTAACGAGGAAATTGTTACCGGCACTCGGCTCGTTCCGACTCGTTTTGCTGTAACGACACCTGCGTTAACGAGTTTCTGGTGGCGCCACTCCGTCTCCGATGGCCCGGTCGCAACAGGGCAGCTGACGTCGGACCTCGTTGTCAGATCCTCCACCGCGGTTGCCTGATGTTAGTTTACGCTGGTCTGGTTCATCGTTGTCAGACGCTTCATCGGACGCATCCTCCTCTAAACTACTAAACACCTTTCTCGTTGCCAACAAATGCTGACGGTTCCGTCGTAGCACACTGCCCTTTTCTGTCTTTACGACATAGGACCTGGACCACCTACGGCGGATTACTTTTGCCTTGGTTGCCCATGTGTCTCCCTGGACGCGGACAGCTTGCCCTTTCTGCAAAAGTGGAAGACTTGTCTCCATTGGCATAGTCCGCTGATGCTTTTTCACCAACTGTCGTGTTGTTTCCTTGAAGTCAGGTATCGGGGTGCGCAGTCGTCGACCTTCAAGCAGTTCGCCTGGTGACCGACCACCTTCCAAGGGATTGGATCTATAATTGAGTCATCCGTGCCAAAAATCATTATTGCCCTCGGTGGTTTTCTTCAGAATTTTTTTCACGACCTACACACCTTTTTCGGCCAAGCCATTCGAGCGTGGAAACCTAGGGCTCGAAATGGTGAGTTTGAACTCGTATCTTCTTGCAAAATTTGAGAATTCTCGGCTGGTGAATTGAGGCCCTATACAAACTTCGATTGGAATGCAATACCTTGCGAACATCGCGCTTAATTTTTCAATGACTGTGGCAGACGACGTGTCACGCAGCAATTCCACTTCTGGAAAATTTGACAAAGCGTCATACGCGCAGAGGTAAGAGCTCCCGGCATACTCAAACATGTCAACGCCGACTCTGCACGACGCGTACTCTGGAACAGGGCGAATCATAAGAGGCGCACTGGCTTCTTTGTAGGAGTACTTTTTGCAAACTGCGCACGTGCTCACGAGTTTTCAATGTCAGCATTGATGCCAGGTCAGAAAACTGCGAGCCAAGCACGTGCCTTGCACTTGTTAAGCCCCGTGTGCCCGTCGTCTATTCTGCGTAGTATCTCCGTGCCCATAGTTTTTGGTATCACTGCCTTGCAACCTTTAAACAGTATACCGTTTACCACAGTTTATTCTTTGGAAAAGGCCTTGAGCTGTCCGTTTATCGGCCGGTTAGTTGTGACGGATTCGAAGACGCACATTAAGGGACTGTTTATTCGTTTCTTCTAACAACGGGGCTTGAGTGGCTTCGCTAACGAGTGAAAAAACTACGCTTGTGGCATGTGCTTCCACGTCTTCATTGTCCTCGCCCGTGCCAGTTCTCTCGACTGGAGCCCAGACAGCATGTCCGCCAACACCAGCTTTTTTCCTGAAATAAAAATTAGGTCAGAATCGTATTTGAGCAAACGAAGAAAAAAACGCTGCAGTCGGGTTGGCATTTCTCCTATCGCCTTCCGAGCGATTGCTCTTAGTGGACGGTGATCGGTTTCAAGAGTGACCTTCCGTCCGTACACAAAGTGATCGAACCGTTCGCGTCCAAATACTACAGCCATCGCTTCTTTCTCTATTTGCGAGTATTTTTCCTGTGTCTCGGTCAGTACTCGCGAAGCGTAGACAACAGGTTTCCACGATTCCCGGTATCGTTGCAGCAAAGCTGACCCTATGTCTTTTTGGGTGGCGTCCGAGGTTATTTTCGTGTCTCGCTTGAGGTCGAACGTTGACAGCACAGGTTGCATGCTTAAGCATTTACGCACATCATCCCATTCCTTCGCGTGGTTTCCACTCCATTCAGATACTGTGTCCTTCTTTAGGAGCTGGCGCATCAGTTCAGTTTCTTCAGCCAGAGCTGGCACAAACTTCCCGAAGTAATTGACGACGCCTAGCATTCGCTGTACTCCCAGCCTATCGGTTGGCGCTGGCATGTCAAGCATCGATCTCACAGTCGCTGGGTTTGGCTGGATGCCTTCTTCTGAAATTGCGTCACCCAAAAACGAAATTTTCGCCACCCCTATTTCGCACTTTTCGGCGTTCAATGTTAGACCGGAATTGTGTGCTGCTTCCAGGACAGTTTTTAGCCTTTCATCATGTTCTTTCCTTGTGGGCGCCCATATTAGAATGTCATCTACGTAAACGCGCATTCCCGGGATGGCGTCAAATATTTGGCTCATGGTGTTTTGTAAGACTTCTGACGCCGAGGCGATTCCGAATGGCAGCCTCAAAAACCTATATCGCCCGAAAGGAGAGGAAAATGTGTATATTTTAGATGTCTCGTCGTCGAGCGGTATCTGATGGAAGCCTGACTTAGTATCAAGTCGCGAAAAAATTTTTGCTCCCGCGATTTCAGCCTCAATGTCTTCTCGTTGCGGCATCTCGTAGTGTTCGCGCTTCAGGCATTCATTGATTTTCCAGGGGTCCATGCACACTCTTAGTTCGCCATTGTGCTTCCTTACAATTACTAGGGGACTCACCCAGTCTGTCGGCACCTCTGTTTTGGCAATGATGCCTGTCTGGAGCATTCGGTCGAGTTCCCGTCGTAGTGGCTCTTGCAGGGACAGCGGCACGCGCCGGGCCATCTGGATGACAGGTACAGAATCCTCCCGAAGCACCATCTTGTATGGGCGTTGAAGGCGCCCCGTGCCTGTGAAAACTTCAGGAAATTTTCTAAACACTTGCTTCGCGGTTACATGCCGTTGCCGCGCTCACTGATCGCTGGAAAAGCCCCAAGGCCTCACCGGAGTGGAGCCCTAGAATCGCCTGACGTCCCTTCTTCACCACAAAAAATCGATATCAGCGGACTTGTCGCCTATAGTGGCCTTCGTTGTGAGGATTCCAAAATGCCTGATAATCCCTTCGTCGTACGCACGTATCACTGAGCTACTCGGCTTCATTGGCGTTCTTGGTTGGAGGCGTTGATACATGCAGTGTGGCAAAAGATTGGCTTGAGCACCCGTGTCCACCGACCACCTTGTTCGCCACTTGTGCTTGAACTACCCAGTCTTGTAAGTGGTTCACCCGGTTGACTGAGATGTCGAGAATCTCCAAGTCTTCGCTGCTTTTTTTTTACTTCAGCAGCTTGTTTGTTGCTGTTACATTTGACGGCAAAGCGATTTCTACCACCGCACCGCCGACAGGTGCGTCCAAAGGCTGGGCAGTTCCGAGCCGCGTGTCATCGTCCACACCTACAGCACTTGAACACTTCTGGGTCACCTCTACTCGACGTTGTTCTTGCCGCGTCGATGCACCTGTCCTGTGTCATGGCGTCGCCGTCTGCCGTGCGAAGTTCGATGCAGGGCATCATCTACAGTGAGTGGACGTGATTTTCTCTGTCCCAGACCTCGTTTCGTGCGATAGGCAACTCGACTTCCTTACACACTTGCTCAGCTTTCGTCAACGTCAGGTTGTTGTCGCGCAGCAGCTTCTCGCGTACTTTGCCATTGATTGTTCCGACCACAATCTGATCCCTTATCATAGACTCAGCCAGGGTGCTGAAATTGCAAGACTGTTCTAGCTTCCTTAGATCTCTGATGAACTGCTCTGTTGGCTCACCTTGGGCTTGTACTCGCTGTCGAAAAACTTAGCTTTCATGAACCTCATTTAGTTGTTATGCGCAGTACTCGTCGAACTTCTTTATGACAGTGCCATAATCCTGCTTGCTTTCACCCTCACCGAAGTCAAAGTTGTTGAATACTTCCAGACCGTCTTCGCCGACCACGTTTAAGAGGAGAGCTGTCTTCGTGGCTCCTGTCTACGTTTTCCCTTGTGGCGTTGACGCAGTTACGAACTGCTCGCATTTCTGTTTAAACAGGCACCAGTTCCTACTGGTGTCACCCACTAGGCGAAGTTGTTCGGGCAGCTTCAGCAATTCATGACAACTCTTGGGTGGCTGGAGGCGGTTGTTTGTGGATGTTTCCTTGGTTAGCAGCCGCTGGCTCGCGTAACCACATGTTTCGTTGAGTATCTAAGAAGGATACGCATGGGCCAGTTTCGAGTAGGAGAAAGACGCTTTGGTTAATTCAGTGCTCTTTTTTTAAAGCTAATGAGGGAAAGAGTGTTGAAAGAGTACAGATTGTGCGCGGCGATAAGTGCCGGCGTCGAGTGACTCGTTACAGCCCTTGATTACTATATCGATACAAGACTCGTTTATTCTTTACAACTATGGAATAGGAGGTTATTGTTCGGTGGCACAAACGCAGCTAGTGTCACTCAAGTGCTTCCTTTTGAGACGTGCATGCACAAAAATGTTTTGCGCTAAAGATGTAGACGAGAGCCTATATAGAGAAGCTCATCGCAATTTTGGGTATATGAGATGGAACGCAGATGAAAAGGACTACCCACTTTCAACAAGATGTTTCGGTGCAAAAAAAAAAGAAAGAAACTTTGTGCATGTATGCAGAAATCTTCACGCGAGCGCCGCTGTCGGCGAAATATCACTGAATAAATTCGATACAACCATTTATAATAACCAGTAACGCTTCCCTGTCGAGCATGGTAGCCACACAAAGCGGCCTGCCTTCTTGGCGCTTTGGCGGCATCTGCTGCACACGTGTATGGTGTGAACACAGCATCAAAAATGAGCTCTCTCTGCTCATAATGGACCCCACGGCAAATTGGAGGGCGAAGTATCTTGATTAGCCGGGTCCTGCACGTGGTACGATACGCTACTGGCGTATCGTACTTTCCAGCGCATGATGGCGCACTTCATTTGAAGTCCCTCCTATGCGACAGCGTTTACATGTGGTTTATGCCTTTTCGTCCGAAACAAGTCAGAACGTCTTTTCCACAAGTGCATTTCACCGGTCAGTGCAGGAAGGCACATCCCAGCAGTGCTCTTTCTCTCCATTTCTTGCTTCATTTGTTGCTTCATTTCTTGCTCCTGCATTTTCACCCACCACAACAGTCGAATTACCTACAGGAGCATCACTGCGATTTGTCTTCTTAGCACACTGCTCTCGTCTATACACTCTTAGCACAGTAACCTTTAGTTTATTTTTTAGGTATACAAAAATGTGAAAATATGCTCCTTTACTAAACGTTAAAGCACTTTAACCTTTATAAAGGAGCATATTTTCACATTTTTGTATAAATAAAGTAAAGGTTACCGTGCTAAGATTGTATGGATGGGATGGACCACTGTCTTTTTTATGTCCCACGCATTAGGTCCCACGCATCGTGAGAATCGATGTCGTGCGTAGCAGTCAGAGAAAAAATCGTTTATGCTGAAGTGTTTGGAATTCAGCCAAGTGTTATGAGTAGGATCAACGTCCTTGAGTGCATTGTGTGGTTTTGCATGCAACGTGGGTCTGAAAGGCACATCGACAGTGACGTGGTGACATAGGAGCAGCTTAAGGTACGACTTAATGTCGGCACTCAAGTTATTGCACAGACGTCTGTATGGTAGAATAAAATGCATGGCCTACCTACCAAATGCGTGGTAGGTTCAGCTACAGCGCTTTTGCCTGTGCATCTGCTTGTTACGACCACATTCCAATCGCAAGCTGCAATAAACGGTGCGCCTTTCTTCGACCCACCGAAGTGTTCTGATAAAGTGTGTTCTGATAAAATTTGCAGTGCCTGCTTTGGTTGGCCCTTGGTTGACATATAGGCTGCAATGTCCAAGTTCAATCACCGGTGGCGCATACCAGTATAAACCTGGCCGAGCAATACAGTCATGAGCCACACGTATCGTGTGGCTCATGACTATTGCTCGGCCAGGTGTATACTGGTATCACCTGGCTCGGCCAGGTGATAAACAAGCCATGCGCGCCACGATTAACAACGTTAATCGTGGCGCGCATGGCTTGTTTATCATGCTAGTGATTTCAAAATCAATTATGCCTATTTGTGATACAACACCCTACCATGCCAATTTTGGTCCGTGCTAAGAGAACGAGACGACCACGAGAGCACCGAGACGTAGGCGGATAGATAGATAGATAGATAGATAGATAGATAGATAGATAGATAGATAGATAGATAGATAGATAGATAGATAGATAGATAGATAGATAGATAGATGAGTGAGCGAGTGAGTCCTAGGTCCGTGGGTGGATTGATGGATGGATGGATTCATTCACTGATTCGGTCAAAGCTCAAGAGTTCTTGCTCAGATTCAGCAACAAATGCTGCGCATTTAAAACACC
The DNA here is from genome assembly GCA_013339685.2 of Hyalomma asiaticum. Classification (NCBI taxonomy): domain Eukaryota; kingdom Metazoa; phylum Arthropoda; class Arachnida; order Ixodida; family Ixodidae; genus Hyalomma; species Hyalomma asiaticum. The sequence goes on from CM023481.1 coordinate 166,151,512, forward strand.
TTCGTTGCAACCCCTCCTGACGCACTAATGTGTAATTAGTGTAATTAGCTTTAACAATGTCCCACATTCATATATATATATATATATATATATATATATATATATATATATATATATATATATATATATATATATATATGTAACAATCCTGAAGTTCAGGGCAATCCGTCCCTCATATCAGCGCGGCTATGCTTAGAATAGAACAATAGGGCGTTGCGTCTGCGCATCTGTTTAACCAGTGTGACTTAGGGCTTCCTTTTTAGACATGACAAGGGATAAGCTTGCACACTAAGTGAGCTCATATTAAGCGGCATTGTTACTGGGCTCATAAGTCCGAAAATCATGCGTGCGCCGTCAACACCAACGGTACAAAAGGGGATGCGACCAAGCGGCGACGTCATCAAGTGATGTCATGGTGTCGCCGTGATGACATCTTCCTTCGAAAAAAAGATACTGTTCCGACTGATGTCAAACTTCTCAGAAATATCCAGGCAAAAAAGAAAAAAAAAGGAAAAGATAAAGAAAGGTCAATTAGTGGCTTTGGAAAGGAGATCAAGTGGCGTCGGTGATATTCGAAACAGCGCTCCTAGGGTGCTAGAACACCCGCTACGCATGACCCCGTGTTTTCTCTTTTTTTTTAATTGTCGTGGTCCAGGGTGGATCTTCGACGTGCGTGGCTGAAGGTACCGATAGTGCGTGCGTGACTGCACGCGACACTCGCATCCATGAAGCTGACTTCACGTGCTTTCGTATTCCACCGTGTAAGCAGCGTTACGTGTCTCTGCCGCTGTTTTGTTAATAACATAACAACAACGCTAGAGCAGCCATAAAGTCCACCTGGTCTCAAAGCACTTTTCTTATTGACCAGAGAGAAGCGATGGCGCACTGTGTTTACACTCGTCCGGGAGTTTGAAAGAGTGCAACATTATTTCCAGGAGGCCTGCACCATGTGACAAAGCCGCTTCTGGAACACTGCTACCCAAATATTGGTGTTCCATTGACTGATACTTTGCCTGAATTTTTACCACCTATAGGGTTCTTTAACGTGTACCTAAATCTAAGTAGACGGGTGTTTTTTGCATTTGCCTCCATCAAGCTGCGGCCGCCGTGGCGTAAAATCTAACTGGACACCTCGAGCGTAGCAAGCCCGTATCCAGGTCAACATATTTAACACAAGGCCACATGCAGGTGGACCTGAAGAGATATAATGAAGCGGAGGATAGTCTTTGCGAATGTTCAGTAACATGTATTTTATTGTCAGCTGCCTGTCTGCTGCATTTAATTGTCCGTACATTATGTTCTATTCTTTTCCGGGTACTATGCGCGGCGGTTACTCTATATTTTCCTGCTGTTTCCCCCTTACTAGTATACTCATTTTGTTATGATTTACCTTCAAATATATATTGCGGGACTCTTTAATTGAGCTGCTTTTATTGTTTATTGAACTCGACTTTACGTGACAGCATGTATGACTTATTTATGTTGTTCTACTTCAGGTATCATATTACGGACTATGCTCTTTTTTGCAAGTCGCGTTCGTACGCACATTGTATTAATAAGACGGCGTATTCATTTCGTTCCTCTCATTTTTTTGCCGATTCAATCCTGCGCAGTTGAAGCAGAATGAATGCGACATGCTCTATAGCCCGTGATTTAATCTCGATTCTGCCATTTTATTGCAAGCGCGCGAAGAATTCATATGTGCTTTAAAGTTCTTGAATTCCTACGCATATCCGGAACAGCTTTCGCTCTTTTGCGATTGTACTTTTTCAAATGTTCATTCACTGTCGGAAGGTTATTTGTTTTACTTTTTATTGTCCCGTACGCTTGCTTATATATATATATATATATATATATATATATATATATATATATATATATATATATATATATATATATTACTCGAAGGCTTGAGCTCTTCCATGGAAATATGTGTGAAATGCATAACAGTCGATTTCACGAGTCATTCCCTTGGTGAGCGCAATTTTTTTCGTCGAGTGTCAGTCTTGCATGAAGCAGCTCAACCCTCCGGAAAGAGTAGAACGGCGTGTGAAAGTCAGCCAGCGGTTCTCGCTTCCCGTGCCTTCGCAGTACTCCGGCCTGTCTCTTGTATTTTACTCGCTCTCATATTTCGCCCTCACTTTACAGACAATAAATTTAGAAGTATAGAAACAAGGTTTCTCGTTCTTATGTGCATGTTCTACGCGCATAAATGCTCGTAGGAGCAGCACGTCCTCGCTTCAACAGCGCGGGGTGGCGCCGTCTGCAGAGTCAGCCCTGCCTTATTCTTCATGCATAAGGGATACTGTTCCTCAAAGTGCTGTCACGATGCGAAACTTGCAGTCGCGGCGGAAAAAGAAGCTGGCGTCGTCAAAAACATTATTGGCTCGAGCAGCGACCAGGACATCTGAAGTGGACATGGGCGAAGTGCCGGGATGCTATTAAACTCACCGTCAGTAAGGAAAATCAATCAATCCGTTATGTACCAAAGCAACGCTCTAGCGTACAAGGGAGACGTCGTGGAGTGACATACCCCGGAGTGGTTTAGACCGTCTCTATGTCTTTAGAGAACATTACCACGTTAGTGTAAACACGTTTTACAGTGGCACCGTGGTCGTGACTACAACAGCCCTATATAGAACCGCCGTGCGACAACTGCTCAGATTAAACAGCGTGGTTCTTGAATTTGTGAACAACGCGCTGCCAGGATTTCGAAGCTGCCATAAAAACAAGGGGCCTTCGAGAAATGACGGCTCGAACATTTGTAAATGGTTAAAATGCAAGTGCCCAAAGGGATTTGCGAATGCTTCATATCAGTGACTTCCGTGCACGAGTGTTATGAACAGCCTCGATGAAGTTGAACCTGGACTTTATGCTCAGCGAGAGAAAGCAACAGATCTGATCTTGAAAATATGCTAGTCACATACGCGAGATACCATTTTAAATGAGTTATGGCTGAATTATCTTTTTCATATATAATTCTGCAGGGCCACTGACAGGGCCGTCATCTCTAAGAGGACAATGTACATGCCACTCAAAAAATCTGGAGGAAGCCACATGTAGAAGCACTTGTTCTCTTTCTTCACTATAACCATACGCATTGTGACTATAAGCAGGTTGTGATGTCTGCGCCTGACAACTTCAAAATCATTCTGCGGTCCTCCCAATATGTTATTCTGTTGCTTCCATGCTTGAAACTTCACCTCAGTGACTTTCCCTTTTAGCTTGTACGCTATACGATCGTATTTTAATTGTGCCGTACAGCTCTATGTTGCTCTCCCCATTACCTTTGTGAATTCGTTTTTTCCTCTTTGTCAGCAACTTTCTGCAATTTTTCGGAAATACACAACTTACTGGGACCCGTTCCTCAATCAACCTCACAGAGATTTCGTGCAGCCTTGTCGGTTTGTGCGATGAGTATTTTTGAAGACCCTTTTCAGTCGAGAACCCCTTATAGTAATTTCTTTTCTGTAACCGTCTTGATAACTTTATCTGCATTTTAAAAAGATCATACGGTAGCTGCTTTTTAATGACTCAGGTACATCTATGGCGCTGGAATTCTATACGTCTTGCACTGTGGAATTCCTTCAGTGTGGGTTCGGAATATGATACTTGACCCCTTCATTATTTCTGCGGAGAGAGTCGGTGTGGTTGCAGCATCGATTTGGCGATCTGTTCTTTTTACGGCGCCCTCCTGGGAGTCAGCAATATTTGAGCTTCGGAATCACTCGTGAGCCAGAATCATTTCATAATTGCTCCAAACTTTCTTGTTATGAACGTGCCTGTTTTCCTCATGCATGCTGCATGTTGTCGTTGTTTTTACCGTTCCAACGAACGTTTATCTACTAAAATATTGCGTATTCCCCACATGCACTGTAGTCACACTTCGTAATATTGCATATTCCCCGCATGCACTGTATTCACATGTCGTATTAGCCATTTAGAATGCTACATAAAAATTTGCACGTTGCCTTAAATACCCGTATGATCACGCGGGATTATACTACAGCAAATAATGGTTATTTTTTATTTAATACTGCGATTTGATTCTCGCTATCACCCGTCCCTCATCGCAGCGTAATTCCAATATTTTTCTGCAATTTTAATTAAGTATATATCTTCAACACTATCCCGTTATCGCGCTTACTCGCTTAAATATACTGCCATATATTACCTCTCTGCTTCTTCTTCTTAGAACTTCCTGCTGGGCGAGTTGGTGCGTGTATGAGTTAGGAAATGTTACGCAAATGAAGAATGAACGGACTGCGTCCGCCCATTCATCTATGCAATGTTACCTTTCTCAGACTGCCTCTGCTTATTTTCTTTTTTTTTCCCTTGGAAAGATGGCACCAGTTAAACATTGTCGCACAAAGGTCAGCCTGTAGTTTCCTCTTCAGTTATGTTATTTGGGATTTTTAACGTAATCTGTCGATTACTACCCGTCTTCGCAGTCTGCAACGAGTATAAAAGTAGTAGTAGTAGTAGTAGTAGTAGTAGTAGTAGTAGTAGTAGTTGCAGTATTAGCAATTTGCGCCATTACATTTATGTTCCGTGTTTCACAGACGCCATATTGTGCTGGTCATATGAATAGATAGTGTATGAGTTTCTTATTATAATATTTACACGCACTGAGATCCCTAGTACGCGTAGGTATTCGGAGCTCTTTGCAGCATAGTTATAACGCTCTCCACATGCCTTTCATTATGCCTGCGCAGAAGGGGTGCCGAGTCTTCTCGGCAGCAGGCATTGACAGTTGTCAAGTAAGCGTACCCTACAGAATCGTATTCCTCGCTGAATTCGTGTCATTCACACCGAGCTGTTTCTTGCGAATTATGATGTCCACACTGGCTCCTTACTGTTCAGTTTTACAGCGTAAGCTGTTATGAGATCACAACAAGGGCCGTTTTTGGCGCCGTAGTTGTCCGCCGCCGCCGGTGTCCGTAACCGGTATCGTGCAAATTTTAGAAAAAAAAATAACCAGCACCAAGGAGGACTCAAACCACGTCCTCTGCCTGGATTCGAACCCACACCCTCTGCGTGGCAGTCGAGCATTCTACCACGGAGCCACGCCTGTGGTCTTAGCATAGCTAAAAGACCTAAACAGGTATAACGTTTGCCGAGGAATGCCATTAAGCATTGTAATGTTACGTGGCAGAATAATAATACTCCACTACACGTCGTGGAAAGTGGATTGCGTAATGAGTTCGAGGAATCATTTGAAAGAACACAGGGCTGCATGGTTTGTAGCTCTGAACCCATTACAGAGGCATCATCAACATCATCATATGAAACAATCTTCAACATTTCCGTCATCAATGTTACGAAGCGCTGCCCTTTGAAGCAGTTTTGTCGTATCGTGCCATGCACCACGCGGCAGGCGACGTACGCAGCCCCGCCAGCAACCTGACTTGGCTCTTCGATATACCTGATGGCGCCTCCTCGTAAGGTGCGGACCGCTGCTGAAGAAGCGAAGCGCAGAACTACGCGCGTGGCTGCAGCAAGGCAACGTCGGGCACAACAGATAGCTGTGCAGAGAGAAGCCCAAACCGCAGCTCGCCGTCGACGCCGGGCCGAGAGTTCGGTTCGTCAAAACGACGCCAAGAAACTCTCTAAGATTTGCAGTTAGACAGACTTGCACATTACAATACCGCAGTAATTATGGCGTAGTGGGTACTTCCATAATTGGCGAAATGATAAGAGTTATGGCGCAGGGGCTACCTACCACATCTACTTGCACTAGATCCCTCAAGCGTTCAAAATGGCATCTAAGAAGGTCGCTCCTCCAGCTTACGCTGTCACTGTACTGCGGTTCCGCGCAGGCCTGGCTCTTTGTTTATTCGGCTTCATTCCTTCTTAGTTTAGCATTCGCTAAGTCGTATAGACAGTCACAGTGCTTGACAACAGGTAAGCACGCACCTGAATGGTACCAGCTTCCGGTGCGGAACTTCCGGGATCGTTAACTCTGCATGTCCGTTATAGTTTGCTCTATGGGTACGGCGGCTGTTCAATTATATCTCGCCCTCCCACTCAGGCGCGTTTAGGCGACATGTAGTAGTTACCTGAAAGGACGCAATAGTGCATAGAATTTGACATATCGTATGAATCGAACGTAAGCTCAATTGCACACATTCCAGGCTGCCTAAAACGGGCTGCCAGCGGCGCTCAAAAGTGCTGTCGGGGCGTGCAGTACAAGGATAAAGCGCTTATTATTGTACCAGTGTCGTGCAGGACGTTTTAGATTGCTATCGACTACAACTCTCATTTACAATTATCGAAAGTGCCCTGTCTGACTGAAATAGTGCACAACACATACCCGTCACGTAAAGGCCATCTGGGTCGCCTGAAATGTGCACGCGTTAGCACAGTACAGATGCATCGAACCTTCAATGTAGTCCACTTACATTTACAGTCCATGCTCAAAGCCGAACATTCATAGGTTCGAGAGCGGCGACAACCATCGATGTCAGCATTGAACCTGAAGCGAAACCAAGCCACATGCATTTAAAAGGTGGAAGTTTAACGCGATAGCAGCGATTAGCACATCATCGCACCGCCTGACGGTGTAACTTTTAGATGCGCCGTGTTATTTGCAGCGATATGAATTCAGTCGTCAGCGCCGCTATTGTCGATAAAACAAAACGTAATGGCCTTATTCTATCTGATAGCAAACAATTAGAGCCGGCGTCACCATCACCGCGACGTACGCTACGTGGCGGCGGATTTCGAGCGCGGCTGCAGGCGTGTCCCTATAGCGCTGCTTCAGACAGGGAACATCAAGAGCTCACACTTTAACCGAAACAAACTTCCGGCGTCGAACTCCTTTCACGCTTGCCTATATTAACTTGAGTCAGCATTCTCATATGGCATGAGCAAAATATGTCGGTGACCTAAAATTTATTACTTGTAATTAGGAACGTTAAAGTGACGTATCGGCATTGAATCAGTGCCGCTAGAGTGTAGTACATTAAGTTTTACATGCTTTAAATCATTAGAACTTAAGAAATCTACTAGATGATGGTAGTAATCAAGTTTTATCGGCGGCAATGGACGTGCTCTTTCAATAAACTGGAGGTTTTCACCTGAAAGAGCAAATTATTTCCTGATCGCCGCAGCGCGAATATCAAGCGCTTCGTTAGGTCGTTCTAACCGCGGCAAACATCGCAGGGCAAGCAGCGGTTGCCAGCAAAACATAGAAAAGCAACCATAAGAGGAAGTTTTCGTGGATGCTTTTTTTTTTTTTTCTATTGGCAAAACGTTGCGAGAGAACGGCAAGCGTGGGTAAAAGCGCCCATAGCAATTTGAAATCTCTGAATAAGTTTGTGTAACTGATAGCGTGTGTAACTGACTATAGTCTTGCCCCAATACCGTCATCAGTTGCTGTGGGCGTCAGGCAGTTGCATAATTTTTGGCTGTAGTCATAAAATGATCGCTTAAGCAAAACGCCTTATGGATGTAGTAACATTTCTCAAGTGACATGACTTATAAGGCACTTCATTCTCTTTTTTAATTTATGATCTCACCTATTATTTTCTCTTTATCTCCACAACCCTTACTGAAGATCCCTTGAAGTTAGAGTAATTACTAAACGTACCTACATCACCTCTAATACTTTCGCTATAGTTGTCACCAGGACCAACATTTACTATTTTTTCACGCTTGGTTTGCTATATTTAAATGGCTGGCTTCTTAGAGGGGGCTGTAGAGGATTTTGCGTAGGATTCAGTAGAGCACGTTCGCGATCATTCATTGGACAGTAAATACATATTACAGTCGGAGAGCTATTACGTAAACTAGACCTTGTGGAATCTACAGATTGACGTGCAGCCAGCCTAGACCTATGAATAATGCGAGGCAATCATTCTATAAGCAAAATTCGAGGCACCTTTATGAAATGTCATGTTTGTGCAGAAGTTATATTCAAAACTTTACTTCCGCTTGGCGTTTAAGCATGAATACGATCATTTTTAAAAGCCCAATGTACAGGCGCTTGGAAATGGCCTTCATGTGAAGTCTGAAAAAGATCTCTTTTCGTGCCCATTGCCGTCGTCGTCGTCATTGCTGTTGTTGTTGATGATGATGAGGATGTTGATGATAATAATGATACTTATGAAGATGATGATTGAATACACACTACAGAATCTATAGCTAAGCTAGAGCTGCCGACGCTTTTAACAGCTTCCCTTGACTGCTATGGCGACGTAGACTATCCTCTTACCATAACGTTCGCTGGCCGCAGCCCTTTTTCAACCGCCTTTAGTTGTAAATTGTGCTGCCATGCCACATGGTTCGGCATGATTCCTGGGCCGTCGCAGATGGCTCGCTATTTCGTCCGAAATAGTCCTCGGCAGAACTAACAGCGTCGCGAGAAGCGTGATCTGCGGTCCGGACCTGGTGCCGGGTGTGGTTGCAGACTTCCCGTTGGTGACTCGCGGAAATCGCGTCTCCCACTGCCAGCGCCGTATATACTCCGCACCGGCAGAGTGGTCCATTATCGGCCACAAAGGAGGCAGTTAAGCGCGCGTTAAGACGTCCACGCCGCGGCCACTCTATCGCCCCTCGGAGCGAGCATCGACTTGGGGAAGGCATCCCCGTCGTCGCTGGCAGATGTAATTAAGAGCGGAGTGGATTCCGCCGCCAGTGGGGCTTCATGGTGGCCCTAAGCGGATCGCCGTCTTCTCGTGCCCGCGTCGCGGTGAGACGCGTGACTGGCCTCGCAATGACTCCCATGGGCGCGATCCGCTGTCGAAAGCTCGGGCAACGGCAGTCCCATGTGTCGGGAGCACATCCAACCTGACGTTGGGCCGTAGTCTCCCAGATGGGCTTGCGACTAACGAGCTGTCCGTGCCACCCAGCGCGCACGGACCCCCGCGGTGGTGGTGGGCCCCCACAGCGCGACGACGAAAGGAGTCGTCCAGGAAGGAAGTCCGCGCGCGATTTCGCAGAAACCTGTGCTCACCCGCACTACGAGTCGGCAAAACTGCGCGGTGTTTTCACACAAGTAGGCAGTGTTAGTTATTCAGCGCCTTTACATAGGAATGGTTCCCTGTTGGACAGAAGGAGCTAGCCCTTCGAATAAATGAGGAAGCAATAGTATGACAGCCGCAGTATCGCCCGAACAGGAACTGTTCGAGTTCGAGAGACCAGGACCAGTTGCGAAAAAATTCACCCCTCATTCGCCACGCACAGGGCATAGCGTAAGCAACACTGCATGGCTTTAGTGTTGTACAGCCTCACAATTCGCTCGCGACTTATTCAAACGTGTGAAATAGGTAAAATAAGGACGAGGTCGTTTGCGAGTTCCGTTGCACATTGAACTGACAAATATGTGCTTAAAGTAAGGGAAGAAAGAAAACGCGGAACAAAAGGTTTTCAAACTTCGACCAAAAGATGTCAAACCTTTTGTTCAGCCTTTTGTTTCTTTGTTTGCTCCATCATGCCTCCCGACCAGACGAGTTGTCAAACAATCGATTTCACACGTGCTTAAGGTATCGCAGGATACTCGACCAACGGTCCTCTAGTTATGCAGTTTTAGTTTGTTTTTTGTGTAGTAGGCCTTTTTAATGCCGTATTCTTCCTGTTTGGTGATTGTCATGTGTCACAGAGGGCTCACTGATGTACTAAAAAAAAAGGAGTGATCAAAAGCAAAAGCAACCATGAAAGCACTCGGTTTCGGTGCTTATCTTTGAATTAGCTCTTCGATGTCAACGCCAGAATACGTCCTTTGCTCTTTATGTCTTTTCTGATTTTAATGCCTTCCTGCTGCTGCTTTTCACAGAAGTGTTCCTCTTGTGCTCTCATATTCTCGCTCGGCAACGCTGTTTCTTTTCGAATCTTAAACATGCTTATACTGGAAATTTGTACTTGCAAATCAGTGGTTTTCTTAAACGAAAGGTCGCCATTGTTGCACATTTTTCATGTACAGGTGCAGAACCGTTTTTCTTAGAGCACTTTTGGACCGACATTATGAAAATGATAACAGAAACTGACTTATCTAGATCATGTGCTTGTATTTAGCGGTCACCAGTTTGCTAGGGTTGACGCTTGGGCTAGCTGGTGAATGTTGCGAGGAGGGGAAAACAGCGCTAGATTTTAGACCACACGCACGCCACACACACGTGGGTTCTCTTTCCACGGGTCACCAGTTATTTCAAGAAAGAAATGAAGAGGTGTGCACTACGTGCAATCTTTGGCCATCTATACGGTGGGAGGGGCAGCGGGAATAGGAAAGGACCGTTTTTCTGCTAAACGGAATTCTGCCGCGACTCCACACGACAGCCACTGAGCTGGTGTGTGATGTGTCACGTCTCAATGCGCAATGTACGTTCTCTTTCCATGGCGAGCTTCTTTCTAGGCTGCGGCCACATAAACTCGCATATTTGCCGTGCATATTATTGTTCGTGTAGTCGGTGTAAATATCTATTGCTCTCAATTGGCCTCCGGTTTGAGGTTGCTGCACCCCGCGAGACTTAACTATGCATGAAAAAAAATCCACGCATATCCACGGAGTGAATGATGATGAGCGGGCGAAGCTCCGGAGGTTCATCGTAGATCGTGCCGAGTTCCGGATTAATTTAGTTAACGCGCACGCTACGAATCTTTATGGCATATATATATATATATATATATATATATATATATATATATATATATATATATATATATATATATATATATATGGGTGGCCGGTGAACGGTTCTCCACGCGAGCAGTCGGTATTTTTCAATCAAGAAACTCGCTAGAAGACGCTGCCTGCATCAACGTTTTCTCTCGCGGGTGAGGGTGCGTTCTCCTTCTTTGCGAGCTGGTAGAGCGTTCATCGAAGAAAGAGCGTTTCCATAGTCAACGCGCGCCTTTCGCGCTCTCTGTCTCTCTCTCTGTCTCTCTCTCTCACACAAGACAGCAGAGGGAAGGGTGAGAGAGCTCGCGCGCCAGGGAGGCACGCGCCGAGGGCGAGCGCGAGCGTGGCTACGACGGACAACTACGGCAGACAAGCCTACGCCTTAAGGAGCTTCGTCCCTAAAAGCGAGCAGCCAATCCCCCTTTTTTACAGCATCAGTCGTCTAACTTTAATATTTCTTCCTGTCATATGCCTCATACGCACCAACACTACTTTTAATCGATAGGGATAATTCGATAATAGTGACGCGCACAGTATACGAGTTGTTTTTCGGAATACAGGTACCTGTCGCCACAAGAAAAGAAAAAAAGACAAAGTACGTTCGTTACGTGAATTAAAGCTAACCTCGACGCGCACCGCATTTCGTTGGCAAATGCGGCCGGCCAATGACAATGAGCACTTGCGAACGAAAAGCTTTACGAGCTCCATACGGTCCCCGATTAGCGGACTCGTGAGGACACGGGTTTGACTCCCTACAACAACGACCGGATTTCGAAAAGGGCAAATAAATAAATAAATAAATAAATAACTAAATAAATAAATAAATAAATAAATAAATAAATAAAGGAAGGAAGGAAGGAAGCGCACGTGTGCTTAAGTGCTCGTTAAAGAACTCCTGGTGGTCAGAATTAATCCGAATCCCTCAAGTACGGCGTGCCTCATGATGACTGTGTGGTTTTGGCATGTAAACCCCCAGCAATTGCTACCGCATCTGAACTGACTAGGAGGCTAGTAAATTTCGCGATGAAGGGTAAGTGAGAAAGAGACGTGCGACGGCCGAAAACAAAAACTTCGAAGATAAATGGCGCTCTCTTTGTTTGACCTGATGCATACACGCGGCGCTTTTGAAGGTCTCGTTGCGTGAGGCGCCTGTTGTGTGTGTGGTTAGTCAGGCGTCGCCTTTGATTGTGGCTTCTCCGCAGTAAGGGTCGCTATTAGGAGGAGACTGCTTTTGTATTTCGCTCTGTTTTGCTAGTAGAGGCCACTAAACTGAGTAGCTTGTGGCCTCTACTACTAGCTCAAACACACCAAGAACATTGTCATAGGGCGAATTATTGCTCTAAATAAGTAACTCGGCACGAAATATCAGGACTTGTGTTCACAAAACGCATGGCGTGAAAAATATCCGTAGATTTTTGCCAGTTTGGTTATGAGCACCTCCACTAGACGCGAAGGGGCTCATAACACTTGCTGTACAACGACGGCGGCGAGCGCAATTGTTGGTTGTGAAAAGAAATTAGAAATCATGACAGATTCACTAACGTGAGACCTGCGGAGGCGCGAAGCATGCGGTGGTGCACCTGTGTATCCCACCGGAACACGTCAGTCGCTGCGAATGGGCTTGCTTTACTCTGGCCGCGACGACTGCGACGTTAGACGGCGGCAGCCTGGGTTCATTGACAGAAATTCGTTAAAGTCGCCTCTGACGCGACAAACCTACACATACAGTGCGTGACTGCACTGCCTCCAGGATCGGCCCGCGCATGCACGCAAACTGTCTGTCTCCAGGATCGACCCACCAGGATACAGCCCACCAGGGCCCACCGGCGACAGGATACGCCGACAGCCCGGGTGCATAACTGCGCTGCCTCCAGCGTCGGCAATCGTGACGCGCGCATTACCACGACAATCTCCTTCGCTCCATCATTCCTAGATGGCGGTACCGCCACTGCGAAGCAAGAGTGTAGTGGAAGGGAGGCAATGCTAATTTAGGAGTACCGAACATCAATTAGACGCAAATTGTAAAGCGGTGTAGGAAAAATATAAGGTCCATTTGTTCCACGCGTCGGTCATGCAAAGTTTGTGCAACAGTCGCCATAAATCGCAAAGCAGCATGCACGTTTACGCGCGTTAAAAGAAATTTAAAAATGCGGTGCCCGTAACTCAAAGCAAAAAAAGTGCAGGTGTCTATTTCAACCAGCCACGAAACTGGTCGCCCCGCCACGGTGGTCTAGTGGCTATGGTACTCGGCTGCTGATCCGAGGGTCGCGAGATCGAATGACGGCCGCGGCGGCTGCATTTCGATGGAGGCGAATGTTGAGGCCCGTGTGCTGTGCGATGTCAGTGCACGCTAAAGAACCCCAGGTGGTCGAAATTTCCGGAGCCCTCCACTACGGCGTCTCTCATAATCAGAACTGGTTTTGGGACGTTAAACCCCACGGACGTTAAACCCCACTGTTGGCTGTCATCTCCAAGCGTTCCACGGAAGCAGGGAACCTTCATACGCACCACAAGTATATTATAACACCCACGTATGCCTCAAAAAAGATGCAATAGTTAGGATTCATCAACGAATGCTCCCTATAACTTGGTTGAACACACGTCTATCACTTGTCATATCAGCACGTGGCGTTTTTCTTGGTTTATTCTCAAGTTTATTTGCTATACACCGACTTTGTCAGCCACGTGTTAGCACTCGTAGAATCCAATGATTATATGCGTTCCCGTTCAGAGGTGGCGGTGATTTGGGTCATAATCTGAGAGCGCCTGCCGCGAGCACTTCAGCCCATTTTTACTCTTCGGTGCATTTCTTTCTCGTGGATAGGCTTTCCGGCCAGTATTTGTCCCAGGTATACCGGCTCTTGTACACATCCTAAAGCTTGTTAGGAACACAGGAACAGGCCATACCACTTTCATGCTTCGACGCTGCCACCAGAGTTCGAGTACTTGCACAGAAGATCACGCTCCCTCTAGTGTGCACACCACGCAGCCAGGCCAGTCGGACCATTCGTCAACGTCTTTGATGCACCTATGTATGCTTGCTGGACTCCGCCGAAGAGAAGTCACTCTGCTTTAACGCTAGGGGTAGCATTCACGCAGTCCTTTGCATTTCCCACTGGAATGGCCGACAACGCTCTCTGTGGTGCCTGCTGTAGCGAGGAGACGCTACGACCCATTCTGTGCGACTGTCCTGAATATAATGTTTAGAGACAATCCCTGGCGTCCGCTCTCGCGCGCCTTGACGACAGACCCATGTCTGCTGGAGCCATTCTTACATTCCGTCGACAGAAGACATTGCACCTGAGGGCGAGGGTATCGAAGGCACTACATAAGTTTTTACAAGAAAATGGCTTGGACAAGAGGCTGTGACAGTGACTTAGTGTACCGCTCGGACTGTGACTGTTTGACTGTCTGTGTGTCGTGTTATGCGCTCTTTGTCCTTCTTTCATTCCCATCTTTGAATCTTCCTCATTCCGATCCCATGTGTAGAGTAGCAAACCGGTTGTCCGTAACTGGTTAACATCCCTGTCTTTTCCTCTCCACTATTGTTTCTTCTAAAGCCTATTCGCTAATTTCAACTCATGTTCTTTGGCTAGTCAATAGACTATTGACTATTCACTACTCACGATTGACTAATAGTCTGTTGACTAATATATCTGTCTTTGGCGCATTCATATTTAGCCCTACCACAATGCCTTCTCGGATTAGGCCTTCGAGCACCGTTTGTAAGTCCTTGCCATTATTGATAAAGTGCGCAATGTCGTCTGCAAACCTCAGGTTGCTCAGGTATTCACCTGAAATTTTTATTTTCTAATTTTTATTTTCTATTTGATCCCAATCTAGTGGTTCATACACTTCTTGTAGGCATGCAGTGAAGAAAACCAAGCAGATGGCGCCTTCATATCTGATAGCTTTCTTGATCACGATCTCTTTTCTTTTTCTTTTCGTGTGAAGAATCAAGGTAGTTTTGGATTCTTTACATATATTACATATTGTTTGTACATATCTCTTCGAAATCGCTTGGCGCCTTCAGAACTGCTGCTATTTCCACTGAGTCGAATGCTTCTTCATGCTCTATAAAAGCCACATATAAGGCTATCGATTTTTCATTTGCTCATTCGATCGCATAACCGGAATATCGTTTCCATCCTATGACTGGATAGCATGACTGGCATGACTGGATTGTGAAAGATTGTTTCCTGAAACCAGCTTCCTCTGTAAGTTGGTTAAAGCCAGGTGTTCCCCTAATGCAATTTAAGATTACTTTAGTGAATAATTTGTACGTCACTGAGTGTAGGCTGTTTGATTTATAATTCTTCAAGTCTCTTATGCCTCATTTTTGTGTATTAAGGTTACATTGCCATTTTAAGCTTGCGTAAGTTTGCAATTACGTTCAGCCCCGCCACGGTGGTCTAGTGGCTAAGGTACTCCGCTGCTGATCCGAGGGTCGCGGGATCGAATCCCGGCCGCGGCGGCTGCATTTCGATGGAGGCGACATGCTGAGGCCCGTGTGCTGTGCGATGTCAGTGCACGTTAAAGAACCCCAGGTGGTCGAAATTTCCGGTGACCTCCACTACGGCGTCTCTCATAATCAGAGCTGGTTTTGGGACGTTAAACCCCACGAATCAATCAATCAATTACATTCACTGGCCGTGTCCTCCCAAAATAATCTTATTTGAATTCCGTTCCTTACTTATTAATAACAGCGAGTGGTCGATCACGGCGATGACGCAGTCACTGCTTCACGCGTGCCAACGACAAAGCATGAAATGATCCAGTAATAAAACCAATCAAGAGTCTTTGCAAAGTGTTATCTTTGGTTCATAATTCTCGCTCAAATGAAAAACACTTTGTTTAAAATGGCGGCAATCAAACAAACGTCCCTTAATGGCACCTCCGTAAGTAATGTTCTCTAGGAGGCCAAGCAAATGCGCCATTTTGTTCTAATTTTTGCTACCGCCTATACTAGTTTTCCCGCTGGCGAAATTGAAAATGAGGAAGAAGCATACATTACAGCTTTCTCCCTCTGACATAACGGGGAAAAATACAGTGCCGCATATGCACCCTTTGACGGCTTAAACCACTCCAGGAAATTCCAGGTGGTGTTAAGGTTTACTCATGGGCGACTTTCTTGTTACAAAACTCTCTCCCGTTAGTTAGACACTACAGAGCTACTTGCTAATTTCAGGCCAGATATTGCGTTCGAGTAGTAATAATGAACGAGAATGTTCCCAATACGTATGCCGGGCAAGTGCGCTGGTGCTAGAAGGAACTTTCTTTTGAGGCACATTACCCGCTTCATTCGCCTGTTGAAAGTGTACCATAGAACGTGCACTATATTTGCGAGACCCGGCGCGCTGGTAGTGCTTAAGAAAGCTAAACACACTAGTGTGACCTATGGCAATCGCATCGACCTGAATCGTATGTTTCAGCTTTCGTAGTCTTCTTTTGCGCCGTTCACTGCTTGATGCGTTTCTTATGGAGCGGCTTTTTCATCGTAATAATAGGGTTTCATTGAGTAAATGCCACCATTTTGTGTGGATTTAGTGACAGAACGACGGAGTAGCATGTACAGGACTCTATTATAATTAATGGCTCTAAAATATTGACTCCTAATTCATCTTCATCTGTTTTACAAACTCTGGTTTTCTTCTGTGGCGCCCGAGCGAGAAATGCAAAATTTTTTGCTTGTAAATCTTCCGCAAAGGTTAGCCAGACTACGGCTGCTCTTAACTCGGTAGCCACTGACGTTCGAAGTTGAAAAGTACTAGATAATAAATCTGTGGATTGCTTAAACTAGCATTAAAGCAAATTACAATTTTTATCGTATCAGCAAGTTACCGTTATGCACTACCAGAAGCACCACTCTCGCGAGGAGTACACGTTCGGTAAGTTACAAAATGCACAAAAAGAAAATGCAAATGACGATGCCTGGTTTAAGGTTCCCGCACTAACATGCGTTAAGTCATACATTTTTGATGGCGTCTAATAAGTCCCACATAAATGTTTATTGGTAAGGGTGATGTACATAGCGTTTTTAAAAAAGCCCAATACTGAACGTGGCATGTTTCAGACAATTTGACTGAGCCAACGGCGGCGAGAAAACGCAGAAAAAGAAATAATAATAATTCGTGACGTGATCTCCTCAAAGTGTGGTGTGGGATTAAAAGATTGAACTAAGACGAAACTTCGATCTTAAATTGATCTTTTTATTATTGGACATATAAGGGCAAAATTAACGACAGTGGAGTTCCCCAATAATCTATTAGTCCAAAACATTTCAGTGCGCCTTTAAGCTCCATCGGGCTATAATTATTTGCACGATCTTCACTGTGTGAGAGATCTGAGTGAAACTTAAGCGTTATTTTTGCTGTTTTCGTAACATGATACATGAGATATATCACGCTCGCCTTTGCTTGCTGCCTATTATTTTCCTTATTTAATAACGAAACTGTTCTAGCTTGAGGCAAAATGTTTGTCATGACCTGAAAATTTGGCATATCAGGTATGCGTAACAGGGGTGCTAGAACGAAGCCTTAGTGTCCTCTCTCGCTAAAGTGAAACAACTCTTCTTTGCATCTAGTAAACATTTCGCTGCAACCAGATCTGAACACATTAGCTGGAAAATACTTCGCGATTCCTTCGAGTCCTTTATGCTAATATCTCAAGAACGCTAGCGTGCTTGGAGCGGGAATGAAACCCTAGCAGGCTGCGTGGCAGGCAGATTTTTCACCAAAGAGCCACGCCAGCGGTTGACGCTGCTTCGGAAAAAAGCCACAATACGTGGTCAATAGCAAAGTGCATCTATGTGTACTATGGTACAGCAAAGGTGGGTAAGAGAAGTGAGGCTGAGGAGGAGGGAAGTAAGGAAGGCAGAGGTTAAACCACAGTCTTGTGTAGTATAGTTTAGCAAACGGGTAGGAAATGGAGGTGAGGGTGATGAGGACTGATGTAAGAGTGAGGAAGAGAAAAATGAGGAGGTGATGGTGTAAAACATACAATACCCATGTGTAGTATAGCAACGCAAAGAGGTTGGAAATGGAAGGGAGGACGACGAAGGGGAAACGAGGAGGGGAAGGCCAGCAGCTCCGCTGTGGCCTACCCTTGCGCCCTTAGTGCGAGCTGCCCACATTTTTTTTTAATGGTTTACATTTGCACACTTGTGGATGATTGCGATTCTCACTTGGTACCTGTATATCTCGGACTTAGTAACTTTCGCAGTTCTTTAGAGGGCTCTTGTCCTACGTCGTCTGTATTACTAAACTACATTTGCTCATAACGACCAGTTCCGCCGTGCGTATGGGCCGACTGAGGAATTTACCTACTGCATTTTGGTCGTATTGAAAGTCCTGTCATCAATTATGGCAATTCAGCCAGAATCTGTACAACTATTTAAATACTTTATTCCACGCACTCACCGTATTAACGGCTTGGACCTCACGCTTTGCCGAAAAAGGATGTTCTTGTTCTCATTCCTTTTTTTTTTCTTTTTTTGCTGTTCTGACGCCGTTAACGTGCCGGTAACCTCACACAATTTAAGACTGTGTTGATTCATATTGTGGGCTCAGGGCTAGTGGTCGGCCAGAGCTCTCAGGGAGAACAGAGAGGCAGCAAGAAAACAAGCGTATTTACTTTCCCGTGGCCCAGGCCAGACTGCCAGCTGCTGCAGGGAGCCAAGCACGAGCGTGAGCGAGCCGAGCACGATGTTGTTGTTGTTATTGTCCTCAGCTCTGGCACATACCCACCCTGGGAGATTGGCCAAGATGTGAGAAGTTGAAAGAGATCTGAGCTCAGACAGCCCCTCGTCTTCATCGGCGTCCCCACAATATGCAGCAACACTGACAGCTCTTCCCCATAAAAGTTGTGGTAGTCTCGCGTTTTCTCGATAACCTAGTTGGCTCTGAGAACACAACAGTCGCCAGTGAAATATCGCAACATTGCAACCACAGATACGATTATTTCTATTACCTTCTCTACGCCGTTTCATGTTGGTGCAACCAGGGCTGATTAGTGACATAAAATAAAGTAGTGGAAACTGCCTGTTATCTTGAGATGTCCTGAAGAGACACTCCGATTTGCATTTTTCCGTTTGACGTGGCGTTCTCTCCAGAATGTGGCCACGCATATGTGACTCTTTAATCCTGTTTTGTTCGATTCATTCATTTTTTGGTTGACGCAATGTTATCGCACCTCCATGTGCTCTGCATCTTTAATAATGCACGTACCATGCAAGCAAACGAAGTGAACAGTGCTTACACAGAACATGTAGGAAATACATATACTTACCTACGCTGCTCTTTCCCGCGCATAGTCACTTCGTTGTAAAGGGCTATAACTCTGCTGGACATTGTCTAAGTAAAAGTTTATTTTGGTCATTTTCCATCAGCGCAAGCAGTTATAATTCGCCTTGAAAAAAAATGAAATAAAAGACAGACGGTCAAACTGACGTAGTCGGGTATACACGTAGTGTGCTCTTCTATTAGCCTCGAAAGCGAAGAAAATTGTGTTTTCGGCACGACTTGAAGAAAAGTTAGAGGGGAGGATGCCCAAGCCCCAAGGAAAGCTGTTAGCATCGGAGAACAAGCCGAGCAAAAGCGACCGCGAGCCGTATGACAGCAGTTGCACCACTTCAAGCCGCGCCATTTTAGCCAGTTGTGCGTCAGACGGGCCGCACGCAGTCACCGCCAAGGTAAAATATTGCGGGGCCACTGCAGAGGCCCTTACGAGAGGTCGACACTGAGGCAACACGGGACACTCGGAGCAGCCACCGATCGTATACCCCGGGCGCGGCTTGCATTCGTTGTTTTCAGAATCGTGCTCCCTCGGAATTATCCTGCTCGCAAGGCTGTCGCTTTCAGGCGACGCAGACCAAGATCTTCCGGAAGCGGCGAGCGATGTCATTCAGTCCCAGTCACGGCCACCCATGCGAAGAGGCCGCACGTTAAGGCGACGCCATAGGCTGGGGAAGCAACAGGGCGATGAAGGAAACACTCGGTCTCTGCATCTTTTTTCTGCTGTTTCGACGAGCACAGCTGCGCCAGCATCGGCGGCGACCATTTGGGATTCACGGCATGGCCGCTCCGCCTCAGTCGACCAATCACTGTCAATTTTCGCGATGACGCCCCCAGCTTTCACGTTGCAGTATTTCCTGTACCACTTCCTCGGCGATCTGCAGAGAAGGTACCCGATGATACTTCCTGCGGAAAAACATCTGAAGCGAAAGACACACGTCACGCTATAGGAAACAAAAAAGAGAGAGAGAGAGCACGTGGAACTACTCTTGTTGGTCGAAGGGAGAAGAAATAGAAAACGTATTACACGCTTCCGTGCACCGGATTTTCGTTATATGTATGCCCGAGTGGCACACGTTGATGCTGTATGTATTACTAAGCGACTAAGGTGAATGACTAAGAGAGAGAGAGAGAACACTTTATTGATGAACCGGAGATGTTAGCCTGGTTAATATGAATGACTAAGATTAATGTGTGACTAAACGTTCACTGAGTTGACGAGAGTTGATCGCTCCCTGGTGTGTGATCTGCTAATTTTCTTACCGAACATGCGTAAATAAAGCGGCATAATGCTGTTTAGTCAAACCAAGAGGGCTGGCTAGAACAGGCGGAGTTCAGTTTCTCTCTCACGAGTAACTTTCAGCCAAATTTACAACGTTCGAGCTTAAAAGTTATGTCTATCGGCGTTGCAGCTATCCTTCGCTCGCTTGCGCGTGATATGACTATAGCGCAGTGGAACACTCCTGGTCTTCTACATACCCGTCTACACCGCCTCGACCCATCACTACAACTTCGAGTTCCGCGTGGGCTTACCCGCTGTGAAACTACCGTACTTTGCCGCCTGTGGCTAGGCACGTCATTCACAAGAAGTTTCGGCTGTCACATTGGACTGGAAGACAGTGCTGCCTGTGTTCACTGCGGCAGCGACGAAACAATTGTGCACGTCCTCTGCGATTGCCCTGGGTACTGCTCCCAGCGACAGACTCTCGCCACGGAATTGTCACGCCTTGATGGTCGACCGCTGTCCGAGCAAACCATATTGGAATGCCGGACAGACAGTGTCTCGCAGCAGAAAGCCACAAAGGGTGTTGTTCTCAAGTTCTTGCGCGCAACGGGCCTCGTGAACCGTCTCTGACACATGCCGTGCTTGTGTGTGTGCGCGATTTGACCTCTCTCTTTCTCTTTTTATGCTTTTCTTCCATCCCTTTCTGTCTCCCTTCACCCCTTCCCCAGTGCAGGGTAGCAAACTGGATATTTTCCTTTCCGGTTAACCTCCCTGCTTTCCGCCCATCATCATCTCTCTCTCTCTCTCTCTCTTTCTCTGGCTACTGTTAAGCCCGCAGTAGTAATTTTCTGACAATCTTTCGAACCGCTTTTGCGGGCCAAATGCTTTGTAAGTTACTGTTTTGGTGAGCGGAAGCAGCGTGTGGAACCAAATGCACAAACCATTTTGCTCTTAAGCGCGTTTTTTTTTTTTGAGACATGTCTTTATAAAAATTATATGTCCATTATCAGAACTTCCTGGCATCTGTTCTGAAGATCGGTTTTGACATCGGAGTTCGTTAGGAAATACGGGCTCTGGTTGAAATGGTGGTCGTAGTAGGGGGAGTAGTAGCACTAACGACAGTAATACTGATTTTGTGTCAAATGCACGACGAAGACGTCTTCCAGTGATCTCGGATTTACCCTGTCCTGCACGAGCTGATTGCATCTTATGCGTGTAAACGTCCCAATTTCATCAAATTACCTATTTATCCACCGTCCTCGTCTGCGTTTTCCGTGCCTTGGTATCCATTTATTTGCTCTAACTAAGCAATAGTTGTCTGTGTTAAGCGTTCAGTGGCCAGAATAGGTCTTTTTTTTTTTTTTTGGCTTAATGCCAGCTGGAACATCAGCCACTCCTTTTTGTTCCCTCACCCGTTCTGCTGTTTTCAGATTTGTTAAGATTTGGCCTATTATTTTCCGTTCCATCCTAAGCTGCGTGGTCCTTAACTTTTTTTCCAGTTTCTTCGTTATTCTCCGAATTTAAGATCCATGTGTAAATAGAACCAATGGCCAATGATTTAACACATTTCGCTTCAAAGGACATGACAAAATCCCTGTCATGCCGGACTGTCTTCAGCTGGCGCTCGAGCGCATCGTCACCTTTCGGTGAATTTTCTTTTTATGAGTAGATTCACCTGTTCGAAATTGACCTATATACACGTACTCTTGCACAGATTCTTGGGGCTGGTTCCTAATCATGAGCTCTTCACATCTGGCCATGTTGTTAAGCATTATCTCTCTCTACTGCGAATTCATTTTTATCTGTACTTTAGTACTCTCCCTGTCGGCGTCTTCAATTATTTTTGGCAGTTTTTCGCTGTCATTCCTGAAAAGCACAATGTAACCTGTAAAGTGCGAGTTGCTGAGATATCTGTGTTAATCATCATTCTTATTTTTTGTAACCCGGTCGTTTGAATGCTTCTAAACAAACAGTGAACAATATTGCAGAGATCGTATCTCCTTGCCTGATGATCCCTTTTTGAACCGGAATGTTTCTGCTTTCGTTGTGTATAGGAAAATAATACTGGAGTCGTCGTAGATGCAAGCTATCTACAGATGCTAAAGGTATGCGATGGCGTCGCAACAATTCCAAAACTGGTTTTACGTCTACTGAGTCTAACACCTTGTCGTAGTCTATGACAGCTATATAAGGGGGTTGTTTCTACTCCGCGAATTTCTCAATTATACTTGGGTGACCAGATAGCTGTGATGCATGGTATTGTCCTAAATATTTTGTATAAAACCGAAAGAAAGCTGAAAGGTCCATAATTCTTCACTTTCTTTATTAATAATAATTTCGAGCGTTTACGTTCAAGTCCATTACGTCTCCATTCTTCTGTAGCCAATTATTGTTGGCGTTTTTCCAGCTCCCTGGTACATAGAGGTCTCAAGACACCGCCGGCATACTGTCCCAAGTTTCTTCAAGGGCCGCTCCCTAGGTCTGGCTATTTTGAGCTAACAAACGCAGTGCATATAATGTGCGCTCACAATCGTCTCTGCCAAGAGTTATATCGCTATGCGCCGCGAAAGGAGGTCAGATTTCAAAATCAACGCTGTTTGCCCTCCTCTTCGCTGGTGTTTCGCTTCAGTATGAAGGTGGTGGCGTTCGACAGCAAGTGGTGGGTGCGTGACGAAACAGTTGTCCAAGCGCGCGGCGACCTGATCTAACCAATCAGGAGACGCCGCTTCTAGCCGCTGCCTCCTCGGAGGCGACGAGCTGCTGAGAGCGCTTCGCACCGCAGCTTCGGCAAGTGGCAAGGGTTGTCATATTCGCCTCTGAAAGTCATGCTTTCGCGCCGCTTCAAGCACCGTTACCTCTAGTAATAACTGACCGCCTTGAAAAACTCCTGCTGCAGAACTCACTTTGCCATGTGGCCTGGTGAGAGAGAGAGAGAGATGATGGGCGGAAGGCAGGGAGGTTAACAGGAAGGAAGAATATCCACTTTTCTACCCTGCACTGGGGAAGGGGTAAGGGGAGACAGAAAGGGATGAAAGAAAAAGAAAAAAAATTACACAATCTCCCGCTAAAGGGGATCATGAGGCGATGCGAAGCAGCACGGGGGGTGCACACCGCGTTTGCATCGGTTTGACTAGGTGTCGCGTGTGCACCGGTTTCACACTAGCAGACGCTGCCTGCGTCGGCGTTGTTTCTCGCGGGCGAGGGCGCGTTCTCGTTCCTTGCGAGCTGGTGAGGCTTTCATCGAAAAGCGTTTCCATAGTCAACGCGCTGTTCGGAGAGGAGAGGAAGAATGCCGAGATGAGAGATGAGACAAGGAGAGGATGGGGAGGAGGACGCGCATGCGCAGTGCCGGTGTGGACGCCGCACGGCGGATGGAGGGGGGGAGGGAGGGAGAGAGTGACATAGCCCCGACCATAAGCTGCTTCGCATCTAAAAGGACAAAGAGAGAGCTCGAATTGCTCACACACACAAACACGGCAGTGTCAGAGACGCTCAACGACTTCTGTTGTGTGCAAAAACTTGAGTACAGCCTTCATGGCTTTCTGATCCGAGACCCTATCGTTCCGGCATTCCGGTGCGGTTTGCTCAGACAGCGGTCGATCATCAAGGCGTGACAATTCTGGGGAGAGAGACTGTCGCTGGAGCAGTACCATCGCAGAGGACGTGCGCAATTGTTTCCTCGCTGCCGCAGTGAACGCAGGCAGCACTGTCTTCCATTCCAATGTGATAGCCAAAACTTCTTGTAAATGACGTTCTAGCCACAGGCGGCAAAGCACGGTCGTTTCAGAGCGGGTTAGTACACGCAGAACTCGAAGTTGGATTGATGGGTCGAGGCGGTGAAGGTGGGTATGCAGAAGACCAGGAGTATTCCACATCGCTATAGCCATATCACTCACAAGCGAGCGATGTTTTCTTAACTTCGCTTGACCTGGTGAGGGGCCCCGTAAATACACGATCTGCTCCATATATGATCAAATCAAGTGTCACTCTGCCTTCACTGGTAGCTTTCGCCCAGAATATATATCGTGTCTCCTTGCTAACCATGCCGATCGTACACATCGAACTTGAGTGACCTGCGCCACTTTCATTACACTGAAGGGTGGATTACTTCTCTGCGAACTGTGCGGCTCAGTATAGTCAAGTCTTCTTCCACATTTACTATAAGATCGCAATTGCTAATCACGTACCCATGCAATTCGCTCTTCCCTATGCAAACTTTCTTTATAGCTGGT